>CM044111.1:120500-167539 GCA_024174645.1 Lemna minuta | reverse complement strand
TATCTTAAATTTGAGTCTTGATGAAACACTGTAATGGGTAGTCACTGTTGTAATTGCAGCTTAATTCAAAGCACTGCGATGGGGCTATCGATGAATCCAACAAAGATTGTCATCGGGGGTTGAAGAAATTGACTTTTTAGCTTCAAGAAATTGATCACAACTAAATCAGGTAAAACAAGTACAAAATCTTTTTACTGTATGTGAAGAATGGTCCAAAGCAATTGGCAGAAACAGGACATAGAATCCTCTGTTTTTATGCGTGTTGGCAAACGAACAGGAACAAGAAGGAACTTGAACATGAGCACCAACAGTGAACGATTCCTCGCTCGTGTTTGTTCTTAGGGAACGAACCCTAACTATGAAAAATGGAGAATAGATAAGGGCCTCTTATTGTCTTCTCGTCCCCTTCATCTAATCGTCTTCCCAGAACCTCTCCCACATGATTTCCTATCAACGCTGAGCGAATTATCCACCTTAAGATATCGGCGGGCTCGAGAGGAATTTCTCTTCAATAGGCGAGCGCACTTCGCGAACAGTGGAGGGGGGGAGGTAGATAAGGGAGAGGACGAGATCGAGACGGGAAGAGGACGAGAGAAAACCTCGTCGAGAGGTTTTGGGTGAGTCCGGCGATGGTCACATGGGCGTCGCGGGCCTCTTCCAGTGGCATCGGCATCTCCGTTATATATTCTCTTCCTCTCGATGTCTTCCCTCCTCTCTTCTCCCGTGTCATCGTCTCCCTTCTCTCTTCTCCCTCTCCTCTCTTCTAACAGCTAGCTAATAAGACAACTAATCACTTCTCAATTTCTAAACAGCGGGTTCTCTCAATCTTCTTAGGGGTCCTCTTGACAAAACGAATTGGGTGCAGTCATTGAATGCACACCAATTCATGTCAAAACTAATACCAAACTAACCAATTTCATGAAATTAACTTGAATTAAGAAGTATGCTGGTGAATAAGGGTTGAATCCACGGAGAAATAAGGGAATTTTGAGATATCTTTTGGAATTCAATTGTGCTCGCGATCGTTCTTCAAATTAGAAGTGTTTACTCCATCATTTCGTGTGCCATCTTTTGCATTGTGTTTGCAACTCATTTTTGCTTCCATTGGATGTTTAATTTCAAACTTTGACCGAAAGAATTGGAAGAAATCAAGTCTTGAACTCCACTTTCGTCTTCGAAAAATTCGGAATGAAGAGCCTTACATCCGGCGATTAATTAGATCATTTGGAAGGCTAATTTGGGTTAGATTGTTTGTTTTCATCTTAATATTTCATCATTTAGTGTTAATTTTATATTTTGAATCATAGATTAAGTTTAATTTTAGTTTAATTTCTGTTTTTAATCAAAATCGCGATGCGAATTTTCTCGTAACTTCAAACTTCAATTACTCTTCGAATTCTTATCCAAATCATCTGATTTTTGATTCCGTGGATTCAAAATTGAGTTATCTTTCTTAATATACTAAAATGCCCAATTTCTAATCTCAATTCATTGTCCGATTTGACCTAATTTCAAAGATACCTCTCAAATTTTCCCTAATTCTCCGTGGATTTGACTCTTAATTACCATTATACTAATTAATTACTTTGATTAATCATAAATTGGTAAGATTAGGACTTTGTTTTGACACTAAGTCGTGTGCATTCAACGACCATACGATTTAGTCTCGTCAGAGGTAGATAAGGTAGAGGACGAGATTGAGACGGCAAGAGGACGAGAGAAAACCTTGTCGAGAGGTTTTAGGTGAGTCCGGCGATGGTCACATGGGCGTCGCGGGCCTCTTCCAGTGGCATCGGCATCGACATCTCCTTCTATATTCTCTTCCTCTCGATGTCTTCCCTCCTCTCTTCTCCCGTGTCATCGTCTCCCTTCTCTCTTCTCCCTCTCCTCTCTTCTAACAGCTAGCTAATAAGACAACGAATCACTTCTCAATTTCTAAACAGCGGGTTCTCTCAATCTTCTTAGGCGTTCTCTTGACAAAACCGAATTGGTGCAGTCATTGAATGCACACCAATTCATGTCAAAACACTACCAAACTAACCAATTTCATGAAATTAACATGAATTAAGAAGTATACTGGCGAATAAGGGTTGAATCCAAGGAGAAATAAGGGAATTTTGAGATATCCTTTGGAATTCAATCAAATCGGATGATGAAATGTGGTGAAAAATTAGAAAAATTGATTTTTTTTGGAAAGAAGACTTGAAAACAAATCCACGGAATCAAAAATCACAAAATTTTGATCAAGATTCGCGGACAATTCATCGAGTGAATGAGATAGATATTTCTGAAATTTTAAAAATCACAAAAAACCAAATTTAAAATTAAAACTGACTAAAATTACGATTTGAAATTAAAATTCTAAGGCTATACAAAGGGAAGATTAGGATGAAACTCAATCTCTAACCGAAGATTGCGCTCGAATCAATCTAATTACTCGTCGGATCAAAGGCTTTTCATTCCCAAATTTGAAAAACAATCGTTGATGTTCAAGAGCTGATTGCTTCCTATTCTTTCACTAAAATCTCACTTTCAAGCACTCGATGGATGCGGTAATTGATGAAGAAGATATTGAAAGTAATAGATTCAAGGGATCTGATGTCTAGAGAGTTCGATTACTCAAAGAACCCAAGAATGATTTATAATGTCGAAGAACATCTCAATTTATAGTGCAAATTGGGCGTAACCCGTCTTCGATCAACGGCTCTCATGAAATGTATTGAGTGCGAATCGTTACGGTTAAGTCGTGGCCGTTGGATTGCAGATGTACTGTCGAGATTTTTCCACGTCGTGTGTGTTCTATTTAACGCATCAAACGCTCGTCGTTTGATCTTGATTGGATGCTCCAGATGCATTTTGTCGGTTTTAATCTCAGCCATTATAATTCCTCGAATCGACGGATGAGATTAAATCAATTTAAAAATGATTTGCAGACGAATAGGATTGCGCCACGTACCCCCTGCCGTAAGTGAAGATCGACGATTCATCTTCAATGCGTGCATCGGACACTTGTCGTGTTGTCACATCACATGCGCACTTAAAACATGAAACAAAGTCCCACATAGCAAAAATAAAAAGGAAAACGTGAGTATATAAGGTGTGCGTAATTGAGGAGTTAGCGAAAATCCTAAACATGGTGCTTTGTCCTTAATCAGACACACACGCGCACACACACGTGCGCACACGCGCACATGTACACATTGTACGACACATGGCGGTCTCATATGTCGCCCCATGGCACGCTTTTTTCTGCTCGTGCCACGTCAGCTACTACATCAACACGCAAAAATAAAAATATTATTTTAATGAATTTAAATCAAATAGACCGATTTCAAATTCAGAAAAATTCAGAAAAAAATCAAAAAAATCTCTAAAATTAGAAGATTCATATCTTTTAAAATATAACTCCAAGTTAATCTAAATTTGTTTCATTGGATCAGAAATTAATTATCTATCATTATAAAAATTTAAATTTAATAAATAACAAGATGATAAATTTCTATTTCAAAAATACACTCATTTCATTAAGATTTTTGAAAACTTAGACAAATATATGTGGATATAAAAATAATTTCTCTTATTATTTTAACCTTAAAAAAATTAATAATAATCTCAAGTAAAGATATTATAAAAAAATATTCTTTTCAATTTATCATAATTAACCCTAAATTAATGACTTTTTTTCATAGAATGATAGATAACCACTCAAAAATATGATAACATGCATTAGAATGGAATGTTTTTATGCCTTAATTTGCCTTAATAATCATATATTTTCATGTTTAATTTGCATGTTATCACCTCCCTCCCTTATATGGGGCCTGAGGGGAAGCCTATAATAGGCCCCACTAGAGGCTGACGTGCGATGAAATGTGTGGTCAATAGAACACATGATCGTCGGTAAAAAAAATGTAATTTCAAGCTCACTATGATTTAAAAAAATCAGAAATCAAGTACAGCGATGAGATCGGGTTGAATCCACAGAGACCACAGTTGACTTTTATCGAAAGAGTTAACTCAACTTAAGTCTAATTAGGGTTTTTAAGAAAAGAATACGCTATATAATCAATGGAAATAGTACTAATATATGAGAGAAGATGTTTTTAGAATTTTGAGAAATGTTTGGAGAAGAAAAGTCCAAACATTTATGTGACTTTCTGTGAAATTTCAGAAGAAAAAGGTGTGATAATATTACGAAAAATTATATTTGGACTCTGCTACGGGGGCAACCAGTTACCTCGAAGGAATCTGGGGCAACCGGTATTTAAGCCATGAGCCATCCAAACGCCAAAAAAAAAAAAATAAATCGAGGCCTTGGCCTCCCCCTCTCGGCTCCCGCATCCGCCCCTCACCTCCGATCCGCATCTGGCAAGGATCTGGCAAAGAAAAAAGCTGCTTCAGAAGTCAAACCCTTTGATGTTGCTGAATGGTGAAAGGAGAATCAACCTCCTCGAATTTCTCCCTCGTCCACGCGCCTTCCACGCCACTGGCGGCCGCCGTGCTCGATTACCCATTGCTCCCTCCGTTCCTAAGCAAATGCTACAACATGGTCGACGATCCCTCCACCGACGCGATGGTCTCTTGGAGCGACGCCGGTAATAGCTTCATCGTGCGGGACCCACATACTTTCGAGAGTCTGCTTCTACCCCAGTATTTCAAACACAGTAACTTCTCCAGCTTTGTGGGCCAGCTCAACACCTACGTGAGATTATTAAACTTTGGAAATTGGATTCTTCCCGATTTCTATTCACATATCAATACGCCACATTTGAATTTTGGATTTGACGGATGACCTGCGTGGTTTTTCTTCATCCAGAGTTTCTCATTGCTGTAATCTCAATTGTGTGTGAAGTTTATCATTCTTTATGTTCAGGGGTTTTGCTTCCACGTTTTGAATTGGGGGAAAAAAATGCTCGGGAGCCTAATTGGTGTAACCCATCGTACATGAAATGCAGAGATTTCATAAAGTTAATCACGATCGATTGGAGTTTGCGAATGAAGGTTTCCTGAGAGGTCCGAAGCATCTTCTTAAGACAATTCTGAGATGGAGACCCACTTAGAGTTGTCACATAGTTCCCCATCAAGGAAACGACAACTCTGCCTCACAGGCATGCGTTGAAGTTAGAAAATTCAGCCTAAAGGAAGAAATCGAGAGGTTAAAGAGGGATAGATCTGTTCTTATGCAGGAGTTAGTTAAGCTCCAGCTCCAGCAGCAAAACACTTCAGCAGCAAAAGTCAGAGCTCGATGCATTCTTACATATGGATCAAATGCCTTTGGATGTGTTACCAGGTGGTGAGGTCAAATCGATAGAGGTAGCTTCTGTGTTGCCTGAAGAAGGCACAGAGGTGGGAAACATGTCGTTGACCTCAATGGAAAAGAGTGTAAGCTGATTCTACATCAGCTTTCTTCCAAAGCTCTCTCTCTCTCTCTCTCTCTCTCTCTCTCTCTTTATAACCCCATGTGCAATCTTCTCTACACTTCGGAAGGCAGGTGTAAATGAAGTGGAACTTTTCGTTACCTCATGAAGTGTAAATAAAGAAGGTTATCCTCATGAAATTATCAAATTCTGATTTGTAAACCAAAAGTAATTGACCCCGAAAGTCAACATTTGACTTCTGGTGAAAGATGAACAGTCCTGGGTCAAACGTCAAATTGTAGAGTCAAATAAATTCGGAATTTGATGAATTTGCTATCTACGGAAAGCTGATGAAAAGAGAAATCCAATGAAACCAAAATCAAGCGATTTCGAATTATAATCAAAGAGATATCCTATTTTCAAAATCAGCAACTTTTCAGACTAAAATTTGGGGAAAATGAAGAACACTATGAACTAATTTGCAAAACTAGACTTCTAAATCTAATAAAAACTCAATTCTCGTGGATTGAAGCGAATCGAATCTCACTACTAACCCGATTGCCGCAAGAATGGGGCTTCAATTCTCGTGGATTGAAGCGACTTTGCTCGGATTCTTCCTCGCGGACGTTCGGAATTCAAGAGAACATTCGATGAAATCAAGGAGAAATTCACGATCAATCCAGCTCCAATTGCTTCGCAATCGAGTCTAAACACGGGGGGATCACGATGAACTAGAGATCTTCCTCGAAATTTGCTTAATTCCTTCACGAATCGATGAAAAGTTGAGTTTCAAAGGGAGAAATACATTGGTTTTAAAGAGTGAAATTGGCCCGAAGATCGTGGCCAATTGAAGCGGTCGTGCAGGTTGATTCATGGCTTTGTGGGAGCGGTTCCTTGGGGTGATGTCGTGGCTTCAATTCCCTGTGAATCAGTGTCAATTTCGCTTCCGAATAACATGCATTTCAGCCACGTCAGCTCACTCGCCCGGGCACATCAGCTCGCCACGTCGGCATCCGGGGCCTGTGGACAAAAATACCCCTTTTTTGCGATTTAAATAAAAAGAAAGTCATAAAAAAATCAATTTAAAAAAATCAAATAAAAAAATCAGAAAAAGGCTAAAACTTCAGAAAATCATATTTTTAAAATATACAACTCCTTTTTAATCCAAATTTTCTCCATTGGATCACAAATTCTTTTCTTTTTTTAATATCACGTCATTTAAAAATATATTTAGAAAGAAGAAATCAAAATGACTTATAATTTACTTAAATCATTTCTAATTAAACATTCTAAATCATAAATTTACCCTAAAATCATCCTTCCAAACATTTACTAAAGTCAAAACTCATTCAATAACATAGATTAACTTCTATTAATTTAAACAAAAGATTAATCATCTATTCAGCATGAAATTATCGCTAATTTATGCATAAATATCAACTTTTAGTGAAATGACATGCCAATGGAGAAAATTCCTAAAAAGTATGATAACATGCATCATATTCACATAAAATGAGCATGAATATGAGTTAATTAGGATAAGAATTCAAGTTACGAATGCATGTTCTCACTGCCACATCACATGCACACTTAAAACATGAAACAAAGTCCTACATAGCAAAAAAATAAAAAAAGGAAAACGCGAGTATATAAGGTGTGCGTAATTGAGGAGTTAGCGAAAATCCTAAACATGGTGCTTTGGCCTTAATCAGACACACACGTGCACACACACGTGCGCACAAGCGCAGATGTACACGTGTACAACACCTGGTGATCTCATATGTCACCCCATGGCACGCTTTTTTCTGCTCGCGCCACGTCAGCTACTACGTCAACACGCAAAATTAATAATATTATTTTAATGAATTTAAATCAAATAGACAGATTTCAAATTCAGAAAAATTTCAGAAAAAATCCAAAATCCCTAAAAAAATTAGAAGATTCATATCTTTTAAAATAAAACTCCAACTTAATCTAAATTTGTTTCATTGGATCAGAAATTAATTATCTATCATTATAAAAATTTAAATTTAATAAATAACAAGATGATAAATTTCTATTTCAAAAATTCACTCATTTCATTAAGATTTTAAAACTTAGACAAATATATGTGTATATAAAATAATATCTCTTATTATTTAACCTTAAAAATTAATAATAATCTCAAGTAAAGATATTATAAAAATATTCTTTTCAATTTATCATAATTAACCCTAAATTAATGACTTTTTCATAGAATGATAGATAACCACTCAAAATATGATAACATGCATTAGAATGGAATGTTTTATGCCTTAATTTGCCTTAATAATCATATATTTTCATGTTTAATTTGCATGTTATCACCTCCCTCCCTTATATGGGGCCTGAGGGGAAGCCTATAATAGGCCCCACTAGAGGCTGACGTGCGATGAAATGTGTGGTCAATAGAACACATGATCGTTGGTAAAAAAATGTAATTTCCAGCTCACTATGATTTAAAAATTAGAAATCAAGTACATCGATGAGATCGGGTTGAATCCATAGACCACAGTTGACTTTTATCAGAAGGGTTACCTCAACTTAAGTCTAATTAGGGTTTTTAAGAAAAGAATACACTATATAATCAATGGAAGTAGTACTAATATATGAGAGAAGATGTTTTTAGAATTTTGAGAAATATTTGGAGAAGAAAAGTCCAAACATTTATGTGTTTTTCTAAGAAATTTTAGAAGAAAAAGGTTTGATAATATTACGAAAATTATATTTGGACTCTTCTACGGGGGCAACCAGTTGCCTTGAAGGAATATAAGGGCAACCGGTATTTAAGCCATGAGCCATCCAAACGCCAAAAGAAAAAGAAAAAAATAAATCGAGGCCTTGGCCTTCCCCTCTCGGCTCCCACCTCCGATCCGCATCTCGGCAAGGATCTAGCAAACAAAAAACGGTGCTTCGAAGTCAAACCCTTTGATGTTGCTGAGTGACGAAAGGAGAATCAACCTCCTCAAATTTCTCCCTCGTCCATGCGCCTTCCGCGCCACTAGCGGCCGCCGTGCTCGATTACCCACTGCTCCCTCCGTTCCTGAGCAAATGCTACAACATGGTCGACGATCCCTCCACAGACGCGATGGTCTCCTGGAGCGACGCCGGTAATAGCTTCATCGTGTGGGACCCACATACTTTCGAGAGTCTGCTTCTACCCCAAGATTTCAAACATAGTAACTTCTCCAGCTTCGTGGGCCAGCTCAACACCTACGTGAGATTATTAAACTTTTGGAAATTGGATTCTTTCCAATTTCTATTCACATATCAATACGCCACATTTGAATTTTGGATTTGACGGATGACCTGCGTGGTTTTTTTCTTCATCCAGAGTTTCTCATTGCTGTAATCTCAATTGTGTGTGAAGTTTATCATTCTTTATGTTCAGGGGGTTTTGCTTCCACGTTTTGAATTAGGGGAGAAAAATGCTCAGGAGCCTAATTGGTGTAACCCATCGTACATAAAATGCAGAGATTTCATTAAGTTAATCACGTTCGACTGGAGTTTGCGAATGAAGGTTTCCCGAGAGGTCCGAAGCATCTTCTTAAGACAATCTCGAGAAGGAGACCCACTTAGAGTTTTCACGTAGTTCCCCATCAGGGAAATGACAACTCGCCTCACAGGGCATGCGTTGAAGTCGAAAAATTCAGCCTGAAGGAAGAAATCGAGAGGTTAAAGAGGGATAGATCTATTCTTATGCAGGAGTTAGTTAAGCTCCGGCTGCAGCAGCAAAACACTGCGCAGCAAAAGTCAGAGCTCGATGCATTCTTGCATATGGATCAAATGCCTTTGGATGTGTTACCAGGTGGTGAGGTCAAATCGATAGAGGTAGCTTCTGTGTTGCATGAAGAAGGCACAGAGGTGGGAAACATGTCGTTGACTTCAATGGAAAAGAGCGTAAGCTGATTCTACATCAGCTTTCTTCCAAAGCTCTCTCTCTCTCTCTTTGGAATCCCATGTGCAATCTTCTCTAAACTTCGGAAGGTAGGTGTAAATAAAGTAGAACTTTTCATTACCTCATGAAGTGTAAATAAAGAAGGTTATCCTCATGAAAGTTTTTTAATAATAATTTAATAATTTTTTTAATAATAATAAGTTTTTCAGCCATCCAAACGCCAAAAAAAAGAAAAAAAAGAAATTCAGGCCTTGGCCTCCCCCTCTTGGCTCCCGCATCCGCCCCCACCTCCCGGGAAGTAGAAGAAGTGGCCTCCGCCTCAGCCTCCGCCTCCGCCACCTCCTCCACCTCTGCCACCTTCTTCCAAGAGATTTGGAATCTTCCCGTCGGCGCTTGAAATCTGCTTCAAAAGTCATTGGCAGCTTTTTCATCCCGACGCGGTCCATTTGATAAGGAAGCTGCAGAATACGTTCACGATAAGTAGACTTTGACTTTGACATTGACGTATGTACATAACGTCATCATCATAATCCATGCTATAATAATAAAGCTCTACATATATCTAATTCAGGGCAATCAATCGAAACACCGAGTAGAGGAGATTAACAAATAAATTTTAATGAATCATGCTTCCATGCACCGGAAGATGAAGAGTTCATTTAGGGTCAGCTCGAGTAATTTCCTCTCAAAATAATTCCGAACTTACTGATCGACCAACGCCACCTTATTAATGGGCACCCCTACGAAAGATGATAGATCGAAAATAAAATCCTCAATTCAAGAAACAATTAAAGATTTCACATGGATAAATTCAAAGCACTGCTTACTACATCAATGGAAATCTCATGGATCTCCAACCACGAGGGCATCACCTTGCAAATCTGAAACAAACCAAAAATTCATTTAATGGGAGAATTAATTGAGAAAAAACAAAATGGGTCCCATGATAGGAATGTATTGTGCATACCTCGATGCCCGATGGGGGGGGCAATTTTACAAGTTCTGGCGTTATGTCCTTGCTGCCCGCAGGTGGAGCAAGTGACACCCCTCGGCTTCTTCGCTTTACTATGCAATGTCTCTGTCATGCTTGCGTAGCGCTTCTGCCCTGTTTTGGACCATCCTTTGCAACGAGCTTTCGATGGATTTCTAACAATATCTTCCTCTAAATCAGACGCAAAATGCTGTGATGTTTGTAGGTTCCTTTCGATAGTTTCTCCCAAAACGATCATAGAAGCCTTGTATAGCTGAAATGTGCTCTCAGATCCAATTGAACGGTGTAATATAGGCCTTGTTAGAGAAGTTAGTTCAGATAGACGCTGATCTTCACTCAATCTTTGGGTACCCCCGACATAGGATTTGGGTCGCGTAGCCAACGCAATATCAATGACAACAGACTGGATACCCAAAGTTTCAAAGTCCTTTCTCCAGCGCTCATTAAACATTGATACATGGCATGAAAGTATGTTATTGTGATGAAAACAACACAACATGTGTCTGCATATAATACCATGCCAGATCTGCTTCCTACAGGAGCATGTACTTTGCTCAACCGAGCCAAGGGATATCCTCACAACACGGAATTAGTGTGGGTTGTCTTTGTGACTAATTCGAAAATATCCCTCGGTGCTGGAATGATCTGCGACACGGGTATATGAAAGCGACAATCCCAGATTCAGCTCGAGAAGTCTCATGGGCATAATGTGTGAGTATTTGAAGAGCATCAGTTATTAGGGGGATCCATTGTTGTTACGACAAACTTGGTGAAAAGACTAGCTTGGGATAACTTCTCTCGTGATCGTCCTTTGACTGCATCAAAACCATCAATAATGCGTGAGAGAGACGCATTCGACATTAAAGCAAATTTGATCTGACAATTGACCATCTCATGCCGTTCTGTAGAGGACACACCTGCCACGAAGTAGTTGTGTGTGTAGGCAAATGCCCACTGTGTCTTTTTTTCCTCGAGAACTCGAAGATAGGATTCTGCCACTTTAATGTTGAAAATTCCATCTCAAATTCAGCAACATCTTCAATGGAGCCGACCCGCTAGAAGTCATTTGTGAATTCGCAGAGACCGGCCCTCAAACAGCCAGCTAAATCACGAGTGATATTATGAGAAATGTGGAATCGACACAGTAGATGGACTATAGTGGGCCAAGTGTCCTTAATGGCTCGGGCCAATTCTATATCGCCATCAGTAAACACGACGATGGGATTAACATTCGTATAAGTTTAAAATTCTTCAAGAGCCCAACAGTAAGATTCAAATTGTTCGTTGGACAGCAAAGAACCAACAATCAATGCCGTTAAACCATGGTTGTCGATCACTGTGAACAGAACTAGAGGCATGGCAAAACGGTTCGTCTTGTATGTAACATCGATTTGTAAAACATCATTGAAATGTCGATACTTGTCTTTGCCATTAGCTGAAATCCAGAAAACTCTCTCCAAGCGAAGGGTGTCATCATTCAATTGGAAATTGAATGACCAACCGTCATTAGACTTCTCTTTCAATAGTTTGACAAACTCATTAGTCTCGTGCGCTCTATTGGAAGCTTTTTGTAACAAATTGTCGATTCGAAATCAGGACTAGCTTGTACTCCCTTGCTAGCGCAGCCAACATCTTCATTCAAGGAGCTATTGGTAACCAACATTGGTTCCTATATATAAACATAAGCACTTGGAGATTTTAAAAAACAATTTAACAACTTCTCAAAACATTTTAACACTTCGAGGTAAAAGACATCATCATCAGCCCTCCCTCCACATTCCATCGTTTGTCGACCCTCCCTCCGTCTAGGGGTCACCCCGTCTCGACGACCATGATGAGGGCCGACGACGTAGCTGTTGAAAATTGATCTCATTAAATCGCCTCTGCCGTGTCCGCCACCTTTGCCATCTCGGTCGCCTTCTCCACCCCCGCGGCCCCCGCCGGCCTCCCCGCCACCTTCCCTCGTCCATCTGCCTCCTCTCCTCCCCGCCACCTCCCCTCCTCCCATGTTGTCCTTTTGTCTTTCTTTGATATGTAACTTGCATTTTCAAAGACCGTGAATTATACTCATCAATTATAGAGTTGTAGCAGGCTAGAGAGAAGTCTAAGAATGGATAGGAAGTGGGGAGAGAGAGGGATGAGGGGAGTTTTAAGGGAAAGAGGGAATTAAACCACAAAGCTTTGTGTGAGGAAGAGAGGACAAAGATTTGAACCAGATCTATAGCCATACTTGTGTCAAATGCCCAAGATAAGCGTAGTTGATCTAGATCCTTGGATCGGCTATCTGGATTGACTTTGAAAATGTTAAGATGAGGATCAGCAAGCTGACTGCCTGATTGACGTTCCGGCAATCGAAACTTCCTTCCTCTAATCACATTCTTGTTTTATTAATATTTGAAACCAGGTATATGACTGAGATACGTCGCCTTGCGCTGCCCCAGAGCCAGACTGAAGCGACATCCAGGGGATTCCGGGAGATGGAGGATAAATTTTCAAGCCCCTAACGTCTTTGAACCACCCCACCAACTATTCTGTAATATTGCCATTTCCATTTCAAGTAATTTTTTTATCTACTGTGCAGATTCTATATTGTTAGAACCAATTTTCTGTATTTTATGACAAGAAAATCGTAAAACCATGGCCGTGGATTCTTCTATCCATGACTTGATTCGTCCTACTCTTCCTCTCCTCTCCAACATTCACATCAATGTATGCATAAATACATCATTTTATTCACCTCTCCTCTCCTTTCCTGCATTTTCACGAGACGATTTCGCCGAGCCAAATTTCTTTACCTCATAGATTCCTTCGGGGCAACCAGTTGCCCCCGTAGCAGAGTCCTCTAAGGACTCTCCTTTCTTGCAATAATGCACGAATCGCCGAGCTAAAATTTTGCCCCGTAGCAGAGTTGCCCCGATTTCGAAAATAATCAAGCGATCAAGATATGCAGAACAAATTAAAAAATTGAAGAACTAAATTCACCGATTCCTGCATTTCGTGCATCAGGATATATGAACAAGAGTCCTCTAAGGATTTCACTGAGCCGGCAGGAATGGAAGAGAGAGACAGAGAGAGAGAGAGAGCCGGTTGTGGCAGCGGGAGGCAGGGCGACGAGACGAAACCGCGAGGTCGTCGATTGCAAGCGGTATCACGTCAAAAAAATTATTCCAAACTTACCAATTTTAGGAAATTCACTTGAATTGAGGGGTATAATGGTAAATATGGGTCGAATCCACAGGGAATTAAGGAATTTCTTAACGTATTCTTCAAATTTGATCAAATCGGACAAGAAATTGATGGAAGAAATTGGGGAAAATGGTATTTTTAGAAAGAAGACTTGAAATCGATTCCACGGAATCAAAAATCGTCCAATTTGGACTTGATTTCGCGGAGAAATCAAATTTTCGAAGTGAGAGAAAATTTCGAGCGTAAAAACCGTGATTTTAGGATAAAATTGATGAAATTAGTTTCTAAATACTAATCTAAATGTAAATTAAACACGATAGGAAGGCAAATTAGGAAAAACCGCTTCCACTAACTCTAATTAGCGACCGAAATGAGGTAATTAAATCGATTAATCACCACGAAAACGAAGAACGCGAAGAGGATGTTCAAGCTACGATTTCTCTCGATTTACTCAACCAATTCTTGATTTCCAAGGCTTCGGTGGTGCGGAAATGAGGTGGGAACGCGAGGGAGATCAAGAGATTCAAGTGGGGGAGGTGTCTAAACAGATCAAAAGGCTTGATTTCCAACTCGAAACGGATACTGATGAAACGGTCCATCGTGGACCGTTTCGAAAATATCGTAGCCGTCCGATCGCGATGGACGGTCCAGATCTGATCGTCAGAGAGACGTTATAAAACGCCTTTGATTTCGCCCCTTCGATCGCGATCCAACGGCTGAGATTCGATCCGCGCCGATTGATCTCAGCCGTTATAACGCTTCAAATTGAAGCACGTGGCTTGATCGTGATCCGGTGGTCCGTTGGTACACTTAATCGCCGCGCTCCGATCGCGATCCGACGCTCCCCGATCGCCCGCGTCACCTGAAATAAATAAGACGTGTGGATTAGTCCCACACGGTAGAAACTTACCTGTATATAACGTACGCCGAATTAAGGCGTTTGAAATCTTGTCCCCTTAGACACGGGGGAACCCCTATACTATATTAAATATAATAGATATAATCTCGTAGATATATACGCGCCACGTGGCGCTCGCGCGGGTCCGCGTGGCGCTGCCATGTGGCCTCGTGTGCCACGTCGCATCCACGCGGGCCCGCGTCCCCCTTTTTAATATTTATTTTTTTATTATTTAAAAAGACGAAAAATAAAAATAAGAAAAAAACTGTTTTTAAAAAAATCCGAAAAATCCTTTAAAAAAATAGAAAAATTCATAACTTTTTAATATATAACTCCAAATTAATCCAAATTTCTTTCATTTGATCCAAAAATTTAATTATCTATTATTCTAAAAAGGTCAAATTAATTAAATAATAAGAGTTAAAATTATTATTTCAAAAAAATACATTCATTTATTAAGATTTTAATCTTTAGAAAAATAGAATGAATGTTTATAAAAAGTTGTTTCTCTCATTATTTTATCTTTTAAAAAAACAGTTATAATCTCAAGAAAAAAATATGGGTTATCAAATTATGAAACTCTAATTTATAAAAAAATTAACCCTAATTTGAAGTATTTTGAGATTATAATGACTTTTTAAGAGAATAATAGAAAAAAATACATAAAAAAATATGATAACATGCATGTAAATGAAATCATTTATGCTTTAATATGCATGAAAAAAATCATGTTTTTATGATGTAAATATAGCATGTTATCAGCAGCCGGGCGGTGGCCTGGGGCATCCAATTTATTCACCTCTCCTCTCCTTTCCTGCATTTTCGTGAGACAATTTCGCCCCCGTAGCAGAGTTACCCCGATTTCAAAAATAATCAAGCGATCAAGATATGCAGAACAAATTAAAAAAATTGAAGAACTGAATTCACCGATTCTTGCACTTCGTGCATCAAGATATATGAACAAGATATTCACCTATCCTCTCAATTCCTGCATTTTCGCGAGACGATTTCGCCAAGCCGGATTTTGCCCCATAGCAGAGTCCTTTTAAGATTTCGCCGAGCTGGCGGGAATGGAAGAGAGAGACAGAGAGAGAGAGAGAGCCGGCTGTGGCAGCGAGAGGCGGCCGGGGCGGTGGCCTTGGCAGGAGCCAATGGCGCGATACGGAGGTGTCGGTCGGGCTGGGCGATGGAAGAGAGAGAGAGAGAGAGAGAGAGAGAGAGAGATAGCCTCAGTTGATGGAAAAGAGAGAGAGCCTCAGTCGATGGAAGAGAGAGAGAGCCTCAGTCGATGGAAGAGAGAGAGAGCCTCAGTGGATGGGAGAGAGAGAGAGAGAGAGAGAGAGAGAGGGAGAGAGGGAGGGGAAAAACTAGGTTCCCCCGTTTAATTGGATGCCCATGCGGGAAATAATGTTTTCCAAGATTCCTTTGGTTGCCTCAGATTCCTTCGAGGCAAACGGGTTGCCCCAATAGCAGAGTCCATTATATTTTTTGAAACTAGAAAAAAAAGTAGAATTTTGATATAAAGATGGTGATTTTTAGAACACAATTTGATTTACTATGATTTTTCAAAGTAAATAGATAGAAAATCACCGAAATTAAGGTTTCGGCCAAAATCTTTTAATTGACTGGTCAAATGATATCCAAATCTAACAAATCACTTATGCATAAAAAGCTTATGATCACAGGATTACGAAGACATCAAAATTGACAAATTTCACCTTCCATCTTTGTAGTAATAGCCCTCAAAAGTTAACGCCCAAATTCAGATTGATTTTTGACAGTAGTTAGTCGAAAGACAAATCGAGAGGTCAAACCTTGATGAAAATTTGCAAGTCAGATCCATGACGTATTGTTTTCGTGCGTCATTAAAACACAAAGACGATGGTCAAACAAAATTTATAAAACCGAACTCACAAAGATAAGATATAAAAATCAAGTATTGTGTAAGTATCGGGTCGATCCACAAAGAGTAGGGTTGACTTTAATCGCAGAGTTGACTTGGTCAAACTTAGGTTTAAAAGGAGTTTTAAATAAGAGAAAATAAGATGTGATGAATAGAAATGATATAAATAGACTAATAAGAAGTTTTAAGAATTGAAATCTCGGATTTGACAGAGAAAAGTCAAAGTCAACGTCAAAGCATTAACTTTGACAAACAATAGGTGTACTATTAAATCAGAGAATATATATAAAATTATATATTCAGAAACTAAAGAGAAAATGGAATTTATTGATATATAATTCGTGATTTTTGGATAAGAAATGGATTTATTATGAATTATTGAAAATAAACTATCAGAAAAATCTCCGAAATTAACACCTCGAGAGGAAATCTTCAAATTGAATGGCCAAATGAAATCCAAATCTTGCAATTTATATTTAAATGGAAAGCTATGAACCAGGGGAATCTAACAAGACCAAAATTATCAAATTCTGATTTGTAAATCAAAAGTAATTGACCCCAAAAGTCAACATTTGACTTCTTATGAAAGATGAGCAGTCCTTGGTCAAACGTCAAATTGGAGGGTCAAATGAACTCGGAATTTGATGAATTTGCTATCCACGAAAAAGGTGATGTAAAGAGAAATCCAATGAAACAAAGATCAAGTGATTTGGAATTATAATCAAAGAAATATCTTATTTTCAAAATCAGCAACTTTTCGGACTAAAATTTTGGAAAAATGAAGAACACTATGAACTAATTTGCAAGATTAAAGATCTAAACCTAATAAAAATACAAATTACCTCTTGATAATCGATCAAATCTTACTACTAACCCGATTGCCGCAAGAATGGGGCCTCAATTCTCGTGGATTGAAGAGAATTTGCTCGGATTCTTCCTCGTGGACGTTTGGAATTCAAGGGGAAAATTCGATGAAATCAAGAGATGAAATCGTGATTATCATGCTTCAATGGCTGCGTCTCTACACTCTTAGAAGCAGAGGATCACTAGAACTTTGACCTTCCTCGAAATTTGCTTAATTTCATTACGAATCGATCAAAAAGTTGAAGAACATTGAAGAAATGCCCCCACGACGCTTCAAATCCGCCGCCACGACCGCTTCAATTGCCCACGAAATCGAGCTAAGCCATGATTTTGCTTCAAAAAGAAGCCACCATCGGGCCACCATCGGGCCACGATCGTGAGCTTATCATAATCGCGATCCACCCTTTGCTGCCTCTGAAGATCGTGGAATCGATTCCATGATGAAAGATCTACGATCGCGGCTCGATCGCGCCCCGATCGCGGTTCGATCGGACTGCGATCGTAGTGTTCTTCCAAGAATCATCTATACCGTCCGTTGAAGCTCCAGCTGGATGAACGATCGCGATTCGCCACTCCAGTGTGCCGCGATCATGAGGTGATTCCACCGCCAGCCGTCCGATTGGTGAGCAGATCACGATGAAGATCGCGACCATCCGATGGCAACCATGATCTGATGAAGATTCGACGTGCCAGAGAGCTCAACGCGTTGCTTGTCTGATGGAGATGATGATCTCGTTTGATCACAGCTGTCCGATCGTGATCGCACGGCGTCAACAAAGTGATGAAGATCGGTGCTCCTTGTGACGCCACGTGGCGAGCTAGGAGCTGTCGATCGTAGTTACTTAAGCTCCAAATTAAGCACGCGCTTGAATGGATGATCGCGTGGACTTGGGTCCACGCGATCGACGCTTCGCGAGAAAATCCAACGCATACAATGCGTCCACGTCACCTGCAAAAGGTAAGATGTGCGGCACATAGTCCCACACGGAGAAAATGACACGATAAAACGCAGTTAAATAGGGGGGCGCGGTAACCCCTTTGCGTTACCGCCCCAAATAACTAACCAGGGCCCACTAACTTGTGGGCCCTTCATCTGCCAAACCACCTGCCACGTGGCGCCCCACACGGGCATCCACGTGGACCCGCGTTGTCGCGTGGCCCCCCGCCACATGGCCGCGCCACTATGCGCCCCGCGTGGGCCACTCGCGGCCCTGCCACGTGGCCTCAGAGCCGCGTCGCATCCGCGCGGTGGTCCCGCGCGCCACGTGTCGGCTCGCCGCCTTCCCGCTCGCCACGTCAGCACCTGCAGGAAAATATCCCCCTTTTTTTGCAATAAATAACAATTCAATTTAAAAAAATCAAATAAAAAAATCGGAAAAAGGCTAAAAACTTCCAAAAAAATCATATTTTTAAAAATATACAACTCCTTTTTTTAATCCAAATTTTCTCCATTGGATCACAAATTCTTTTCTTTTTTTAATATCATGTCATTTAAAAATATATTTTTGAAAGAAGAAAAAGATGAATTAAAATTTACTTAAATCATTTCTCATTTAACATTTTGAATCATAAATTCATCCTGAAATTATCCTTCCAAACATTTACTAAAGTCAAAAAAATAATTCAATAACAGAGATTAATTTCTAATAATTTACACAAAAGATTAATCATCTATTAAGCATGAAATTATCCCTAATTTATGCATAAATATCAACTTTAGTGAAATGACATGCCAATGGAGAAAATTCCTAAAAAAGTATGATAACATGCATCATATTCTCATAAAAATAAGCATGAATATGAGTTAATTAGGATAAGAATTCAAGTTATAAATGCATGTTATCAATCCACAAAAAGCTTACAGAACAAGGAATCCATTGAAATTAAATTCGTTAGAATTGGACTTAAGATTAGGGATAAATCCTTATTCAGAATCAGCAAAAATCCGTAACAAAATTTGGCAAAATAAAGAATTTTTGGCTCTTAAAACTTTAGTTACCTATCTAAAACTAATCTAAATGATCTATAAAGTGAGGATTAAGAAGGTATCCCACTACTAACCCGATTGACGCAAAGATTGAGCTTCAAATTGCTTTGATTGCTGTAAATTTCTCTGATTCCTTCTCCGACGTGATTTTCGCTTTCAAAGGGCGATTACCAAAGGTTTTCTCATAATGTTTGTGAATTTCTTGCCTCAATTCATGAGCGATTGAGTCTAGGATGCAAAGGATTCATGAAGAACTCAAGATCTTCCTCCAAAAATGCTCAATTCAACGTTTAATCAAGAGTTACATTTTTGTAAGAGAGAACATAAATTTATAGAAGAATTTCACGATTTAAATCTGCACTGTCTGTTTCTTTTTAAGAACTTGGACGGATCAAATGATGCCACGTCGTGCAGAAGAAATGGACCACGATCCCCACGATGCGAGCTCCACCTTCTCCCTTCAATTCTGCCATTTGATCTTCATCTGAGCGTCCAGAAGTTGTCACATGTCACTACATCATTGGCCGGTTGCGAGATCATGTCTGAGCCATTAATGTTCGCTAATGAGATCGACGGCTACAAATTGATCACGTGATTTTTGATTGAGATCTGGTAGATCGAGATCAACCAGATTAACGTGTGCCCCTTCGCGTGCCTGATCCGATGCTTCACGAAATGCCACGTCGCCCGCAAAATTTGAATACACATTAGTCCCACATGGAAAAAAATTGGAGAAATTTGGCGCCTTTATAAGGAGAAGCCCTTTATAGCTTTCCCATCACCCTTTGGGCCTTATGACGCCCCCCCTATCCTCTACTTGATACTCTGGCCCACTATGCACGTGGGCCCAATAAGTTGCTTAGCTTCCTTAGCCTTACGGGCCACGTGGGCCCCCCCGTGGGTCTGTACAAGCCCAGCTAGCGCTGCCATGTGTCCGTGACACCACGTCAGCACTACGCGGGTCCCGCGTCAAAAAACCATTTTTTACATTTTTGGCCTTTAAAATCCTGAAAAATCAAAGAAATTCTAGAAAATTATATAAACTTAAGAAATTCATAACTTTCAATTTAAAAAGCCTTTTTTATTCAAATTTTTCTTCAATTTACTAAACTTGAGTCTTTAAAAACTAATTTATTTAATTTCTAATTATAGAAAATAAATTTGGATTAACAGAAAATGAGTGTAAAATCCAAATAAAATGCATTCTCTTGGTAGTTACTAAATTTGAGTCTTTAAAACTAATTTATTTAATTTCTAATTATAGAAAATAAATTTGGATTAACAGAAAATGAGTGTAAAATCCAAATAAAATGCATTCTCTTGGTAGTTACTAAATTTGAGTCTTTAAAACTAATTTATTTAATTTCTAATTATAGAAAATAAATTTGGATTAACAGAAAATGAGTGTAAAATCCAAATAAAATGCATTCTCTTGGTAGTTACTAAATTTGAGTCTTTAAAAACTAATTTATTTAATTTCTAATTATAGAAAATAAATTTGGATTAACAGAAAATGAGTGTAAAATTCAAATAAAAATGCATTCTCTTGGTAGTTACTAAATTTGAGTCTTTAAAACTAATTTATTTAATTTCTAATTATAGAAAATAAATTTGGATTAACAGAAAATGAGTGTAAAATCCAAATAAAATGCATTCTCTTGGTAGTTACTAAATTTGAGTCTTTAAAACTAATTTATTTAATTTCTAATTATAGAAAAATAAATTTAGATTAACATAAATGAGTGTAAATTCAAAATTAAATGATAGATAATTAAATTTCAGATCAAATGAAAGAAATTTGGATTAATTTGGAGTTGTATTTTAAAAAGATATGATTTTTACAATTTTTTTGGGATTTTTTTCTAGATTTTTTTCTGATTTTTTTCCGATTTAATTTCTATTTAAAAAATGTTTAAAAGAAATAAATAAAAAAGCAAAAAGCGCACGGGTCCCACGCGGGTGCGACGTGGCACGCAAGGCCACGTGGCAGAGCCACGCGGACCCGCGCAGCGCGCCTACGTGGCGCGTTTTATATATATTATATATTTATTACATATATAGGTAAAAGGGGGTCTTCAGCCTTCCCTAGCTGGGAAGGGTTATTAACCCTTTAGATTGTCGGGTATTATAAACCGGACGATTTGCTTTTTATTTTCCGTGTGGGGACTAATCCACACGTCTTACCTATTTCGGGTGACGTGGCGCGAGGAGGAGCGTCGGATCGAGCGCCGCGCGTCAATCTCACGCGTCAATCGCGTGAGCGCCGGTCCATGGATCAAGATCAAGATCACGTGCGCGATTAAAAGAGTTATAACGGTTGGATCGTCGGCGACGTGGCAGCATCACACGCGTCGATCACGTGGACGCCAGGACCACCGGAGATCATCAATGACATGTGCTCTTAATAAGGCGTTATAACGGCCAGGATTAAATCTTGAGGGGAGCATCTGATGCGTCGGATCAAGATCCAACGGCGAGGATTGAAGGCGTTTTATAACGCCTGATTTGAAGACTTCATCAAGACCGTTGGATCACGATCTAACGGCTGCTAATTGATGCATTTTTAAACGCATACGATCCAATCCCATCTCACGCGTCCGATCGCGATCGGACTACTGGGATTTAATTATAACGGATCGTGATGAACCGTTTCATCACCACCGTTGATCGAGCCTTAACGCATCGATCAAACGGCTCTCCTTTTTTGCCCTTATAAATAGACGAGTTCTTCGTCGTTTTTATGTATTCTTGAGAGATTTGATCTAATTGACCTATCTATACGCATCTTCTCTTGAATCTCTCTCTTATAATCGCTTCTAGACAAGATTCCGCGTCCACGGAGTGTTTATAAGAGAGATTTCGACGATCGTGCGAGGAGAATTTGTCTCTTGAATTCCGATTATCACGTTTGAAATCGCGGAATGAACAGCCATCGATCCGGCGATCAATTGGATCAATTCAATCGTTATCTCGGGTTAGAAATCATGTTTTCTCTCTAATCTATCGTCATGTAACTTTAATTTGTAATTTAGGACCTTAATTTAGCTTAATTTAGAGTTTAATTTCTGTTTATGTTCATCGCGATTCCGAAAATTTCATCCCACTTCCATCTTTGATTTCTCCGTGATTACTAATCCAAATCGAGCGATTTTTGATTCCACGGATAGATCTTTGAGTCTTCTTTCTAAAAACACCAGTTTCCCTAATTTCTCACCTCAATTCATCGTCCAATTTGATCAAATTCTAAAAGATATCTCAAAAATACCTAAATTCCCTGTGGATTAGACCCTTATTTACCATTATACCCCTCAATTCTCTCTTAATTCCCCAAATTGGTAAATTAGGCTTTATTTTTGACACGAGATCGTATGAAATCGACGACCTCGCGGTCTCGCCTCGTCACACCTCTTTTTATATCAGTTTCCCAACTCCCCTCTCTTATGTCAGTGCTCTCTCTCTCTTAATTTTGCTTTCTCACACTCTCTCTTCTAGTATTCTCCTTTCTCAGATTTCTGTCACTTCTGCTCTTCTTTCTCTTATCGCTCCCTCTAACTCTCTCTCTCTCTCTCTCTCTCTCTCTCTCTCTCTCTCTTGTTGGGAATAAAATCGGCGTGCTTGACTATTCGCGCGTGATCGAGAGATCAAGAGGTTAGGAGAGATCAATTAGAAGAGATATTGAGAGATAACAATAAAAAACTAAAACTGTTCGTGGAAGAATTTCTGCTGCTATGCATTCATCGAATGGGTGGGTGAATTTATAAATCACCCCACCAATTTTCAACGACCACCGCCGGCCGCTCCCGTCGCTCCTAACGTGTCCTCATCTGGATCATCAATATTCCCCTCATCCGACGCTCCTAATCAAAGCTTAACTACCTGAGACAAAAAAAGAAAGAAGAACTTCAAAGACGAAAAATCGTAGGTGAGGCCGTAACCGAACGCTGAGCGGGAGCACCATCCTTCAACCTCCTTCTTGCTCTGGCTCCTCCTTATGAGTGTTACATATACCAATGCGACCTCGAATTTCATGAAATTTCAATCTTCCTAGAGCTTTAGTGAATATATCCGCTAATTGATCTTTATTCTGAATAAACACAATCTCTATCTTCTTGTCTTCAACACACTATCAGGTGAAATGATACCGAGTATCAATGTTCTTAGTTCAATTGTGGTGAACCGGATTCTTACTCAATGTAATTGCCGATTGATTGTCCACCATCAGCATCACTTTCAGCTCTCCGTTATTCATCAATTCACCGATCAGACGATTCATCCAAATGGCTTGACAGGAAGCCGTAGTTGCAGTGATATATTTGGCTTCACAAGAAGACAGAGCAACTATACTGTGGCTTCGTGATGACCAACTAACTGCCATTTCTTAGAAGAAGAAGATATGACCGGAAGTGCTCTTCCAATCATTACAATCGCCTGCAAAATCGTTGTCGCTGTATGATAACATGCAATCTTAACATGATAAAACATGAATATTAATGCAAAAATAAGGCATAAAAACATTCCATTTATGTGCATGTTATCATACTTTGAGTGCATTTCTATCATTCCATGCTATTTTATGTTATAATCTCAAAATGCATTAATTTTGGGTTAATTACAATGAATTAAAGATTAAAGATTTTATAACCTTTCTTTACTTGAGATTATAAGTGGTTTTTAAAGTTAAATAATGAGAGGATCATTTTTTATGAACATTCATATAATTTTCTAAAGTTAAAATCTTAAAGAAATGAATGTATTTTTTAAATAAGAATTAAATCTCTTGTTATTTAAATAATTTGACTTTTTAGAATGATAGATAATTAAATTTCAGATCAAATGAAAGAAATTTGGATTAATTTGTAATTATATTTTGAAAGTTATGAATTTTCCTATTTTTAGGGATTTTTCCTAATTTTTTTGGATTTTTCGGAATTTATTTTCGATTTTTAAGAATTTCAAATGATTAAAAAAATGGCAAAAAGGGGGTTGATTTTTGCACAGGTCCCATGTGGGTGCGACGTGGCACGGAAGGCCACGTGGCACAGCCACGCGGGCCCACGCGGCGCCTACATGGTGAAGAGGTGACACGTGGGCATGTATTTATATTTATCATAATATAGGGTTATCTTACATATAAGCCATCCGATTATCGGACGTATGCTAACCCTTCATTTCGTCACCTTATTTATACTTGATCTTCCTCGATATTTTCTCCGTGTGGGACTAAGGTCTACACAGAAACAATGTGGGTAGAACACGTGGTGGAAGGGGAGACGTCGGATCGAGTGGATTTTGATCGAGGTGCGTCGATCGTGTGGACGCACGAACCACCGATCAATCATCACGCACGTGTCATTTAAAGCTGAGTTATAATGGCCACGATTTCACGCGATCAAACGCATCTGAAGCGTTAGATCGCGATCCAACGGACGCGTTTTCACAAGTTTTATAACGCATATTGTGAGGATTAAATCCGGAGCGTCCATTCAAGATCGGAAGGCCGAAATCTAATCATAACGGTTTACGGTTACGCGTTCATCTGGACCGTTGATGGAGATCAAAACGCACCGATCGGATGGTTACGCACAATTTGTCTATAAAATGAAGTGTTCTTCGAAATTGTAAGATATTCTTGGATGATTTTGCTTAATCGACCCATCTAAACCCTTCAATCCTTGAATCTCTCACTTCTAATCTCTTCTAGACTCGATTCCGCATCCACGGAGTGATTAAAAGTGATATTTCGTCTATCGATCATGGAGAATTTGTCTCTTGAACACTGATGTTCAGGTTTGAATTCGCGGAATGAATAGTTGTCGATCCAGCGATTGACGAGTCGTTTTTGCAAGTGCGTCGTTAAAAATACAAAGACGATGGTCAAACAAAATTTATAAAACTGAACTCACAAAGACAAGATATAATAATCAAGTATTGGGTAAGTATCGGGTCGATCCACGAGACGGGGTTGACTTTAATCGCAGAGTTGACTTGGTCAAACTTAGGTTTAAAAAGGAGTTTTTAAATGAGAGAAAATAAGATGTAAGATATGGAAATGATATAAATAAGTAAATAAGAAGTTTTAAGAATTGAAATCTCGGATTTGACAGAGAAAAAGTCAAAAACTCAAAGTGAAAGCGTTGACTTTGACCAATAGTAGGTGTTCTGCAAAAATCCGATAATCAAACAGAGTCAGAAGATTACGAAAATTAAATATTTGGAAACTAGAGAGAAAAATATAATTTATTGATATATATTTCGTAATTTTTGGAATAGAAATGGATTTATTATGAATTATTGAAGATCAATGATCAGAAAAATCCCCGAAATTAACACCTCAAAGGAAATCTTCAAATTGAATGCCCAAATGAAATCCAAATCTTGCAATTTCTATGTCAATGAAAAGCTAAGAACCAGAGGAATCCAATAAGACCAAAATTATCAAATTCTCATTTGTAAATAAAAAGTAATTGACCCCGAAAGTCAACATTTGACTTCTGATGAAAGATGAACAATCCTTGGTCAAACGTCAAATTGGAGGGACAAATGAACTCAGAATTTGATTAATTTGCTATCCACGGAAAGCTGATGAAAAGGGGAATCCAATGAAACTAAAATCAAGTGATTTGAAATTATAATCAAAGAGATATCCTATTTTCAAAATCAGCGTCTTTTTGGAGTAAAATTTGGGGAAAATGAAGAACACTATGAACTAATTTGCGAAAATAAACTTCTAAATCTAATAAAAACTCAAATTACCTCCCGATAATCGATCGAATCTCACTGCTACCCCAATTGCCGCAAGGATGGGGCTCCAATTCTCGTGGATTGAAGCGAATTTGCTCGGATTTTTCCTCACGGACGTTCGGAATTCAAGGGGAAAATTTGATGAAATCAAGGAGAAATTCGCGGTCAATCCCGCTCCAATTGCTTCGCAATCGAGTCTAAACGCGAGGGGATCACGATGAACTAGAGATGTTCCTCGAAATTCGCTTAATTCCTTCACGAATCGATCAAAAGTTGAAGAACAAAGAAGGGGAATACATGCTTTTTAAAGAGGGAAATTGGTCCGAAGATGCGTGGGTAATAGAGGCGGTCGTGGGAGCGGTTTTTCGGGGTCGTGGGCGCGATTCTCTGCGGCGGCGTCGTAGCTCCCGAATTTGAGGTAAGTTAGTCTCACTTTTGGCTTCAAATGTACCACGATCATGCCACGATCAGGCCACGATCGCGTCGCGATCGGGCCATGATCGTGGTCCTGGTCATGCGTCGCACGCCGTCCGATCGAGCTGAAGCGATTCCACGCTAAAGGAGGTCCCACCGTGGCATGATCGAGCTCTGATCGCACCGCGATCGGGTCACGATCGGGCTACGATCGCAGCTTCTTCGTCATGCTCGCTCTGCCGTCCGATGAAGATCTGATCGTGATCAACTTCTGCGAGGAGCGTCTCGCCGTCCAATGAGAGGTTACCAATGTCTCGATGCATCACCGCCGTCCGTGCATCTTGGTGAAGTCCACGATCCCGATCGACGATGGATGAGCGACGATGACGATCGGACGACGCTGAGCCTTCCACGTGTCGTCAGGTAAGTCCTTAGATCAGGCCACTTACCCTTGTATTCCCGCACGTGCTTGATCTGACGATCGCGTGGACTCAGGTCTACGCGATCGACGCCTTGCGATCAAGGCCGATTGGATCCGACGCCTGCGCTACGTCCACGTCGCCTGCAAAGGTAAGACTCCACGGGACTTTAGTCCCACACGGAGAAAAAATAAACAAATCGCGAGCTTAAATGTCAGGGCGCAGTAACGCAATTGCGTTACCGCCCCCAACTACTTACCAGGGCCCACTATACCCGTGGGCCCTCCATCTGCGAACCCCCTTGCCACGTGGTGCCCAACACTGGCGCCCACGTGGTCTTGCGTTGTCGCGTGGCCCCTCGCCACGTGGCCGCGCCTTGCGCCTCCTGCGCCCCGCGTGGCCACCCGTGGCCCCGCCGTGTGGCCTCAAAGCTGCGTGCCGCATCCGCGCGGTGGTCCCGCGCGCCACGTGTCGGCTCGCCGGCTTCCCGCTCGCCACGTCAGCACCTGCAGGTAAATACTCCCCCTTTTTGCGATTTTTTTAAATAAAAAAATACCTCTAAAAAAATCAAATATAATATCAAATTAAATTCGAAAAAAAGGGCATAAGACTTTCGTAAATTCATAATTTAAAAATATACAACTCCTTTTTAATCCAAATTTTCTCCATTGGATCACAAATTCTTTTCTTTTTAATATCATGTCATTTAAAATATATTTAGAAAGAAGAAATCAAGATGCCTTATAATTTACTTAAATCATTTCTCATTAAACATTTTAAATCATAAATTCATCCTAAAATCATCCTTCCAAACATTTACTAAAGTCAAAAACTCATTCAATAACAGAGATTGACTTCTATTAATTTAAACAAAAGATTAATCATCTATTAAACATGAAATTATCTCTAATTTATGCATAAATATCAACTTTAGTGAAATGACATGCCAATGGAGAAAATTCCTAAAAAGTATGATAACATGCATCATATTCACATAAAATAAGCATGAATATGAGTTAATTAAGATAAGAATTCAAGTTATAAATGCATGTTATCAGCGATCAATTGGATCGATTCGATCGTTATCTCGGGTTAGAAATCATGTTTTCTCTCTAATCTATCATCATGTATCATCAATTTTTAGTTTAGGATCTTAATTTAGCTTAATTTAGTTTTTAATTTCGGTTTATGATCTTTCGATTTTCAGAAATTTTGTCCCACTTCACTCTTTGATTTCTCCGCAATTACTAATCCAAATCGAGTGATTTTTGATTCTGTGGATAGATCTTTGAGTTATCTTTCTAAATCTACCATTTTCTCTAATTTATCACCTTAATTCATCATCCAATTTGATCAATTTCTAAAAGATCTCCCGAAAATACCATAATTCCCTGTGGATTTGACCCTTATTTACCATTATACCCTTCAATTCGAGTTAATTTCCCAAAATTGATAAGTTCGGTATTATTTTTGACACGAGACCGTGTGAAATCAACGACCTCGCGATTTCATCTCGTCACTGTACCCAATCAATTCTGCATTGGATTCTCCCTTTTTGTAGAGTAATATGTAGTCCTCTGTCCCCTTTACATACCTTAACACTCGTTTCACCCCATTGTAATGCTCTTGACTCGGATTTTCCATATATCATCTTAGTATTCCCACGGAGAATAGAAGATCCGGCCTTGTGTGAGTTAATTATCGGAGACTTCCAATTAGACTATGGTACTCTGTAGAATTTACCCTTGATCCTCCTTCTTCGTTGGCAAATTTGACTCTAGCTTCAAGTGGAGTGGCTACAACATTGCATTCTCGCAAGTTTTCATGCTGTAAAAGCTTATGTGCATAGGTCGTTTGGGATAGAAAAATTAATTTCTTACCTTGCTTGACTTCTATTCCTAGATAAGAGCTCAGGGAGCCTAAATTACTCATATCAAACTCCCATGTCATCTCAGCCTTGAAATTCTCTATGCCTGCAGAGCTTAATCCTGTGACAATTAGATCATCAACATAAACACCAACAATTAATGTGTTAGTATTCGAATGTTTGAGATAGAGTGAGTGTTCATGATTGCTCTTAATGAAGCCAAGTGAGATCAGACATGAATGAAGCTTGAAATACCAAGCTCTCGTGGCTTGCTTCAATCCATACAAGGCCTTTTTGAGTCGAAGAACACATCCTTCCTTCACTTTAACCAAAAAACCTTCAGGTTGCTTCACATGAATCACTTCATTGGTCTCCCCATTAAGAAATGCTGACTTGACATCAAGGTGGTGAATCTTCTATCCCTTCAGTGCTGCCAAGGCAATTAATATCCGAATTGTCTCAAATCGGACAACAAGTGCAAAGACCTCTTCATAATCTATCCCCTTTCTCTGTGAATAGCCCTTCACCACTAACCGGGCCTTGTGTTTGATGACTTCTCTTTGTGGATTCTTCTTCAACTTGAAGATCCACTTCAGTCCAATTGGTCTACAATTGGATGGGGGAATTTCCACTTCCCGTGTGTTCTTTCGATCAATCGCCAACATTTCTTCTCTCATGGCTTGTTTCTACACCTCTTCATGAGCAGCTTCTAAATAGGAGAGAGGTTCTTCACCTGAGAGTAGATAGGCTTGCTCGTCTTGGGTAATAGGGATGGTCTCTCGAGTATAGATCAGTCAATGACCCTGTACCTTGGAGGGTGAGTATCTTCAGAGACACTTGATGAGGATGTGATCTTGGTATTAGGAGTAGAGACCTCCTCTTCTTCATCCAACTGATCAATTTGAACTTCATGTGCTTGATCGAGAGTAAGATAGGTAAGAAGGTGAGTGAATGTGAGTTTTCACCTTGCATTGACGAAGTCCACTTCTCTTCTTCTTCAAAGATAACTTCTCGGCTGATGATCACCTTAGAGTTGACCAGGTCAAAGCAATGATATGCCTTTGAACCAAGTTCACATCCGATGAAAATCATGGGCTTACTTTTGTCTTCTAGCTTACTTAAATGCCCCTTTGTTTCCTTCACATGGACAATTGATCCAAAAATCCTCATATTATCCACTGAGGACTTTGTCGTAGTCCACATCTCATGAGGAGTTTGACCCTGCAAGGTTTTAGTGGAAGATTGATTAAGTATGTAAACAACAGTACTAGTAGCTTCTCCCCACAATTCTCTAGGGAGGTCTTTGGCCTTCAACAGGGCCCGAACCATAGATACTATTGTCGTATTCTTCCTTTCCAACACCCCCATTCTGCTGAGGTGAGTAGGGTGCGCTCAATTGCCTCTTGATTCCATGCTCAAGGCAATACTTTGAGAATTCATCTCGATGTGAATTCTCCTCCTCTATCTGATCCGAGGGTTTTGATCTTCACTCCCTTCTCTCGTCTCTGCTAGACTTTTGAAATGCTTGAAAGCTTCAAATGCATCAGACTTACACTGCAACATTGCCACCCAGGTTAGTCAAGAAAAATCATCAATGATGAGAAGGAAATACCGGCTTCCTCCTCAGGTAGGTGGTGAGATAGGGCCACAAATGTCTGCGTGAATGAGCTCCAAGGGCTCAGTCACTCGGAAGGAGGACATTTTTTTAGAAATGGCGTCCTGTGGTGCTTTCGACAACACAATTCCCGGCATAGCTGACTTGGTATGTTGATGGTGGGAAGTCCTTCAACGAGCTTCTTACTTGACATCTCCTTCAGCCGTGTGAAAGCTGAGATGTCCAAACCGTGAATGCCATAACTCAGCCTTCAACAAAGTGTCTTCAGTAGTGATCAGACATTGATTAACTATACTTAGCTTCAGTAGATAGAGTCGCCCTCATACCTTTGTACTTGTGTGAATAAGCAACCATCACGATCTAAAATAGTTATTTTACCTCCCGCCATGGTCATTCAAAGCAGCCTTCTTCATCAAGGCGGCCAAGACCGAGAATGTTGGCTGCTAATTGGGGAACATAGAGCACATTGGAGAGCAGGAGAATTTCCCCATTCTTCTGATTAATCTCAATTGCTCCTTTTCCTTCAATTCAAATTCTCGAATTATCGCCGAATTTTACAAAAACCTTTTGTTGACTCGTCCAATTCATAGAAGAAATTGCGGCATCCCGACATACGATTTTTCGCTCCCGTATTCAAATACCAAAGAGCGTGATAAAGAAATGCACCCTCGGATCCATGAAGAAGCAAGTCACTTACCTCCTCCTTTTACTGCCATAAGAAGGGAAGACGTTGCGGTCACCGTATTGGATGAACTCGCCGATGCCGCTGCCGGGGTGGTTTCCGCAACATAGGCCCGATCTTCACGCGGTTTCTTTGCATTCCTACATTCATATGCAAAGTGACGGTACTTTTGACAATTGTAGCATTGAATCACGGATTTGTCAAAAGGTTTCTTCTCCTTGTCTTCTTCACCTGATTGATTGCGTCCTTGACCTCGGCCTCGACCTCTTCCTCTGCCACGACCGCGATGTCTTCCTCTGCCATGCGATGAGGACTCCTCCTCATTGGATATCTTAGCCTTGCTTAGTGCCTTGGCCAATAGAGCCTACTCCTCTTCACGAGATTCCCGTTCCTTGAGCCACAACTCGTGAACGGTGAGTGATCCAATTACCTCGTCGAGACTCACCTTATCAAGCTCACCATACTGCTCTAACGAGAGAGTTAGTGCATCAAATTTGGCCAACGTCGCTCTCAAGAATCTTCATACAACCTCCTTCTCTTCCATCGCTTCACCCAAGTTTTGCAAATCCGAGACCATATGTGTGAATTTCATCGTGAAATCCATGACGAATCCGTCTTACCCATGGTGAGAATCTCCAAATCCCGTGTGAGTCCATGGATGGGGTACTGGAATCACTCGTCCACGCTGAGATTCTACTGATGCAGGATCTCCCAATTCCATTTCACGGTCTTCTTCGCATCGAGAATCCCGAGTAAGCCTTCTGGAACTTCGCTTATGATCGCGGAAAGTGCCTGACGGTCCTCCTTCTTCATCGGGTTCTCACCAACAATCGTTTGCCATAAATCATGGGAATCAAGGTATATCTCCATGGTCATGGACCATACGTGATAATTTGTCTTCAACAATTTGAGAGATGGCGTCGAAGCTCCCATTTCTCCATCCACGGATTTCTTCGCCATTTTCATTCTTCGGAAAATTGATTGCTCCGATACCAATTGTTGGGAATAAAATCGGTGTGCTTGACTATTCGAGCGTGATCGAGAGATCAATTGGAAGAGAGATTGAGAGACAATAATCAAAACCTGTTCGTGGAAGAATTTCTGCTGCTATGCATTCATCGAACGGGTGGGTGAATTTCTAAATCACCCGACCAATCACTAGAGGAGAGAGAAGAGGGGTTTCCAACGCTCCTGAATTTATAAATCACCTGACCACAGGCCGCTCCCGTCGCTCCTGATGTGTCCTCATCTAGACCATCATAACTCCCCTCATCCGACGCTCCTAATCAAAGCTTAACTACCTAAGACAAAAAGAAAGAAGAACGCCAAAGACGGAAGATCGTTGGTGAGGCCGTAACCGAATGCCGAGCTTGAGCACCATCCTTCATCTCTATCTATCTTGCGCATTGTTGGTATTCTCTCTTCCGCCTCAGCCTCTCTTCCTTTATTTATTTCTCTCACTCCCGCGGAAACTCTTCTTACGCGGTTTCGTTCTCTCTTTCCTACAAATTCCTTGTTGCACATTCTTTCAATATGTTTTCTCTCTTTCTATCTACCTCTCTCGCGAGCTCATTTTTCTCCGAATACCCCCTCACGCACTCTCTGTCTTCCTCGCCTCTTCGATTCCTTTCTTCTGCATTTTCGCACTCCTCACGCTCTATTTCTTCCCCTTCCTTGTTTCCAGTTCCATTCGCTTGCTTAATTCAATCGACATCTCACCTCTTGGTCCTGCACTCATCATCCCTTTCTCACCATTTTCGCACTCTTCTCCTATCCCTTTCTTCGGCCGCTTCCGATTATGCCTTCTTTCAATTCCTTGATCTCTCTCGCGCTTCCATTTTCTCCCTCTTTATTTCGCTCTCTCTCTCTCTCTCTCTCTCTCGCCTCGTGCAATCTCGCATCTCTTTATTAATCTTCCATCACGGTAAATCTCTCCTTTCTCCCAATCAATAATTCCAGCCGCCTCTCTTCCTCTACTGCATTTTAATTTCCACTCTCCTTCATCCCTCTCTTATTTCCGATTTTTTTCACTCTCTTTCAGTTAATCTTTCCTCTTACATCCATTCACACACTCTCTCTAGACCTCTTTCTACCTTCGCTTCTTCCAATCCTGCTATTTCCCTCTCTCTCTTATCGCTCTCTCTCTCCCCCGCTCATTCTAGATCTAGCCCTCTCTCTAACTCCCTATCTCACTCACCCTAATTTCTCTCTCGCTCATGTCCCCTTTATTTTCATCTCCTTTATCACTCTTTCTCTTTATTTATTTCCCCCAAAAAACATTCCCTCTCTAGCTCTTTTATTCTGTCCATTTCCCTCTCCCTCTTACTACCTTTCTCTCCCAATTGCCCAACTTTGCATCTCATTCTATCTTTCTTCTTCCCCTTCTTACTTCTTTTACTTTCTACATGGTTTAGATTTCCTTAGTTATTCATTCTAATACTTTTTGTACTCTGAATTTAGGATCTTTGCATTTTTAGGTTTACTTAAATCATCATTAAAATTCCTTCCTCCCACGGTCAACTCGAAAAGTTGACCACCAATCCTTCATCATTACCCTCATCTCTACTCCTATTATTGATATTGTCATGCCATAAAGTCCCTGTGGACCAACCTAGGAAACCTATACATCCCAATTACCCCAGTTGATTCAGAGTTTCCTTGTCTATAAATAGTAAGTTTTTTGGGCTTAAACGCACGACGACTTTGTGCTCAACAGGCGATAGGGGAGATGTAAGATAATCAGGGTGCTTTGGCCAAATGTCAAGCACACTTTTAAGGAGAGAGGAAAACCTCATGTATCATTACAAATAAAAGCATACATGGTAAGGCATGATTTCCATTATCTAATCTAGTAAAAAAATTAACATGAAATATGTTGGGCTTCGTACTCTTGTGCAAATTTAACTGATGCTTCTTCACATTATAAGAATAATGCATACTTTGAAAATTGATAGTCTTGGCACATGACTCATTTTTTTTGTATTGGGATCTATCTTATAACTAGCACTAGTTTTACCAAAACATGTTGATTTAATTCCATGTGGGCACATACACCATTTCACATGATAATGTGAAATTTATTTTTGGAAAATGAAAAAAGAGATAATGATCTTGATTAACGAAAAGAAGAGAAGAGAAGAGAGACATATGAAGGGAGAGGAGAGAGTGTAGCAAATCTAGAATTACAAAAGTTTCATTATGAGCTATATGCACTCACTTTCTCCCTCTAGCTAGAGCGTAGATATCAAAGAAGCCCAGCTTGCGAGAAATAGAGTCGTAGGAGTCCGTGCTGTCCTTTTTTTAAAATATTTTTAAAAATATCTGCCAGTTGATGGGAAGAGCCAACATAGGGAGTGGTGATCAACTCGTCAAGTACCCAATGGTGCATAACATGACAATAAATTTTTGAAATAATTGGTATGTTCATGAAAGGTAAGATTGTTGGAAAGAAAGACTATTGCTTGGCTATCACAATACATGGTCATGGCACCCTGTACTAGAAAAACCAAGCGCTGAAGAAAAGAATGTACCCAAAGCATCTCAAAGGAAGCATGCATCATAGCATGGTATTAAGCTTCGACACTCGAGAGAGAGACAATGTGTTGTTTTTACTCTGCAACGTGACAAGGTCCCGCCAATGAATGTGCAATATCCAAAAAAATAGATTTTTCGATAACCACGATTGCTTGCATAGATAGATTCATAGGAGGCCTCCACGCGAAGATTGATGGGATTCTGAGGTCGATAACTTTAGAAATTTTTGATCAAAACATCAAACGCAGCGGAAAAAATTGAATCGAACATTTAAAATACCAAGCCACCAAGAACAGATGATCCTATCATCTAGTATGAATGAGGAAACATACTTACAAGGTTTCCTTGAAGGAGTTCTTGAAGATATTCAAGTGTCTAGCCTCTAGCGGTATCCACACGGTCTCTGGATGGTTGGATCTCCTCTTCAAAGCTCTTCACCAAGAGAGAAAGAGAAGAATGGAGAGAATTCCCACAAGGCTTGCATGGGCACCTTTAGTTATGGTCATCCTCCCCCTATTTATAGACATTTGGTATGAGGTTTTTTCATAAAAACTCTCATAATTATGTCCATATCCACCAACATCCATAAACCTTATGTGTGTGACCCTCTAGGTTCATATATCTTATTAGTGAATAACTCTATAGAGCAAATAACACCTAATTGGTTAACCTTAATTAATTATCTACATCCACATATAGATTAATTAATCAAGAATCGATTTAACCCAATTGATAAGTTGAGTTGCCAGCCAGTTGGGTGCCAAGCTACACCACGTACACTAAGAGATATGGAATATGTAAGAACTCACTTATCAAACCTTCCCATCATCGATTACCATGTATGTATAGTCCTTCATCCACATTAGAATCATGAATGACTTAGGTCAACTATCAAACTCTAATCGGTCACTCAAGTTAGTACTGATGCGTGTAGAAATCATCAGGAACTCCTCCGATATTTCTATTACCTTGGCCGAGGATTTCATCGCATCTCATTCCTTTGAGTCAATCTCCTCAAATACCGAGGGTGGATGATCCCATCTTGATCACACAATCATCTTCGTGGACTTCATGTCGTATCCAATATATGACGTTTTAGATATCCCATGGCTAGGGATTCATAAGTCATAATCAAAACATGATCATCCATCCACAAGATGTCTTTGGTGTCTCAAGTAAAAGGACCACACACACAACCATGACATGAATCAACCTAATTGACAGTTAAGTATAATACCATTCAGGGATTCATACGGATCAATTCAGTGAACTCTTTCTCCAAAGAGTACCCACCATCTATCCTTAGTGTCTCCACACAGATGGCTATAGGATCACCCATACTCATCATATGAGATGGATTAGATAGTGCTATTCTTTTTGGATAATTCGATGTTTTTCTCGAATATCCCACGAATAGGAATGTTTATGATGTAGGATATTTTATAGAAATGCTATGTATGAAGATGATGATGTGAAGGTGAGTATGTGAGGAGAAATGAGTGAAATAAGGAGAGAATCTACTGATTTTAATTATGCAATTATCCTACAATCTAAGTGAGGACCTATGAAATGATATCAGTGAGAATAATATAGAATAGATAATTTTAAATGGATAGGATTGTGTGAGAAGAGAAATCGAATGGATGATAATAAATTAGAGAATAGAGAATATAAATAGATAATAAGGTAGTTTAGGATAGAGAATATAAAGTACGTAATAAGAGAGTGGAGAATATATAATAATTAATTTAAATAGCTGTGTTAGTAGATAGTATAAAATAGAGATGATAGAAGAGATGAAATAAGAGAGAGGTTGCGGATAGATATAGGGGTATTTATACAGAGGATAGAATGGTAGGGAGAATGATGATTATGATGAAGGGTGTGATCGCAGAGAGAAGATACGTGAGTGAGGTGGAAGAATTATGACGAAGAAGATAACGGTGAGAGAATATGGAAGATAATAGAGGAAATGATACTTTAAGAAATAGAATAGGTAAGAAGATATGTCTAACGAGGACTTATGATATTAATAGGTGAACTATTACACGGGAAAGAACAGAGGATGATACTTGAACGGAAGGGAAAAGCGATGCTCCCAAATTGCTCCAGTGATGCAGATATTCCTTGATTTAATCTCTGACGGTAAAGGATTGAAAGAAGATAGAACAGGAGGGAGAAAGGGAAAGGAAGATAGAATCAGAGAAGAGAGAAGGTGGGAGAGGCACAGGGATAACACGAACACAAAGGGTAAACGTACCCAGATAGTAACCAAAAGGAACCAATTTTTATCAAAACAACTAACTTTTCGTCTCTTACAATTTCTGTTTATAAAATGAAAAGAGGGAAGTTTACGGCGAAGCGTCCCGTCGCGGGGGTTAGACATCTTCTTGTCGATCGTTTTCATCCGCTCATTCTCTGATTTTGTAGGAAGATTGATGTAGGATATTTCAGAAATGATAGTGTATGAAGATGATGATATAGTTAAGAAATAATCCTACAAATGATTGAAGGACCTATGAATGATATCACTATGAATGATTAATAATTGGGTTACTGAATACATGAGAAGGATGATGAATGTAGAATACATGATAATAAATAGAAAAATATAGAATAGATTAAATAGGGATAGATGAGATAGTGGTGGTGATAGAGAATAATAGAACGGATATGAAAAGAAGAGAGAGTGTTGGTGGGGAGGAGAATAGAAATTGAAATAGGTGAAGAAGTCGGTAACATAGATGTAATTCTTAGGAGTTTAATACATATAGTATTCAGTGATTGGAAAAGATAGGACAAGATGGAAGTGGGTGAAGAGAAGAATGCGGAAGAGAAAGAAGGAGTGGATAGATAGAGAATAGTGGTAATATATGTTATAATGCAGAGGACAGAGAGAGAGTGAAAGAGCGACTGAAAATAGATAGAGAGATGGAGGAGTATAGAGCGATAAGATGATAAAGGAGAGTCTTGTGTTGGACTAACAAATATTAGATATCCGAACTAATTCACGGGAAGAGGAAGGAGGATGATACCTGACGGAATGGAAAATGATGCTCCCGAATCGCTCCATCAATGCATATATTTCCCAAGTTAACCTCTGATGGTAAATGATTGTAAGGGGACAGAACGAGGGGGAGAAAGGGAAAGGAGGATAGAAACTCGGAGAGGAGATGGAGAAGCACGAAGAACAAATGAACACAAGTTTCCAAAGAAACAAATTTTATCAAAAACATCATCTATCTTTCGCTTACAATCGTGCATTTTATAGAAATAGGAGAAGGGAGGTTATGATGAAGCATCGCGGCGTGACGGCTACTTCGCGCGTGGGTTTGACGTGCACTCGATGAGATGACGAGAAAGCGCATGACGATCGTTGTATTATGTGAATTACTCTGTCGGAACGGTTCAAATCCGTTGAAATGCTTTAGTCGTTCTTGTTGTGCAGTTGTGGCAATCTTGTCGTCGATAGGTTCACTTTCGGTGGTAGCGCAGTCACTTCCGGAAAATTTCATTTATACCGTCACTGATATGTTGAGTTCGTAATATAAATCCTCCTCTCTGTTCAGGTCTTTGCATGGAGCGTTCGTGTGTTTGCGCGCGCTGTTTGGATATTCATCGCTTAACTTCGGGAGAGATTTCTTGTTTTATCTCTGCTTTCGAGCGTCTTCATTTCTACTACGATAGTCTTGGAGGCTTCAGGCTTCTTTATTCTGGATGGGAGCTCGATGAGCGACTACTGGCATGTCACTGCGTGCTTAACCACACTTCTGGAAAAGGTAAAGGATGTTAACTCTTGACCGACATATTCAAAGCTCCGTCCTCATTGTTCAGGCCGCGAGCCTTTCTCTTGGTGTAGATCTCTTGTCCTCCGCGCGTTCGTCGACATGTATCCGTGAGAGGGACATAAGGACGCTGTGCTTCGATCTTTGGCCTCTCTGTCTTGTAGTGGTCATTCGGCGGAGAGGTAATGACAGATATTCTTCAGGCATCTCGGTGATTTTTTTGCTTTATATGGGCGGCCATCGATGTCTTCTTTGTTCGGTGTCAATATGAATCGTGATTCCGTTGTTCTGCAATACTTGGGGAATCTTGTCTTTTGTATTACTTGTGTTCCATGTCAATAGGAAGAGAGGACGTGAATTAGACTTTGATCTCCATGAGGACTTTGTTTAGAGGGAGGTAATTCTCCTTGTTGATTCTTCCTTCAAGCTTTTCATGGGTGGTTTGTAGGTATTATCTTTGACCTCATAACGGAAAGAAGGGAAAAATTTCATTTCCTCTTCAATTATGCTTGATTTGAAATAGAATTCGATGGCCATGCTTCCATAAGTAGCAGTAGTTTAGATCTCTCCTACAATTTCTAACTATAGGTGGTTTTCAAAGAAAGAAGGAACTGCAAATCAAGGATGTTCCTACTCATTTTTTTCTTTATTGAGATCAATACTTATAACTATACAAGGTACCTATGATATAGTCGATATGGTTTGGAAATTAAAGAACCTATATCAAGGTAAGGGTGGTTGACTTGATCCATTCAAGGAATTCTAAGTATCTAAGGATAAGGATTAAATGCTTTGACCAAGTCAATCTTTAAATTAGTATAAAATAGGGAAAGGAGAGAAGATAATTCCCTTATGATCTACACTCTCTTTCAATTATTTAGAGAGGTCTTCTTCATCCATTTAATTAATGGATAATTTCTCAAACTCATGAATAAGAAGGAGTATTGGTTCACTTGGAACCCTTGTGTTCATGTTTTGAAATAATTCTCCATCAAAGATTGACCGCATAATTCGTTGACAGAAAAGATGTCGTTCATGCTGGCGATGCGGGAGCTCCATTCGCAAGTGATGAATTTACTCTCGTGACTGGCCAAGAGGACATATATTGCTCTGCAGGTAGTTTATTTATTTCTAATCTTCTTGCGGGTCTCCAAGGTAGGGTGTCGAGAGGATAAGGAGTGGTTGGCATCGATAATGTTCACTCGGTGGACTGATGAAAAGAAAATGGCTCCCGTGGATAGTCCATCGTCGGATTTATTGGGTGAACGTGGCGACGTGGAGATAGTCCGCATATGTATGATGGTATCTCATCGTGATTGACTTCCACGCTTCTTCCTCGTTGTAATTCGTCACTTGTGGGAAGTTACACGGATTGATCTCAGAGGAGGTATGAGTTCTTCTTTAATCCCTTGTGAATTCATGGTGGTTGGGAAGATGGTCTTCAATGTTGGAGGTTGTCTCTACGCTCCTCACGAACGTTCTTTCGTTGATGCAATCCTCGCTGATTGGGTGTATGACGTGTCATTTTCGTGCGTCGTTAAAACACAAAGCCGATGGTCAAACAAAATTCATAAAACCGAACTCACAAAGACAAGATAGAATAATCAAGTATTGGGTAAGTATCGGGTCGATCCAAAGAGAGCAGGGTTGACTTTAATCACAGAGTTGACTTGGTCAAACTTAGGTTTAAAAGGAGTTTTAAATAAGAGAAAATAAGATGTAAGATATGGAAATGATATAAATAAGGTAAATAAGCAGTTTTAAGAATTGAAATCTCGGATTTGACAGAGAAAAGTCAAAAGTCAAAGTCAAAGCATTGACTTTGACCAACAGTAGGTGTTTTGAAAAATCAGAGAATCAAAAAGAGTCAGAAGATTACGAAAATTAGATATTTGAAAACTAGAAAGAAAATGGAATTTATTAATATATAATTCGTAATTTTTGGATAAGAAATGGATTTATTATGAATTATTGAAGATCAATGATCACAAAAATCCCGAAAATTAACACCTCGAGATGAAATCTTCAAATTGAATGACGAAATGAAATCCAAATCTTGCAATTTATATGTCAATGGAAAGATAAGAACCAGAGGAATCCAACAAGACCAAAATTATCAAATTCAGATTTGTCAATAAAAAAAGTAATTGACTCCCGAAAAGTCAACATTTGACTTCGATGAAAGATGAATAGTGTGTGGTCAAACGTTAAATTGAAGGGTCCAGTGAACTCGAATTTGATGAATTTTCTATCCACGGAAAGCTGATGAAAAAGAGGAATCCAATGAAACCAAAAATCAAATGATTTGGAATTATAATAAAAAGATATCTTATTTTCAAAATCAGTAACTTTTTCTTACCTAAAATTGGGGAAAATGAAGAACACTATGAACTAATTTGCAAAATTAAATATCTAAACCTAATAAAAAAATATAAATGACCTCTTGATAATCGATCGAACCTCACTACTAACCCGATTACCGCAAGAATGGGGCCTCAGTTCTCGTGGATTGAAGCGAATTTGCTCGGATTCTTCCTCGTGGACATTCGGAATTCAAGGGGAAAAATTCGATGAAATCAAGAGATGAAATCGTGATTATCATGGTTCAATGGCTGCGTCCCTACACTCTTGGAAGCAGAGGATCACGAGAACTTAAGACCTTCCTCAAAACTCGCTTAATTTTCTTCACGAGTTGATCAAAAAGTTGAAGAACAAAGAAGGGAGAATACACCGTTTTAAAGGGAAAAATTAGGCCCGAAATTTCCGGCCGTTTGACGCGGTCGTGGAGCGGAATCGATGGCCACGATCGCGAGGCGATTGTGGGCCATCAATTTGAGGCGTCGTGGCTTCAATTTTTCTCGCTGAATCAGCCCGATCGCCGCGATTTCTCAAAGTTTGACGTTGATCATCCCGCGCGATTTTTGAGCCATTGATAGGATCGTGGGCATGGGTCGATGGCGTCGTGGGGGTGTTTTCACGTTGCGACGCCGTGGTTCACGATCTGGCGATGAATGAGGCCACGATCGCGTGCGATCGAGCCACGATCGCGCGTCGATCGTGGTTCTTCGTAAGGCTTCATCCACCGTCCGATGAACTCCCGTTTAGATGAGCGATCACGATTAGCTGATCCCGTGCGCCTTGGATTACGATCTCGAGTTCTCCACCAGCCGTCCGATCGTGATCCACTCTTGATGAAGATCGTGCGTTCGCGTGATGGAGATCGGACGCACCAAAAATCATGAACGATCGCGACCGTCCGATGACGATCGGGGTGATCGCGATCGTTCGCCCGATCGCGAAAAATTTGAGGCCATCCGATCGCGATCCAAGCTTCCTCGCTCTGCCACGTGTCACCCATCAAGCGGATCACTTAAGATGCATATAGCCACGTGCTTGATTGATGATCGCGTGGACTCTGGGTCCACGCGATCTCCGTGACGAGACTAAATCGTATGGTCGTTGATTACACACAATTTAGTGTCAAAATAAAGTTCCAAACTTACCAATTTATAGATTAATCAAAGCAATTAATTAGTATAATGGTAATTAAGGGTCGAATCAACGGAGAATTAGGGAAATTTTGAGATATATCTTCAAAATTTGGTCAAATCGGACGATGAATCGAGGTTAGAAATTGGACGTTTTGATATTTTAAGAAAGATAACTCAAAAATCGAATCCACGGAATAAAAAAATCAGGTGATTTGGTGGAGAATTCAAGAGAAATCGAAAATTGAAGAGAGGAGAAAAATTTCGTTTCGAAAAATGATTTAAAACCGAAATTAAATCTAAATTAAACTAAATCTATGATTATAAAACTAAAATTAATGCTAAATGACGAAAGATAATGAAGAATTTACGCAACCTAACCCAAAGTAGCCGTCGAAATGATCCAATTAATCGCCGGATGCAAGGCTATTCATTTCGAAATTTTCGAAGACGAAGATGGAGTTCAAGATGTAAATTCGTCCTTCTCTTTCAATCAAATCTTGATCTTAAGTGTTCAATCGACGCGGAAACGAGTCTAGAACACACTCGAACGAAACGACGAAAATAATGGAGTATAAAAGGAGTATTTTAGGATTGAACGCGAACACGTCCTCTCGGCGCGAAGAACGTCTTTTAAAGAACGAAGATGATCGTCAGCCATCCGATCTGATGGAGTTGATCACGATGGACGGTCACGATCGTGCGCATCTTCACGAATCGTCGCGACGATTCGACGATCGTCCGATCGTCATCGTGCGGTTGAGATTCGTTATTATCTTGTAAAGAGGAGGGCATCGATTCTGATTATCCGTTGGATTTTGATCCAACGCTCGTGATTGATCGGTGAGTCCATCGGTTTTGAATAATCTCAGCCGTTATAATATGCAATGGACGGCTCGGATGTATTCACTTATTCCCGATTTAACCCACGTGCTTGATCTTTTGATCGGGTGGACCGGGTGTCCACCCGATCGACGTCATCGCGTCCATCTTGATCAAATCCAACGCACCACATTCCGCCGTGTGTGCTGAAATCATAGAAAGCACGGGATTTTAGTCCCACTTGGAAAAAATGAAATAACATTTCACGTATAAAACCTACGCGAGTTAAGGGCACTTAGAAATTTATCCCCTTATACACGGGGGACCCCTGTATATATATTATTAATCTATATAAGATGACGCGTATACGCGTCATCCATGCCACGCGTGCAGGCGCGCGTGTCCACGTGGCAGCCCGTGGCCTTGCGTGCCCGCGCGTTCACGTGGGCCCGCGCAATAAACCGATTTTTTTATATTTTATATTATTTTAAATCATTTAAAAATCGAAAATAAATCAAATGAAATTCAGAAAAATTCCAGAGAAAATTCTATAATGAAAAATCATAACTTTTAAAATACAACTCCAAATTAAGTCAAATTTGTTTTCTTGGATTCAGAATTGAATAATCTATCATTATAAAAAGTCAAATTATTAAAATAATTAGAGAATAAATTTATATTAATTTTATAGCGTTTTATGTATTATATAAAATAAATTCATATAAATACATAAATGTAAAGTAAAATGCTCTTTTTCTCTCATATTTTCACTCTCACATGATTATGATCATAAATATAATTAGGATTAAAGATTATAATGTCTAACTATGCATAATAACCCCTAAATTGATGTATTTTTAAGATCATAACATAAATTTACACCAAATGATAGAAATATGCTAAAAAGATGATAACATGCATACATTTATAATGATTAATGCATTACTTTGCATTAATAACTATGTAATTACATGCATAAATAGCATGTTATCACTCACAGCCGCACTGATCCAGATCAGACGCCCGCCAAGCCGCCACGCCGTCACCCGAAAATAAAAACAAAATCGTGTGGGAACATAGTCCCATTTCACGATTAGAGATGGAGGGACAGGACGCGACTAAATAGGGGAGTGGCTTCCCCTATTAACTATCCTCATGTCTCCTCTATATCCAGTACACGTGGCGCCCCACGTGGAGCTATGGGTCGCGTGGCCACTTGCCACGTTGGCGCACACCCACGTGCGCCACTTAGTCACGTGTGGGCCACCCGTGGCTCGCCACGTGGCCTCAGCGCCTCGTCGCACCCACTTGGTAGTCCCACGCGCCACGTGTCGGCGCGCCCGCGCTCTCCCCGCTCGCCACGTCAGCACGCAGGTAAGAAACCATGTAATTTTAAATAGGAAAAATTGATAGAAAATCAAATTAAAAATCAAATATCAGAAAAAGGCCTAGAACTTCAAAAATTCATATCTCTCAAAAGTACAACTCATTTTTAATCAAAATTTTCTCCATTAGATCATAAATTCTTTCCTTTTTAATATTATGCCATTAAAAACATATTTAGAAAAGAAGAAATCAAGATGACTTATAATTTACTTAAATCATTTCTCATTAAACATTTTAAATCATAAATTCATCCTAAAATCATCCTTCCAAACATTTACTAAAAGTCAAAACTCATTCCATAGCGAGATAACTTTTTATTAATTTAAACAAAAGATTAATCATCTATTAAACATGAAATTATCTCTAATTTATGCATAAATATCAACTTTAGTGAAATGACATGCCAATGGAGAAAATTCCTAAAAGTATGATAACATGCATCATATTCACATAAAATAAGCATGAATATGAGTTAATTACGATAAGAATTCAAGTTATAAATGCATGTTATCGTGTACGACGGGAGGTTCCCTCATATAGATCTCGTCGTTGGAGTAGGACGGATTGATGATGAGACTGAGGAGCTGGTTAATTCTCGCTTATGAAGAAGTTTCGCCTTCTTCTCAAGCGGGTCGACTCGGTCAACTCCAATGGGAGGTATCATTCATTTGAGTTGTGGGTTTTTCTGGGATTGCCGGTGAAGTACTTGGCGGGAACAGCGGAGGTCTTCAGGGAGAGTCTTAATGATAGGAGATCTCGTCGCCGGATGGTCGTGCCGTGTTGCTTCTCGCAAGGGAAGTTGTAACGGGATCGACGTTTGGGTCTTCAACTTATTCATCGTACGTGGCTATCTCCTCCTTAATTAGGAGTAGTTATGGCCTTTTCTTAGGTCAGATATTTATAAATCTACTCTGTTCTACCTCAGAGGGAAGAGGATGTGAGCTAAGATTTGATTTCCCTTGGACTCCATGTTATGAGGGAGATACTCGTGTGTCTTCCAATACTCCTGAGATGTTTTTGGAGGTCTTGATGTCTTGTAGAGGTTGCAGAAACTTTTTGCAGTCACTATCCTCATAATCTTCCGCGATAGGTATCATGCTGAGCTTCCTTTCTTTCCATCAACGGTGAAGGTAAGAATCCATTGTGAGATAACCTTCTTTGTTGGGCGCTTTAATCATACTGATTGTCATCATATGAAAGGCTTTCATGAACTTGAGTAATTGTGAAGCTCTTCTTGTTGTTGTAGTTGTCTTCATATCACTTTGAGTGAATTGGGGCTTGTCAATCTCCACTTATGAGGCCTCTTGAATACTGAATTGCTAATATATGAATGCATGAGTTTACTCATGCAAAGACTTTAGTCTTGATTCAAAATATAAAGCACCATAGAACAGACAGAATCTAGTGCAAAATCAAAATTGACACTTCACAAGGTTCCTTGAAATATCTCATTGAAGTTTTCAAGCTGTCTATTCTCTAGTAGTATTTGCAAGGTTTCTGAATAGTTGGATCTCCTCTTGCGTCTCTTCTTCGACGCTTCTTAAGATCCTTGAAGATATCCTCATCATTAAGTCCCACTAGACCACTATGGGAGAGACAAAGAATGAGAGAGAGAAAAAGAAGAAAGGGGTGGGCACTTACTAAGGCTCACATGGGAACCCCTTGGGGTGGGCGCCAAACCCCTATTTATAGACATCTTGTTTTGGATATCTTCATAAAAATCTTCATAAAGATTTCCATATATGCTAACGTCCATTGACTTTATGTGTGTGACCCTCTATACCAAAAAAATCTTTCAAGCTAATAATTTCATTGACTCAATAACATTAATTGGTCAACCTTATCAATTGACTATATTCGCATATAGATTATATAATCAAGTATTGATTCAACCCAATCAACATGTTGAGTTTCCAACCCATTGGGTTCCAAGCTATATCTTGTGCTCTTGTCGATAAAGAGAGTACAATAACTCTATTTTGTAACCTTTTTCATCATCTATTTACCAGGTGTATAATTCTTCATCCACGTGAAAGTTTTGAATGAATTATATGGATAAGGATAATCACATATCATTTCTTGAGTTAATGTCCTCTAATACCAAGAGAAGAAAATCTCATCTTGACCACACAATCACCTTCAAGGACTTCATCTTATATCTAATCTATGAAATTTTAGAGATCTTGTGGCTCAAAAATTCATAAGTCATAGTCAAAACGCCATCATCCACTAACAAGGTGTCATTGGTATCTCAAGTCAAAGGACCACACTCACAATTGTGACATGAATTAACCTAATTGATAGTTAGGTATGATATCATTTTAAGAATTCATGTGTGAAATCTTTCTAAAAAGAGAAATCTATCTATCCTTAGAGTGTGATTTTTATGTCAATGAAGAGACAAATGATATATGGAAAGTGTGATTTTGGCTTATATGTCATTTAATAGTCATCAAAATTCATACGGATCAATGTGGTAAACTCTTTCTCTAAAGATCTACCCGCTAAACAAATCATTGATGTCTCCTACACCAGTGCCACATGATATACCATATCATATGAGTGAAATTAGAAAGCGATCATTCTTACTCAATACGTTTGATGTCCTCTCTAAAGTATGCATTGAGCAAGAATGATCTTAGAGCTTGTTTACAATACTAGAAATCTATACATCATTGACTTCATCTAATTCACTGTATTCTGTTGCATCGTTTGCATTTATGGCTAAAAATCACTACATAATGAAAATCTAATAGAAATCTCATTTCAATGAATAGAGAGAGACATAAAAGTGTGGCAGTCGCCTTGCACGGGCCACATAATAATCCATCGTAAGATACCTAGGTATAGAGGTGGTGCTTGATTAATTTTTCTGTGAGGATAAACTAACACAATACTGCATGTACTTATTAAATAGATTAATGACTTCATCTTCTAAGATTTCATCTCTGCTGCACAAATAGACACTCTTTTTCTAACTATCGTGAGTCTATAAATGTGTCCCAATTTAGATTGAGGACGAGTCACCTAAACTCTCTAAACCATTGCTCCTAAAGCCTACTAAGGTGTCTTTTTCCCTCTAATCTCTTACCAATATCACATTTACATATTGGGTCATCAATAACTATGTAGTCTTGGTGGGCATCAAGTTTTTCTTCTAAAAGCACTTGCTCTTTTGTCATTG
>CM044111.1:0-120000 GCA_024174645.1 Lemna minuta | reverse complement strand
GTTGTGTTGATGATTATTTGATCTGCGACGGAAGCTTGTATCGTAGAAGATCGAGAACATCCCATGACTTTGATATGCATTCATCCTAGCAAACTTGGAGGAGATTGTGGGCGTCAGCAGCAGCACCCAAGCACGGGTCGTTTATCATTTGACAACGCACATTGTGAACTCGGCTGGGTGAGAAGTTTTCGTTGAGTTTTTGCTGAATATCCTTATCTAAGATATTCACTCTTCATACAAGCTGGGGTCAGGCTTTGAATTGTTGTCATACTTGTATGGAGTAGAGCTTGACTTCATTGCATTTCAGTACGTGACTTAATCTGATGCTTACCTGATGCTTTGTCGTGACTGATGGGTGACATATGGGGTCTAATTGGACCCGTGTTCTTTGTCAGTCATGTTCTTAATCACTTCTTCATATAGGAGACTAAATATTCATGACTTTTAAGTCCCGTGTAGGCCTTCTTGATGTAGTTGTGACCGTGGGAAGGTAATCTTCATACTGATAAGGCATGGTTTTACTCATGGTGGACATTTGTCTTGAAGTGGGTTCTGGACACCATTCTTTCTTAACTAATAGTAAATAGATCCCTCTTAAAATTTCTATCTAGGGGTGGTTTTAAAAGACAGTAGGGATTTAGTAACAAAGATGTTCTTATTATTCTTTTGAGATCATTAACTAAAATACATAAGGTACCTAAGATATGGTAGAGAAGTTTTGGAAATTAAGGAACCTATATCAAAGGTAAAAGGGTGTTGACTTGGTCCATTCAAAGAGTTATAAGTTTCTAAGGATGAAGGTTATATTTCTTTTGACCAAGTCAACCTTTAGATCAGTATAAAATAGGATGAGGGAAAATAATTCCCTTAAGATCTACACTCGCTTTATTTACTTAGAGAGGTCTTCTTCATCCATTTAAGGAATGGGTAATTTCTCACATTGGTAGATAAGGAGGAGGAGGAGGAGGAGGATAGGTTCACTTAGAACCCTTGTGTTCAAGTATAGAAATAATTTTCCATTAGTTTGCCGAGGAATGCCTTGATCTTGAGTTTCTAGTACATTACTTTATTCTTGGCATCATTTAAGGTAGAACATTCATTTCAGATTCTATCAATGCTTAACCCATGGTTTTCTAAGCTTGTTAGTCCTATTTCATACTTTTTCTCTTTGCATTGCTATGGGACTAGCAATGATTTAAGTTGGGGGTGTGATAACATGCATTTATAACTTAATTTCTTATCCTAATTAACTCATATTAATGTTTATTTTATGTGAATATGATGCATGTTATCATACTTTTTAGGAATTTTCTCCATTGGTATGTCATTTCACTAAAGTCGATATTTATGCATAAATTAGGGATAATTTCATGCTTGATAGATGATTAGTCTTTTGTTAAGTTTAAATTAACAGAAGTTAATCTCTTTTCTTGAATGATTTTGACTTTCGTGAATGTTTTGAAGGATAATTTCAAGATGAATTTATGATTTAGAATATTTATTAAGAAATGAGTTAAGTAATTTTTAATTCATCATAATTTCTTCTTTGAAAATATATTTTAAATGACATGATGTTAAAAATGAAGGAATTTGTGATCCAATGGAGAAAATTTGGATTAAAAAGGAGTTTGATGGAGAATTATTTTAGAAATATGAACACAAGGGTTCAAAGTGAACCTATCCTCCTCCTCCTCCTCCTCCTCCTTATCTACCAATTTGAGAAATTATCCATTCCTTAAATGGATGAAGAAGACCTCTCTAAATAAATAAAGAGAGTGTAGATCTTAAGGGAATTATCTTCCCCTTCCTTCTCTTATTTTATACTGATGTAAAGATTGATTTGGTCAAAAGAAATTAGCCTTATCCTTAGATAATTAGAATCCCTTGAATGAACCAAGTCAACCACCTTTTTTCCTTTGATATAGGTTCCTTAATCTCCAAACCTTATCCACCATATCATAGGTACCTTATATCATGTTAATTAATGATCTCAAAGAAAATCAGTAGGAAACCTCTTTGAATTACATCCCTTTATTTCTTTGAAAACCTCCCTTTGAAAGAATTCTAGAAGAGATCTAAATATTATTAAGTAGGGAAGAAACTATCTTGGTGACAACTCAAGTCAAAGCTATCATCAATGAAGACAATCACAAGCAGAAATCCCATTTATCTCCCATTTTAACAATACCTTTATGATAAAGGGTGAAGACATGAAGACCTATTCAAAGTCAAATCATCACCACTTCTAATTAAAGGTGAGTTAGCTACAGGCATTGAATTATGGCAACAGCTGAAGCATGAGCAAAATAGATGAAGATTTCAACAGTGAGACTTACCTCCCATTGTGGTGCAACTGTCACGGTTGGTGAAGAAGATGGAAACTTCTTCACAGGCAGGGATTAACCAGCTCCTCAGTCTCATCATCAGCACGTCCAACTACAACAAAAGAGACCTACGGCTTCTAAAAGTCAGAATAGTTGGAATGAAGTATGAAAAGACAAGGGATAATCCGAGTGAAGAGAATCTGAGATCGGTGTAAAGTCTCTATCCCCTCTATTGGTCACCATAGCGGTTTAAAACTACATGAGAATGCAAGTAAAGAAGAGTAAGAAAATTTGAGAAACTCTATGTTCTTGACGAGGACGGGACGCACAAAGTTAAGGCGTCTTCAAGACGACTCCAAAACGGTCAACTCCAGTGACTATTCATGTCGCGCCAGTCCTCAGCGAAGAACTTGAGTTCTTCTTCACCATACACAGTGATCGAAAGACATGAGTTTGTTACTGAGGTGCCTGCAGCTACCATTACAACTACTACAGCTACGACGGCAGCAAGGAAGCAAGTGACTACCTCGACGGGCAAGAACTCGGAAAGTCAAGTGCTCTCAAGAAACACCATTTATGACTATCTAAAGATCAGCGAGAGTTTGGTAAAGGAGAACATACCAGCCCGAAGGTATCGGCACCCGCCATGACGTCGTTACCTCTCATCAACAAAAGATTACGACACTCGAAATGGAAGCGAGCGAAATTCGTACATAAAGGAACCCAACGAAAGTTACTCTTACCTGGATGAGTACCCCGATTTCGGTTTTTATACTCCCGCCCTTTTGTCAAAGAAGGTCATATACAATCAGACTGAGGAATCCAAGAACGTCACCTATTAATGATTTTTCGTCGGGTGGCCTTTTCTAACTGAAAATCCAGCGAACGGTCAACACGGATTCCGTCAACAAATAAACTACAATGAAGACGTTGTCCTACATCTTTTCCCGCTGCGAGAGAAACCTGCAACTTCGACGCATCAACACTTAAATTATCGTCGATTATTTCTTTCACTACAAGCGGCACAACCGCGGGTCAACGCTACGAATGGAACTCCCGTCTGCCGGCGCGGACGACGTCTTCCAGACGAGCTTCAATTTTATCTTCTGATCAGTGACGCGAGCATCAAAGAACTCTCCCTGTCCACGGAGAGGATGCATAACCGCCGCAACTGCTCCTCTTTTCCGAAACGACTCTTCGTCCCAACCTTTCTCTCTTTCTCTACTCTATAAAAGACGATTGTAAGAGAGAAACGAGTGGTTTTTTGATGAATGAAAATCGGTTCTATTGGTTACTTTTTATCCCTCGTGTTCATCGTATCTCCTGTGCTTCTCCCACCAAACTCCTCTTCGATTCTATCCCCCTATCTTTTCTCCCCCTTTTCTGTCGCCTTTCATCCACTTTACGTCCGAAGCCTGTCGAGGAATATCCGGTTCTGTGAAGCGATTCGGGAGCATCGCTTCTCCCTCCCATCTCAGGTATCATCCTCCCCTTTTCGTGATATTAGTTCGGAAATATAATATCGTAAGTCCAATATTCTCCTGTCCATTTCTTAAATTATATCATACTCTCTTCCTTTTCCTCTCCGCAATCTCGTTCGTCCTATTTAATCACCCCGTCAATCTCCCTTTCCGTCGCCTCGCTTCCAACCCCTTTCTTCTCTTCTCATCCTCATTATCCGACTCACTTTCATCTCTCTTCTCACCCTCTCACTCTCTGACTATCTCACTCTCTCATTCCGCGACTATTCCTTCGACTAATTATCCTCTCACTTCCAACTTTCTCACTATCATCTTTCTTTTATTCTCCCTGTTTTCTTTTACTCTCCTTCTGAAATTCATATCACACTCATCGTCCGTGCATTCCTCTTTTCATAATTAAATTTTATCATCATTATCCATCTCTTATTTCCCATTAACCTTCTACCATATCTCATCTAATTTTTGACTTAGTTCCTTCAGTGATATCATTCATAGATCCTCCCTTCATATGTAGGATTTAGATACATCTCATAAATATCCTACATCAGAGTTGTATATTTTAAGTTATGAATTTTTGAACTTTATGTCCTTTTTCCGATTTTTATTTGATTTTTAAATTAATTTTTATTAGGTTTTTCTTATTTAAAATCACAAAAAGGGGTTTTTACTTACCCGCAAGTGATGACGTGGCAAGCGGAGCCAAGTGGCACGCTGACGCGGTGCGCGGGACCACCGCGCGGATGCGACGCCAGCTCGAGGCCACGTGGCAGGGCCGCGGGTGGCCCACACGAGGCGCACGTGGCTCACAGGGCGCGGACACGTGGCAGGAGGCCACGCGTGTCCACGCGGGTCCACGTGGACGCCCGTGAGGGGCACCACGTGGCACGGGGGTCGGCAAGTGAAGGGCCCACGGGTTAGTGGGCCCTGGTAAGTATATTGGGGCAGTAACGCAAATGCGTACCACCCCTCTATAATTTATACACGCCGGGGTTTCGGTTTTTCTCCGTGTGGGACTATGTCCGTCTCATGTCTTAACGTGCAGGTGACGTGGAGGCTTTTCAAGCATCAGATCATATCTCGAAGACGTCGATCACATGGACCCGAGTCCATCGGATTGATCACGAATTCCTCCTTGATTTCATCGAATTTTCCCTTTGAATTTCGAACGTCCACGACGAAGAATCTGAGCAAATTTGCTTCAATCCACGAGAATTGAAGCCCCATTCTTGCGAGAATCGGGCTAGTAGTGAGATTTGATCGATTATGAGGAGGTAATTTAAGTTTTTATTTGATTTAGAAGTTTAATTTTGAAAATTAGTTCTTAGTGTTCTTCACTTTCCCAAAATTTGAGTCCGAAAAATTACTGATTTTGAAAATAGGATATCTCTCTCATTATAACTCCAAATCACTTGATTGTGGTTTCAGTAGATTCCCTTTTCTTCAGCTTTCCGTCAATAGCAAATTCGTTGAATTCCGAGTTCATTTGAGCCTTGAATTTGATGTTTGTTCGAGCACTGTTCATCTTTCATGAGAAGTCAAACATTGACTTTCGGGGTCAATTTTTTTCAATTGCCAAATCAGAATTCGATCATTTTGGTCTTTTCAGATTCCTCTAGTTCTTAGCTTTCCATTGCAATATAAATTGCAAGATTTGGATTTCATTTGGCTGGTTAATTTGAAGATTTCCTCTGAGGTGTTAATTTCGGGGATTTTGTGATATTTGATTTTCAATAATTCATAGTAAATCCATTTCTTATCCAAAAATCATGAATTATATGTTAAATCTTTTCATTCTCTGATTTTATAGAACACCTACTGTTGGTCAAAGTCAACGCATTGACTTTGACTTTTGACTTTTCTCTGTCAAACCCGAGATTTTAATTCTTAAAACTTCTTATTTAGTCTATTTCTATCATTTCCATTCATCATATATTATTTTTACTTCTTTAAAACCCTTTTTAAACCTAAGTTTGACCAAGTCAACTCTGCGATTAAAGTCAACCTTGCTCTCTTTGGATCGACCCGATACTTAGACATTACTTGATTTTATATCTTATCTTTGTGAGTTCAGTTTTACAAGTTTTGTTTGACCTACGTTGTTGTGTTTTAACGACGCACAAAAACGCTTCGTCAGGGCTTTCCTTTGGTTCGGGCCTAAAGTTGGCTTCCCCCTCCCTTGTGGCCACCATTGGCCTCCCGCTCCATCCTTGATGAATTTCTCTCAGCAACTTCCCGACACCCCCTTGTCTTCTCGCTTACCTACCTCCTCCCATCCCCCGTTCACAAGTGAGCTCCCTAAACGAAGGAAGCTCAGCCCGGACTCGCTGAAATCTGTAGGCATAAAGTCTATTCCTATCGACAAGGAATCACGCGAGAAAGAAGTCCCAGGAGGTCGTGAAGAAGAGAGTGAATAGAGGAAGACTTTGGAGAGGGAGGCAAACTCCTGACCGTGCCAGCAAACACCTAGAGGCATAGCAAGCGCCCCGACAAACTCCTTCAACTCTCTCTCTCTCTCTCTCGCTCTCTCTCTCTCTCTCTCTCTCTCTCGCTCTCTCTCTCTCTCTCTCTCTCTCTCTCTGCACCCCCTGTCAAGGACACTAACCGATCACCCGAGCCCGACGCCTCATCTATGACAGTTGGACAACTTAATCATGACTTAAAGAAACAGTTATAACCGTTTTGCCCTATAGCAGACCGACTTAGACTCTCTCTCACCCTTCTCTTATCTACTATAAAAGATCAATGTAAATGAAATTTCCAAATTATAGAACTCAAGATTCATGCCGCTACAAGTCTATTCTTCTCCTTCGCTTCTTCTCAATTCTCTTCATGGTATCAGAGCCACGCGGCTTGGTGGAATCTTGACTATGGCAGACTTCTCCTCAGCTTCGAAGTCCCAAAGCCCTGAGGGAAACAAAGCAATCATTGCTCCTCAGTCGACTGCACCTTATTTGGCAGGTCTTCATGTCCATATCAAAATCACGAGGGATAATTTCCTCCTCTGGAAGACTCAACTCTTCCCACTGCTTAATTGCCATGATCTTGCTCATATACTCACGCAAGATCCGCTGATTTCCACACATCTTGATGATTGAGGTGGAATCGTCGTCAACACCGCCTACCAAACGTGGTGGCGTCAAGATCAACAGGTCTTATCACTTATCATTTCATCTCTTTTCGAAGTGTTTCTACCGTGTGTAGTCGAAAAGATCACCGCAAAGGAAGCATGTTCAGCACTAATTAAACACTGTTCCTCCACTAATCTGTCTCGAATCATGCACAATCATGCAGGAATCTCCTCAAACCTAACTGATCTGAGTCTTGAAGATGTCATTGCACAAGTCAATTCCTATGATTAACTCCTGAAGTTCTCGACCCCCACCAAAGACACAACAGTGTTGGATTTTCCACCTGTTGCTAATCAAACTCAACTCACCTCTTCTGACCGAGGTAGAGGACGCTGATAACACACAATATTATGATTTTAAACTCTGCATATCATTGAATACCTAGCTTAAAAAAGAACATATTTGGGTGTTATCATGATTAAATTGCTTAAAATTGCCTTCAATACGATTTGGTGATAATTCCTAATTCTTTTGCAATAATAGTACAAATCTTTTAGATTTTTACGTCTCACAGGAATGAGCTTCTTAAGGCAAAAGATATTTATTTGGATCTTATATGGGGTTTAAATGAATTTTGGAGCATTATTTTAATATATCCCTAATTATCTTAAGGTTTTTTTGTGCATATTTATCACTAACAGGGGCATAAGTGCAATTTCGGGTCTTCAAAGGTAAGTTAGACAATCGCCTCCAGATCGCGACACGTGTCGCGATCTGGAAGCTCCACGTTGATATCGTTATTCTATTTTGTTTTAATCGCTGACTTACCCGTGAAGATGATGTGGAGGCGCCGTCATTTTTTACGCCAAAGAGGTAGTAGAGAGAGCGACGTGGCGCTCTCTCATTCGCCATTTTTTTGTTTTGTTTTGTCGTTTCTATTTTTATTTTGTTGTTTCCATTTTTGTTTTGTCATTTTCGTGTTTCTTTTTTTCGTCGTTTTCCCATTAATCCAAATAAGAGAGCGACGTGGCGCTCTCTTATTTGCGCTAAATGAGGAATCTGCAGCGAAAGTAATTGCCGCAAATTCCTCTGACGGTTCTACTAAAATATTATTAAATTCCACTTACCTACGCAGGAGGCGCGCCGTCATTTTTGACCATGAAGCAAGAATAAGAGAGCGACGTGGCGCTCTCTTATTCGCAGTGGATGAGGAATCGACGGCGAAAGTGAATCGCCGCAGATTCCTTAATTTACCTTTTTCGTGATTTGTTTAAGAGTCAGTTACCTTTCAGGTGACGTGGCGGAAATCCGAGGGCCGGCATGATGACGACATGGCGCGATCACAGAAGCCCACTGATTTAGGGCTGTTGACGCAAGAGATCACCGAATCAACGACAAGAAATGACCGGGGAAGAAACGTTGATATCTTCTAATCCGACTGTCTGATTGGGCTGAAATTTTGACGACGTGCTCATCTCATCGTGTTCTTCCCATCTGTATGGTTGAGATTTCCATCGGATTCCCGAAGTTCTCGAAAATCAATCTCAACTGTCGTATTGGGAGGAAGCCCTAACTCCTAAAAGTTCTCCTCCTCCACTCTGAATTCTCTAGTCTTTTGGCTCTCTCTTGACACCAGGTCACCAGCAGGAAAGGGGGAGAAGCTTAGGCCCAAGCTAGGCATCATCGGATGCTCGAGTTTGTTCTGTAGAAGGAGAACAAGAGGAGATCGACGTTGTAGCGAATCAAGCACCACCCGACCTAGGATTGGCACCAACACGGGGTTTGTGGGAAGATTCTGAGGAGGGATTCTCTTGTAAGCCTTTTCTATGGATAATGTAGGACCTTTTCTTCTAGTTTAATTGTAGGTTATTGCATTTGTTGCCACAAATCATACCCAAACCATCTCATTCATCACTTTTCTCCCCTTCATCACTTTCTTCACATTCCATTAATCTCTACCCTTCTAAGTCTCATCTCTTCTCCTCTAATTAGAACTACATAAACATAATCTAACCAATTACATCTACTATCTCTACAAAATTTGTCTTCTAACTTCTTATATTCTCCACTATAGGAATTCATCCCTTCTTCTACTTTCGTCTCAACCCTCATTACCTAGATTCCCTGAGGATCGACCCTTGCTTACTACTGTCCTAAGTGAGGTATTATAAATGTATTGCATGAATTAGAACACACAACAACGATATACTCAAACCGAGTTTTAGTTTATCAATTGGCGCCGTTGCCGGGGAATCAAGGTGACATTGAGGTTAGTGACTTCTCTTTTCTTTATTTTCGAATATTTTCTCATCATCTCATTATAAGATTATTATAGTGAGAAAATAGGAGATAAGAGATACAATTTGTAGGAGATCTGAATTCAGTATATGCAAGGAACTAGATCAAGGAAACCTAAGTTGATTGATCTCAACTCAATAGGAAGATCTTCGAATTCTGAGGAGAGTAATAGCCAAGTTGAGGAAGTCTTTGATAAAATGGATCAAAATCAGAACCAAGAGAATCGAAATGATAATCAGAGGGAAGAAAGTAAGAAATACAAAGAACATTACACTCCTATAGGAAGCGATGGCTTCACTAAAATCACGACGAATTTGGGAGATAATTTCAACTTCAAAATAGATGTTTCTTTCTTAAATGCCCTACCTTCATATCATGCCCTTCCTCATGAGAATCCTTATACCTTTTTAGAAGAATTGATAGGTAGATGTTCTCTTTACCATATTCCGGGAGTTTCTCAAGATGTATTGAAGATGAGAATCTTTCCCGAAACTTTGAGAGATAGAGCTAGAGAGTGGTATAGGAATTTATGCAGGAAATTTGAGAGTTGGAATGAAATGGAGGAGTGTTTTATGAATAAATTCTATATGCCGGGTAGAATTAACCAAGTGAGACAAGAGATACAAGGATTTAAACAAGGGGATTATGAATCGTTTTGTGATGCATGGGAGAGGTTTAGATCTTCAGCTAGGAAATGTCCTCATCATGGATTTAGTACTTGGCATTTGATGAATATCTTCTATAATGGATTAAATGAGAATTCTAGGAATAGAGTAGATTATTCATGTGGAGGATCGATCATGGAAAAATATGATGATGAAATTGAAGAGATCATGGAGAAAATAGCTGAAACCGATAGTCATCGTTTGAGCCTAAATCACAATGGTAGGAATGTAGAACCCAAGAGAGGTGGAGTGATTGATGTTCATGGTAAAGAAGCGGAAATGAAGATAGAAAGGAATGAGCATAGGATAGGGAAAATAGAAACTAATATTGAAAAATTAACCAACCTAATGGAAAAATTTGTGACTCATACTAATGTGTCCAAGGTGCAAGAAATTCCTTGTTCTTTGTGTTTGAGCAGGGATCATCATGACGGAGAATGCACAGCGAGGGAAGAAGTCAATGGCATGAACTATGTACACCCATACAAGCCATGGAATGCACGTGGGAATGAGAACTACAAGGATCACCGGCCACCCTACCCACCTAAACCCTATTCACCTCCGTATAACTAGCCACCTAGACAAACTAATGAATCCAATGTGACTGATTTTCAGGTGATGAAGGCGATGATGGAGCAGTTAACGAAAAGCGTCCATGGAATGAGTGAGCAGCTCAACCTAGTGACAAATCGGATGGACCGCATGGAGGAACATGTTCGCCCACCCACGACAGTCATGGAGAATACAAGAGGTAAAGAAAAAGAAATGGGCTCCAACAAAGGTCAATTTCCAACTCAACCTTCCATAATCCTAGAAATATATCCTCTATTGAATCGCAAGAGTTTTCTCGTTCCCAAAATTCATTAGATAGTTCACCTCAAGACCCTTGTGATAGTGTTCATGCAATTACAAGACTAAGGAGTGGAAAGATATTAGAGGCTCCTATTGAGTGTGATTTAGAAGATAAGAAAAAGGAAATTGAGGAAGAAAATGAAGAAAGTGAGCCTTTAGGGACAGATATAAACCCCGCTGCCTATCAGCCACCTATACCCTTTCTCGAAGCTTTGAAATCTTCAAAACCTCCCAGTGAAGCAAATAGACTCATAGAATCATTTAAGGAAGCTAACATAACTATACCCTTAGAGGAAGCCATTAGGTACATACCAACATTCTATAAGTATGTGAAGGAATTATGTACACCTCAAAGGAGAACCAATCGGATCAAGCTCCCCGAGAGCGTTAGTTCTATAATTCTAAATAAATTACCGGTGAAGAGGAAAGATCCGGGGCCCCCATTAATTACATGTGATATTGGGGGAACACAATTTTCACGGTCTTTGTTAGATTCAAGAGCGAGTGTCAACCTTACCCCTAAAGCTCTATACGATAAATATAAGTTTTTTGAGATGCAACCTATTAATGTAGAGCTTAAATTAGCTGATGGTTCGATTAAGAAGCCAAATGGGGAGCTAATTAATGTGATGGTTAGGGTAGAGCAATGTGTCTTCCCCGCTAATTTCATTGTTGCTGAAATAGAAGTACCCAATAATCTCACTAGGGCATCTATTATCTTGGGTAGACCGTTCTTAGCTACAGCCCGAGCCATAACTGATTGGGAAAAAGGGAAAACCATTCTTAGAGTAGGAGAAGAAAGTGTAGAGCTAAACATCTCTAGATTGATGAAGTACCCTAATAGTAGTCATGAGGATATGGGAGCCTTGGATTTATTAGAGGATGAGGAATCTAATGAAAGCTAAATAAAGTGATTTAAAATTATAATCAAAGAGATATCCTATATTCAAAATCAGTGACTTTTTGGACTAAAAATTAGAAAAAATGAAGAACACTATGAACTACTTTGCAAAATTAAAGATCTAAACCTAATAAATGTACAAATTACCTCTTGATAATTGATCGAAGCTCACTACTAACCCGATTGCCGCAAGAATGGGGCCTCAATTCTCATGGATTGAAGCGAATTTGCTCGGATTCTTCCTCGTGGACGTTTGGAATTCAAGGGGAAATCAATAGATGAAATCGTGATTATCATGCTTCAATGGATTCGTCTCTACACACTTGGAAGCAGAGGATCACGAGAACTTATGACCTGCCTCGAAACTCGATTAATTTCTTCACGAGTCGATCAAAAGTTGAAGAACAAAGAAGGGAAATACATGCTTTTTGGTGGCGTACGACCCCGGTCGCCACCAAGACACGATACCACGGCGCCGGAGGAGCCCTTTTGCGCGCGCGGATCTATCCGCTTATCTTTACTTCTTTATTTCTTTATTATGGACCTTTTGACCCGCACGTGTTTAAGCGGGTCCTCGTTTATTTCTTCTCTCCCTTTAGGCTTCCGGGTGGGTTCTTCCCTTTTCGGGATCCCATTTGTGAAGCCCATCCTTCTTTGTGAACCTTTTATTCTATTTCTATGAGTATGGGTGTGGGTTGTGGGCCTCAAGTGGGCCCTTTCCTCTCTTGGCCCACCAAGGGCTCTATAAGAGGGGAAGGGACCCCCCCACAAACCCTAGCCGTCATTTGAGAAAAGAAGGAAGATCCTCTTCTCGAGTGGCTGCTCATGGAAAGCTAGGGAAGGAGTCCAACCGCCCGACGCCGCCGCCGCCGCCGCGCACCGAGCGTGCCGCGCGCCGCCGCGCCTCCGCCGCCACCCCTTGCCCTATCTCCGGGCTCGCTGAGCGCCGCCGCCATCGCCGCCGCTCCAAGCCGCCATTGCTGCCGCCTCTAAGCTCCGCCGCCGCCGCCGAACTCAGCCGCCGCCGCCATCGCCGCCCAAAGCCGCCGCAATCGCCGCCGCGCAAGGCCGCCAATCCCCATGTCCCACGGGACGCCGCCGCGACCGCCGCCGCCGCGCTCGGCGCCGCCGCGCGCAGCCGCGCCTCCAGCCCGTCGTCCCGCTTCTTCCCGCCGCCGTCGCACGCCCGTGCGCCCTTCCCGATCCGGGGGACGCCGCCTCGAGCCGCCTTCCATCGCCGTGCGCCTCCGCCCGCCTACCGCCAACCCTAGAGAAACGAAAAAGAAGAGCGGGACGATTCCCGCTGAGCCGACTCAGCGGGAATCGCCCGCCCACCCCACCTCGCCTCCAGCGAGCCGCCGGACCGGCCACGATCAGAGCCCAGGACCGCCACGACCACCCGGTCGATCCAGCCGGACCGGATCAGACCGCCCAGGCCTAGACGACCTCGGATAGCCGACCGGCCCAGACCGGCCCCGTCGGCTCGAGCCGAGCCCGAGCCAGCCAGACCGGTCCCGAGCCCAGGCCCGGCCAGGCCCAGGTCACCCCGACGGCCCAGGCCCAGGTCCCGGGACTGTCCCCGATCGGCCCAGAGCGCAGAGCCGGGCCCGGACCGGCCTTGACCGGTCCAGACCAGACCCAGCCAGCCCAAAGCCGGTCCAAAGCCCAGGCCCCGAGACGCCGGGTCGACCCCAGGCCGATCCAACCCGCCCCGACTTGGCCCCAGGAGCCGCCTCCCGCCTACCGTGTTCGCTGCGCCCGTCCGGCTCGCCCGAGCTCATCATCGCTCCGTCCCCACGCCGATCGCTCCCCGCGCTCACCGCCGACTCGCCTGGCGTCCGACCTCGCTGCCACGCCCGACGACCTCCCTCGCCCCGACCGACCGGGCCCGCGCCCCGCAGGTTAGCTTCAACCCCTCTTTCAAGTTAATTACTTTTCGAAGCATTTCCTTTACTCGTCTCCACCGCCGTCGGACGACGTAGATAGGGTAGTACGATTATAGGATCGAGATTTCTGACGCGTACGTCAGGTCCGGTACCGAGCGTGGGCTGCAGCCTCCTGGCTACCCCACGACGAGCGACTTCCGCGCCTCTGGACGTGGATCGAGAGGGTCTCACCCTACCCATCATCGCGAGTTTCCCCGGGTCACCCGGAGTCGACTCCGCTGATCGGCACGCTTGCCTGTACTTATGTTTAGGTTAGGTCTCATACTTAGGGTCTAGGATTCGCTTATCCATAGGTTAGGTTTGATAGGCTACCCTTAGTCATCCTCAGGTTCATTGATCAGGCGCGAGGGTTTTCACCACCGTGTCCTGCATCACTTTTAAAGAGGAAAATTGGCCCGAAGATCGTGGGTCATTGGAGCGGTCGTGGAGGCGATTTGCAAGGGTCGTGGGAGCAGTTCCACTTGGCGAGGACGCGGCTTCAATTCCGCGACGATTTTGACCGGATTTAACGATCAAACAGCCTCAAATTTTGCCACGATCGGGCCACGATCGCGCCGCGATCGGGCCACGATCGTGCGTCGATCGTGATCCTAGAGCACGGTCGGCCGCCGTCTGATCCTGTGGGATTGATTCCGCGACTAAAGATGTGCGATCGCGGCTGGATCGCGCCGCGATCACGGCTCGATCGCGGCTCGATTGGACCATGATCGTGGGGTTCTTCCACGACTTGTTTCCGTCGTCCAATTGAAGTTCAGATGAATGGATGGTTATGATCGCGCGATCGCGTGGACTAAGATTGCAAAAAGCGTCCCCCATCCGATGGAAGAAGATCGCGATGATGATCGCGATCGAGACGCTGTCCGTTCGACGAGGATCCAGCCCTCTAGAAAGCTCCACGTGGCAACAGGTAAGCATCCGATCGCATCCACTTAGTCTTGATTTCCCGCACGTGTTTTGATCGGTGATCGCGTGGACTCGGGTCCACGCGATCATAGCCGTCGGCGATGAGATCCAACGCTCGCCACGCGTCCACGTCGCCTGCAAGGTAAAACCGTGTGGGAACATAGTCCCTCACGGAAGAAAAATAGAGAGAATCCGCGGTTAAATAGGGTAGCTCCCCTTTGATATCATAGCGTTACCGTCATCCTTCCAAACATTTACTAAAGTCAAAACTCATCCCATAACAGAGATTAACTTCTATTAATTTAAACAAAAGATTAATCATCTATGAAGCATGAATATATCCTTAATTTATTTATAAATATCAACTTTAGTGAAATGACATGCCAATGGAGAAAATTCCTAAAAAGTATGATAACATGCATCATATTCTCATAAAATAAGCATGAATATGAGTTAATTAGGATAAGAATTTAAGTTATAAATGTATGTTATCAATGCCGACCCCTCTGCCACGTGGCACCCAACACGGGCATCCGCGTGGACCCGCGTGGACACACGTGGCCTCGTGCCACGTGTTTGCGCCCTGTGCGCCACCTACGCCTCGCGTGGGCCACCCGCGGCTCTGACACGTGGCCTCAGTGCCGCGTTGCATCCACATGGTGGTCCCGCGCACCACGTCAGCTCATTCGTTGGTCCCGCTCGCCACGTCAGCACCTGCGCGTAAATAAACCCCCTTTTTTGTGATTTTTTAAATAAGAAAAAATTAATTTAAAAATCAGATAAAAATCAAAAAGAGGACATAAACTTCAAAAATTCATAACATAAAATATACAACTCCTTTTGAATCCAAATTTTCTCTATTAGATCACACATTTCTTCCTTTTTAACATCATGTCATTTAAAATATGTTTTCAAAGAAGAAATTAAGATGAATTAAAAATGACTTAACTATTTCTCAAAAAATATTCTAAATCATAAATTCATCTTGAAATTATCCTTCAAAACATTCACTAAAGTCAAAATCATTCAAGAAAATAGATTAATTTCTATTAATTTAAACTTCAAAAGATGCTACTCATCTTTCAAGCATGAAATTATCCCTAATCTATGCATAAATATCGACTTTAGTGAAATGACATAACAATGGAGAAAATTCTTAAAAAGTATGATAACATGCATCATATTTGATAACATGCATTTATAACCTGAATTCTTACCCTAATTAACTCATATTCATGCTTATTTTATGTGAATATGATGCATGTTATCATACTTTTTAGGAATTTTCTCCATTGGCATGTCATTTCACTAAAGTTGATATTTATGCATAAATTAGAGATAATTTCATGCTTAAGGTATGATTAATCTTTTGTTTAGATTAACAGGAGTTAATCTCAGTGATTAAATGAGTTTTGACTTTAGTAAATGTTTGGAATGATGATTTTAGGATGAATTTATGATTTATAAGGTTTAATTAGAACTTATTTAATGAAATTTTAATTCATCCTTATTTCTTTCTCGAAAACAATATTCTCATAAAATAAGCATGAATATGAGTTAATTAGAATTTAAGTTATAAATGCATGTTATCACACCCCCAACTTAAATCATTGCTAGTCCCTAAGCAATGAAAAGAGAAAAAGTATGAAATAGGACTAACAAGCATAGAAAGCCATGGGTTAAGCATTGATAGAATCTGAAATGAATGTTCTACCTTAAATAATGCCAAGAAGAAAGTAATGTACTAGAAACTCAAGATCAAGGCATTCCTCCCGCAAACACTTTAATCCACCAAATAAACAAAGAATGCTCTTGCTCTAGATACTACTAGAAATATACATAATTAAAAATTCATCATACCAAACCAATCATCGCTTCCTCCTGGAACTATGGACATGAATGATAAGGGCACAAGAAGTAGAAACAAGCATCATCCTTTTTATACATAGTGGCTATAAAATAGAGTCGGCTAAAACACATGGGAGGTAGCTTACCATTCTAATTCTACTTTTTTTATTTTTTTCTTTCTTTCATCCTAATTCTATTTTTTTGTCTTTTTCTTTCTAATTCTACTTAATTCATCCTAATTCTACTTGCTGCAAGACTTTTTGAAGAAGGAGATTAGATAATTCAGAATTTGAAATTTACAAGGCTTTTTATGCAACTTTATTGAAAAACAACATAACTCATTTCATGGTGCTCATCCTACCCATGTGTCGTCCTTAGTAGACATTCAGCTTATTCCCCCGAAGAGGTTTTGGTATCTCTATAGATCAGGGAGATTCACTATGTCAATAATATTAGTGCCAACAAAGGATGATACAAGCTACGACTTGCTATGGAAAGCGGAAGGATGTTCGGCAAGGAGTCATTAACTCAAAGTTTAGGAAGAAGAATGAGTGGATGAGAAGTATAGAAAGTTTTAAAAAATCATACTATGAGCTTAAGTACATCCTTAGTTTGGATTTTATGGCTCCCCAGATGAATACCTAGATCCATAATTCCATTGACTCTACCATCTCCTCAACATACACTTAAGGTTGCTCTTCCCACAACTTTCTAAACAAGCGGAGGTGTTAATGTACTCTATGCTCTTATATTTCATGTTCTTTTTAAAAGATTATGTTGTTGTTCACATGTTAAAAATCAGATCATGCATAGAATACTAAATGAAGGAATGTAAAAATTTTAAAAATTTTAAGTTTTCTAGAAAACTCCCCCCCCCATGCTCATTCCTTTTATTGTCCTCAATAAAATCCAACATGCTCATGGAAAAAGTGATGACAATCAATATACATGGCATGCAACATCAGTAAAAAGCAAAAGAGTCATAGGGGCGAAAAGAAAAACTTAGCGGGAATTTGCAACGGTTGCATTCTTCTCGTCCTTTTTGGAGTTGTTTTGAGGCTGAATTTCTTCCTTTTATGTTCCCTTCTCCTTAGCACCTACTGAACTTATAGAAAAAAAACAGAAAACATCAAAGCAAACAACAAAAATAAAAGTAAAAATAAATATAAAAATAAGAACAAAAGTAGAAAATAAATGCAAAGATAGAGATAAGGATGGGTTGCCTCCCATCAAGCACTAAGTTTTCCGTCTCCCAGCATGTGCCTCCTCTTGTGCGCTATCTTGGTTCACATCGTGGGCACGGCTCGACGATGCTTGCCCTTGGTTCCTAGGGTTGGCTAGAGGTTGGGAAGGTAACTATATTCGATTCCCATTCCTCTGATCGGTAGAAGCATCGGAGCATTGGGCCTTAGCCCCTTCGACTCTATCAAGTTGGTCGCTAACCTCAGTCAATTTACTCATCATTTGTGCTAATGCACTCATGATAGGATCAGATGAGGTTGCGGGAGGTGGTACTGCTGGTGACGGTAGACTCTCTTGGGGAAAACCGGAGGCAAACTGTGTCTGCCTCGTGTTCCCCAAAGGTTCCTGCGCGGATCCAAAGGGCTGATGATATGAAGTGCATTGCCCGCTCCGCTGCTGCGCATAAGATGAGTTATTATAATTAGAATAACCCTCATTCGGGTGGTGATACTTACCCGCTTGGCTCAAACCTGGATATGGTATAGGGTTTGGCCGAAATGGAACTAGACCTTGAATTGCCATCACGGGGCAATCCAACTCGACGTGCTCAACATTAGTGCAACGTGAATGCGGAGAGACATCGCATTGTGATACTGGAGCGAGGCCATCAGAACCCGGTCAGATCTTAAGCGAATCCATGATCAAATTCTGTGCCTCGGTCAGTTTTTCAATTATCTAAAAGCATACTTGTCTCTACCGCCTTCGCATCCAATGTTCCTCCCTTTGCGGGAGTGCTCCGTCCACCGAAGGATTTAGCCGCATGATGATGGCTATTCTCCGCCACCAACTCGATCAACTCGAGGGCTTCATCCTCATATTTGCTCATGAATGTGCCTCCACTAGCAGCATCAAGCAAATATCTGTCAGGTGCACCTAAGCCATCAAAAAAAATCTGAGTAATCTCATGCTTAGGTATACCATGATGTGGGCATTGTCTCAAGAGATCTCTAAGTCTCTCCCATGCCTCATAAAAAAGCTCACCCGGCCCTTGTGAGAATTCGCGTATTGCACGTCTCACGGCACTAGTCTTACCTACCGAGTAGTACTTACGAGAAAATGTGTCTTCCATATCTCTCCATGAACCAAACACACGGCCCAAGGTGAAAAACCACTCCTTTGCCCTTTCCTTTAGCGTGAAGGGGAAGAAGCGCATCTTGGCTGTCTCGGATGGGACATTGTGGAATTGATTGAATTCGCATACGTGGCTGAATTCGTCCACATGTCTATATGGATCCTCACATGGTAGTCCATAAAAAGTGGGTAAAAGGCCAAGAATATTTGAGTCAATTTTAAAATTAGCACCGTGTTGAAGAGGGGCATTGACTTGCGTAGTCGGCCTTTGGACGACCGGTCTAGCGTAATCGCTGAGACGTCATCTCACTCCTTTGGTAGGAAGAGGGGCGTCCATAGATTCTCCTCGCGCTGGTGTGGCGAGGGCTGGCATAGAGATGGGGCCCCCGAGAGGAGGAGGAGGTAGTGGGTTAGCCTGTTCAGTAAAGGGGTAAGGATTATGGTGTCCTTGTCGTCCTCCTCGGTTCCTAGGATGCCTATTCATATCTAAAGCCAAAAAGATCACAGAACAGCAAGTGTATATGTATAAGAAAGTCAGAAAAGGGTGAGACGAAAAGGATGATGTCCTAATGAAAAATGCTTCACTTAATCCACCTAAAAGATAGATCAAGCTACACACTATCAAAAATCACACCAATACAGATAATAATACTAATAAGTCACTGATAACAGAGGATGAATCTCAGATATATCAATATCGACATCTCGATTAGGTGAAAAACACAAAATAGACTACCAAATTTGCACCAAAACTATCAAATAATGGGCAAAATTAGGTAATCTTACCTTGCTATACCTTTTCCACCACTAATAGGGTATGATAAAGTCTCTGCAAGTTAGTAACAACAGAAGACAGAAACCTAAATATAACCATAAAATCAAGCAATCAAATCAATAATACATGCTCCCCGGCAACGGCGCCATTTTGACGAAGCGTTTTTGTGCGTCATTAAAACACAGAAACGTAAGTCAAAGAAAATTTATAAAACCGAACTCACAAAGATAAGATATAAAATCAAGTAATGTGTAAGTATCCGGTCGATCCACAGATAGCAGGGTGGACTTTAATTGCAGAGTTGACTTGGTCAAACTTAGGTTTAAAAGGGGTTTTGAAGAAGTAAGATGTGATGAATAGAAATGATATAAATAGACTAAATAAGAAGTTTTAAGAATTCAATTCTCGGGTTTGACAGTGAAAAGTCAAACGTTAAAGTCAAATCATTGACTTTGACCAACTGTAGGTGTTCTATAAAATCAGATAATCCAAAGGTGTCAGAAGATTACGAAAATTATATATTTAGAAACTAAAGAGAAAATGGAATTTATTGATATATACTCATGATTTTTCGCTAAGAATTGGATTTACTATGAATTATTGAAAATCAAATATCAGAAAATCCCCAAAATGAACACCTCAGAGGAAATCTTCAAATTGACCAGTCAAATGAAATCCAAATCATGCAACTTATATGTCAATGGAAAGCTAAGAACTAGAGGAATCAAAAGAGATCAAAATGATTGAATTTTGATTTGTAAATTGAAGGTAATTGACCCCGAAATTTAACGTTTGACTTCGATGAAAGATGAACCAGTGTTCGGTCAAACATCAAATTGAAGGGTGAAATGAACTCGGAATTTGATGAATTTATCCACGGAAAGCTGATAAAAATAAGAATCCAATGAAACAAAAATCAAGTGATTTGGAATTATAATCAGAGAGATAGCCTATTTTCAAAATCAGAAATTTTTCAACGAAATTTTTCGTGAAAATGAAGAACACTTAGAACTAATTTGGAAAATTAAACATCTAAACCTAATAAAAACTCAAATTACCACCTGATAATCAATCGAATCTCAATACTAACCCGATTGCCTCAAGAATGGGGCTTCAATTCACACAGATTGAAGCGAATTGGCTCAATTTCTTCCTCCTCGAGTTCGGAATTCAACTGGAAAATTTGATGAAATGCGGTGATTAATTCGTAATTATCATGCTTCAATGGCTGCGTCTTTATACTCTTGGAAGCAGAGGATCACGAGATCTTAAGACCTTTCTCGAAATTCGCTTAATTACCTTCACGAATAGATCAAAAGTTGAAGAGAAAAGAGGAATACAACAATTTTTATACAGGAAATTTCGCACGCAATGTGGGTCGTCCGTTCCGTGATGAAGTCCACACCGTCCGATAAAGCGAATCCACACGGATCGTGGCCCACGACGCGGTCCACAGTTTCATACAAGGAGAGCAGTCCGATGGAGATCGGACACTCCACACATCTCCTTGATTTAGCGATCGTGAGCCACGATCTAGCGATCGTGAACCACGATCTCGCGATCGTGAGCCACGATCTCGCGATCGTGAGCCACGATCTCGCGGTCGTGAGCTTTGATCGCGCGATCGTTGCTTATCTGCCGTCCGATGGCCCTCGTCGCGTCGAGGTGAGTCCACGTGCCTTCTTTTCCATTGGATTTCATCGACTTGCTTATGTTAAGGTCTTCGATTCGATGACGATCGGGAGCTTTTCAGGATGCCACGTGTCATGAGGTAAGCCGTTCATCACGTTCACTTACTCCTCTTATTTGAGCACGTGCTCGTGATGAAGATCAGGTGGACTCGTTGTCCATCGCATCGACGTGTTTCACTTGGAACCCGTCTATCCAACGTTCGCTGCTCCGCCACGTCACCCGCAAAAGGTAAGATTCCGTGGGACATAGTCTAACACGGAATAGAAGATGGGGAATCGTCACGATAAAAGATAGAGGGGCGGTACGCATTTGCGTTACCGCCCCAATATACTTACCAGGGCCTACTAACCAGTGGGCCCTCCATATTGCGACCCCTTTTAACGTGGCACCCCACACGGGCGTCTGCGTGGACCCGCGTGGACACCCGTGGCGTCCTGCCAGGTGTTTGCGCTCTGTGCGCCACCTACGCCTCGGGTGGGCCACCCGTGGCTCTGCCACGTGGCCTGAGTGCCGCGTCGCATCCACGCGGTGGTCCCGCGCACCATGTCAGCTCGTCTGTGGTCCCGCTCGCCACGTTAGCACCTGCGGGTAAGTAAACCCCCTTTTTTGTGATTTTTTAAATAAGAAAAAATTAATTTAAAGATCAGATAAAAATCAGAAAGAGGACATAAACTTCAAAAATTCATAACTTAAAATAAACAACTCCTTTTGAATCCAAATTTTCTCCATTGGGTCACACATTTCTTCCTTTTTAACATCGTGTCATTTAAAATATGTTTTCAAAAAAGAAATTAAGATGAATTAAAAATTACTTAACTCATTTCTCAATAAATATTCTAAATCATAAATTCATCTTGAAATTATCCTTCAAAACATGCATTAAAGTCAAAATCATTCAAGAATACTAATCATCTTTCAAGCATGAAATTATCCCTAATTTATGCATGAAATATCGACTTTAGTGAAATGACACACCAATGGAGAAAATTCTTAAAAAGTATGATAACATGCATCATATTCTCATAAAATAGGCATGAATATGAGTTAATTAGGATAAGAATTTAAGTTATAAATGCATGTTGTCACTTATATGTCCTATAACCATACTAATATGAGTAAATATAAATATTGACACGTCACCTCAGTGCCACGCAGGCACTCGCACCGGTTCGCATGGCTCTTCCACGTGGCCTTGCGTGCCACGTCGCATCCGCGTTGGCTCGATCGAAATATGCACCCTTTTTGATTTTATTTTAATTATAAATACTTAAAAATCGAAAATACACTTAAATAAAATCTGAAAAATTCATGAAAAATTCTCTAAAATCATAAAAATCATAACTTTCAAAATACAACTCCAAATTAATTCAAATTTGTTTTGTTGGATCAGAAATTGAATATTATATCATTATAAAAAGTCAAATTATTAAAATAATAAGAGAATAAATATTAATTAAATTAGTACATTCATGTATCTTATAAAATAAATTTATAAAAATACATAAATGTTAATAAATATCTTTTCTCTTATATTTTCATCATTAAAACATGATCATGATCTTAAATATAATTAGGATTAAACATCATAATGTCTTAATTATATATAATAATCCATAAATTGATGTATTTTTAGATCATAACATGAAATGATAAAAAATGATAGAAATGTACTTAAAATATGATAACATGCATTTATGATTAAAGCATAACTAACTGAAACAGAAAAAGCAAAAATGATGCCGAAGACGTAAGATTGTTGAAAGCCCGTTATTGCTTCTGAGTTGGAGCACCTTCCATCAATCTCCTCCTTTCTCTAGCTCCTCCATACAAGCGTTACGTATACCAATGCGACCTCGCATTTCTTGGAATTTTGTCTTTCCAAGAGCTTTAGTAAATATATCTGCTAACTTATCTTCAGTCCGAATAAAGCCAATTTCTATTTTTTTATCTTCAACACACTGTGAAATGAAGTGATAGCGGGTGTCAATGTGTTTAGTTTGACTGTGATGGACTCGATTCTTACTCAATGTAATTTCCGATTGATTGTCCCCCATTAACTTCACTGTCATTTTTCATTATCCATCAATTCACGGATCATGCGTTTCATCCATACGGCTTGACAAGTAGTGTGGTTACAGCAATGTATTCGGCCTCACAAGAAGACAAAGAAACTATACTCTATTTTTGTGATGATCTGCTGATTGTCATTCCTCCAAAGAAGAATCGGGTAATTTTTGTGATGATCTGCTGATCTGCTAATTGGGTATCGATGTACCCAATTAGTTTTGCATTTGATTCTCTCTTTTTGTAGAATAATCTTTAGCCCTCTGTCCCCTTTACATATTTTAATACTTGCTTCGCCCCATTATAATGCTCATGATGTGGATTTTCCATATATCTACTTAATATTCCCACAAAGAACAGGAGATCAGGCCTCGTGTGAGTTAAGTATCTCGAATTCCAATTAAAACTTTGATATGTAGTAGAGTTTACCCTTGAACTTCCTTCTTCATTGGTAAAATTTGCTCGAGCTTCAAGTGGAGTGGCTACAACATTGCATTCCACCAATTTTGTATGCTGAAGAAGCTTCTATGCATAGAACGTTTGGGACAGAAAAATAAAATTCTTACCTTGCTTAACTTCTATTCCCAGATAAGAGCTAAGAGAGCCTAAATTGCTCATATCAAACTTCTGTTTCATATTTGCTTTGAATACCTTTATGACATCAGAGCTTGATCATGTGACAATTAGATCATCCACATAGAATCCAACAATTAGAGTATTAGCATCTGATCACTTGAGATAAAGAGATTGTTCATAGCTGCTCTTGACAAAGCCAAGTGAGGTTAGACATGAATGAAGCTTGAAGTACCAAGCTCTTGGAGCCTGCTTCAATCCATACAAGGCCTTTCTTAATCAGAGCACATGTCCTTCCTTTTCTTTGATTTAGAAACCTTCTGGTTGCTTCACATATATTTCTTTGTTAATTTCCCCATTGAAGAATGCTGACTTGACATCAAGGTGATGAATTTTCCAACGCTTTAGTGCTGCTAATGCAATTAGAATCCTAATTGGTTTACAGTTGGGTGAAGGATTTTCCAATTCCCAAGTGTTTTTTCTATCGATAGCCAGCATCTCTTCTCTCATGGCTTGTCTCCATACCTCTTCTTGAGCAGCTTTTGAGTAGGTGAGAGGTTCTTCACCAAAGAGTAGACACACATTCTCATCATGTGTAATGGGACTAGTCTCAGTATATAAGTCAATCAACGACTTGTATCTTGGTGATTGACTGCCTTTAATTACACTTGGAGACGATATCTCTTCATGAGGAGTGGAGACCTCTGTTTCTTCATCAAGGTGATCAACTTCATCTACTTGTGTTTGATCAGAGAGAAAATCAGGTAAGAAGGTGAGTGCATTTGAGTTTTCACCTTGCGTTGACTAAGTCCATTTTTCTCCTTCTTCAAATATTATGTCACGGCTGATGATCACTTTAGAGTTGACCAGGTCAAAGCATCGATATGCCTTTGAACCAAGTTCATAGCCAATGAAGATCATAGGCTTGCTTCTATCTTCTAGCTTACTTAGATGCCCCTTCGTTTCCTTCACATGGACAATTGATCCAAAAGTCCTCATATGATTAATGGAAGATTTTATCCCAGTCCACTTCTCGTGAGGACTTTGACCCTCCAAACTCTTTGTGAGTGAACGATTGATTATATACTATTGTACTAACTGCTTCTCCCCATAGCTCTCGAGGAAGGTTCTTCTCCTTTAGCATAGCACGTACCATGGACATTACATTCTTGTTTTTCCTTTCAACTACCATGTTATGCTGAGGTGAGTAGGGAGTAGTCAATTGTCTTTTGATGCCATGATTAAGACAATAGCTTGAGAAATCTGTGGATGTGAATTCACCACCCCTGTATGATATGAGCGTCTTTAACTTCACTCCTTTTCTATCTCTGCTACAATTTTAAACCGTTTGAAGGCTTCAAATGCATTAGATTTCTGCTGCAACATTGTCACCCAAGGAGGAGGAAATACTTGCTTCCTCCTAGAGTAGGTGGTGATATGGGTCCACAAACGTCAGCACATAAGCATTCTAGAGGCTCAGTTGCTCGATAATTAGAGGTCAACAAAAAAGTTGTTCTGTGGTGTTTCCCTACCACACAATCTCTGCAAAGTTTGTTGGGTACCTTGATCACTAGCAGTCCTTCAAATAACTATCGATTTGACATTTCCTTCAGAGTATGGAAGCTTATTTGTCCGAATCGGTAGTTCCATAGCCAATCTTCAGAATGTTCCTCAGTTAGCATGCATTGATCCACTATGCTGAGCTTCTGCAAATAAGTCGTCCCTCGGATCTCTGCACTTCTGCAAATAGATGACCGTTATGATTGTAAATGGTGAGCTTACCTTCACCCATGATCATACGGTAGCCTTCTTCGTCTAATCGACCAAGGCTAAGAATGGCTGCTTCCAACTATGGAACAAATACTACATTGTAGAGTCGAAGAGTGCTTCCATTCTTTTGATTAATCTCAATAGCTCCTTTTCCTTTGGTTTGGATTCTTGAATTGTCACCAAATTTCAAAAATTTGGTGGTAGATTCATCCAAATCACTGAAGAACTTACGACAGCTTGTCATGTGATTAGTTGCTCCAGTATCAAGATACCAGAGAGTAGGATCAGACGATGCTCTCTGATTCATGAAGGAGCAAATCACTTGCTTCTTCTACCATTGCCATAAGAAGAGAGGATGTTATGGCCACTGCATTAGAAGAACTTTCCGTTGCTGTTGCTGGTGTGGTTTCCACCACATAAGCCCGATCATCACGTGTCTTCTTTGCGCTCCTACATTCATACACAAAGTGATCGAACTTTTGACAATTGTAACATTGAATTACTGATTTGTCAAATGGTTTCTTCTCTTTGTCTTCTTCAGCTGGTTGATTGCGTCCCCGACCTCGGCCTCGACTTCTTCCTCTACCATGGCCGTGATGACGTTCTCTGCCACGCTATGAGGACTCCTCCTAAGAAGATATCTTGGCTTTGCTTAGCACCTTGGGCAATATGACCTGCTCCTCTTCACGAGACTCGCGTTCTTTGAGCTGCAACTCATGAACGGTGAGAGATCCAATTACTTCATCAGGACTCACCTTATCAAGTTCACCATATTGCTCCAAAGAGAGAGTAAGAGAATCGAATTTGGCAGGCATCGCTCTCATGATTCTGCGCACCACCTCTTTCTCATCCATTGCCTCTCCCAAATTCCGTAGATCAGAGACGATGTGTGTGAATTCCATCGCAAAATCTACTACAGAATCCATCTTGGCCATTATGAGTATCTCTAAATCATTGGATGCGGGACAGAATCACTCTGTCTAAGTCCTTAGATGCGGGACGGAATCAATTTGTCCATGCCGAGATTCCGCTGATGTAAGATCTCCCAATTCTCTTTCGATGTCTTCTTTGCATCCAGAATTCCCAGAAGATCTTCCAGAACACCGCTAATGATCACTAAGAGCACGTGGCGGTCCTTCTTCTTCGATGCACTCTCACCAACAATTGATTGCCACAAATCGTGAGAATCTAGATACACTTCCATGGTCATCAACCATACGCGACAGTTCATCTTTGAAAGCTTGAGAGATGGTGCCGACACTCCCATTTCTTCATTAGTAGCTTTCTTTGCCATTCTTGATTCTTCGTAAAATCGATTCGCTCTGATACCAAATTTTGGTGTATGATTCACCTGAGATCTCACACAAGTTTGTGGAGAAATCGATTCGATGAATGAGATTCGGAAGAGGGAGAGCTAAGACTGAATCAGAATTTAGGAAGATGTTGATTCATAATAGAAATCGTTGAATACATTGAGTATTTATAAATTGTTTTATACGATGAGGAGAGAGAAGGAGTCTCCAACGACCTCCGCAGGGAGCTCTCGCCGCATCTGACATTTCTTCATCTTGACCGTCATAACTCTCCTCATCCGACGCTCCTGATTAAAGAATAACTAAATGAAACAGAAAAAGCAAAAATGAAGCTAAAGATGAAAGATCGTTGAAAGCCCGTAGCTACCTCTGAGCTAGAGCACCTTTGACAGAACGAATCGATGAGGTCATTAATTTAACACCGATTCATGTCAAAATAAAGTCTAAACCTACCAATTTATTGATTAAATCATGAATTGAAGGGTATAATGGTAAATAAGAGTCAAATCCATAGAGAAATAAGGGATTGTCGAGAGATCTTTTGGAATTCGATCAAATAAGACAATGAATGGAGATGAGAAATTAGGCAAAATGATAGGTTTGGAAAGAAACTAAAAATCAAATCCACATAATCAAAAATCACGCGATTTGGATCAAGATTCGTGAAGAAATCGATGAGGGAATTAAAGATAAATTTTCGATCGCAAATTAAGAGAAATCTGAAATTAAAAGGCTAAATTAACTATATTAACGATCCTAAATTAGAAATTAATGAAACATTAGGAGGAAAGCACATAATTTAACCCGAGATAGCAATCGAAATGATCCAATTAATCGCCGCATTCAAGGCTTTTCATTCAGCGATTTTGAAAACAATCTTCGGTGTTCAAGAGTCGAATTCTCCCTAATCGATCGATAAACTCTCGCTTCTAACCACTCCGTCAACACGGAAATGAGTCTAGAAGCGATTAAAAGCAAGATATTCAAGGATGGAGGTGTATAGATACTTCAATTGATCCAAATCATCCAAGAATGCAATACAATGTCGAAGAATATCTCAATTTATAGCCAATTTGGGCGTAACCATTCGATGAAATGCTTCATCTTCGATCAACGGCTCCGATCAAACGCATCAATGCGAATCGTTACGGTTAAGTCGTGTCTGTTGGATCGGAGATGGACCACCGAGATGAAGCCATGTCGCGCGCTTTAGAAATAACGCTTGAAAAGTGATGCCGGACCGAGGGATGAGCTCGGCCTGACGCTAAGATTACTAATGGGGACTAGGGAAGGGGTGTGGCCTACGGTATCTAGATGATGCGGTGATGTCTCGATGTACTCCTCAGCAGGTCAACCTCCCCAACACGTCGTCTCGGAGTCCCTGGGGTGCGCCGAGTAGGATGGGTCGGGAGTCCTCCCGGGGCTCGTCGTGGCAGGAGAGAGCAACCTCGAGTCGTCGGTGGGAGCTCGATCGTCAACCCGGCGGCCGGATCCACGATCCCAATCCCGTAACCAAGGATCACTCAACCTAACTAGGCCCGAGGGCGGTGGAGACAGTTGCAGGAAGTACTGAAAGAAATATTGCACTTCAAAATAAAAAGGGAGGGGATGCGTGCCTAACCTGCGGGGCGCGAGCCCGGTCGGTCGGGGCGAGGGGGAGGTCGTCGAGCGCGGCACTGGCAACGGACGCTGAGGCGAGTCGGCAGGGTAGCGGGGATGGACGGTCGGCACTGGGCGGAAGTGAGGGGTGGCGGGGTGTGGCGTGGAGGCGGTGGATCCACGACGATCGTGGCGATGACTGGAGAGGTCGTGGCAGCAATTGGATGCGACGACGGTGGTACGGTGGCGGGACGGAAGCGACCGGACGTGGCGGCGGTTCTGGGCGCGGAGGCGGCTGGTCGCGGAGGCAGATCTGGGCGCGGAGGCGAATCTGGAGGCGGGCGAACCTGGGCGCGGAGACGGCGGCAGCAGGTCGCGATGGTAGTGGCGGCAGGATGCGATAGCAGCGGCGGCAGGATGCGATAGCAGCGGCGCTGGGCGCGGCGGCGGAGGAATGCAGCGGCGGCGATCGCGGCGGGGCACGGCGGCGACTGGGGCGGAAGGCTGCGGCTGCAGCCGGGCGTGGCGGCGACGGCAGCAGGACGCGAGGGCGGCGGCGGCGGACGCGCGCGGCGCCGGGCGCGGCGGCGGAATGATGCGGCGGCGGCGATCGCGGCCGAGCGGCGGCCGACCGGGATGGCGGTTTGGCGCGGCGGCGAGCGGCGGCGGCCTTGGCGGCGGTGGCAGCGGCGGCTGGGATCGGCGGCGCGCGGCGGCGGCTGAGCGCGGCGGCGCGGCGGATCACTGCGGCGGCTTGGAGCGGCGGCGGTTGCGGCGGCGTGGAGCGGATCCGGGGCCAGGGCAAGGAGTGGCGGCGGAGGCGGCGGCGGCACGAATTGGTGCGGCGGCGGCGGCGGCGGTGTCGGCGGTAGGACTTCTTACCTAACCTTCCTTGAGTAGCCACTCGAGAGGAAAACTCTTCTTTTCTCAAATGACGGCTAGGATTTGTGGGGGGGTCCCTTCCCCTCTTATAGAGCCCATGGTGGGCCAAGAGAGGAAAGGGCCCACTTGAGGCCCACAACCCACACCCATGCTCATAGAAAGGAAATAAGGTTCACAAAGGGAAAGGGCCTTAGGCTAGGGTCCCGAAACGAAGGGAACCCACCCCCAAGGCCAAAAGAGAGAGAAGAAGATATGCAAAGGCCCGCTTAAACACGTGCGGGCTACAAAAGTGCGAAATAAAGGAAAGAGTAGAACGATAAATCCCCGCGCGCGCGAGGTTGATGAAGTCTGTGGTGGCGAGATGAAGTCCTCACTTAGTGTAGTGAAAGTCGGCATCCTTCGTCTTCGCCTGTCGAGGGGGCTGAACGCGCGTGGGTGTTGGCTCCTCCGGCGCCGTAGTGTCATGCCTTGGTGGCGACGAGGGTCGTACGCCACCAAAAAGCCATCCATCTGATCATGATCTAACGCTCCGGATGCGTTTTTGTCGGTTTTAATCTTAGCCGTTATAACTGTCTTGACGAACAGTTGAGATTATATCATATTTAAAACAATTCACCGACGAGTAATACTACGCCATGTACCCCCCTCCGTTAAGTGACGATTGACGATCGTGATTTAATTGCGCGATCGGACGCTCCACGTGCTGCCACATCATCACCCGTGTTTAATCGTCGATCACGATTGATCAGACGTTCCAGATTGCAGCACGTCACTTGGGCACTTATAAAAAATCTAAAAAATTCATTTTAATTAGAAATATTGATTTTTAATTCTGAAAACTCGTGAAAAATTCATTAGAAATTGAGGAAAGTTTATTAGAAATTCAGAAAAATTCATAAAAAATCCAGAAAAATCCATAAAAATTAGAAAATTTCAAAATTTCAAAATATAACTCCAAATTAATCATTATAAAAATCAATTATCTATCATTATAAAAATTCAAAATATTTAAATAACAATAGAATACATTATTATTTAAAAAATACACTCATTTCTTCTTGAAAAACAAAACTTAGAAAACTTAGAAAACTTATATAAACTGATGGAGAATTATTTTGAAACATGAACACAAGGGTTCTAACTGAACCTATCCTCCTCCTCCTCCTTCTCCTTATCCACCAACTTGAGAAATTATCCATTCATTAAATGGATGAAGAAGATCTCTCTAAATAATTGAAAGAGAGTGTAGATTATCTTCCCTCCTCTTCCTATTTTACACTGATCTGATGATTGACTTCATCAAAAGAAATTAGCCTTATCCTTAGATACTTAGAATTCCTTGAATGGACCAAGTCAACCACCCTTTTCCCTTTAAGATAGGTTCCTAATTTCCAAACCATAACCACCATATCATAGGTACCTTGTATGTTTATAAAGTAATGATCTCGAGAAATTAATATGAATCCTTTTAATATTAAATGTCCTTCTCTTTGAAAAACACCTTTAGATAGACTTGTAGGAGATCCATTTTATGGAAGTACATTATCTTCTTGTTCTACTTCAAGCTCCACAATTGATGGAGAAGCTAGAATGTGACCCTCTTACCATAATGAGACTACCTCCCCTCACACAAAGCTTTCACGGTTAAAGTCAAAGGAGTTCAGGACAGTTTGTCCTCCATGACAGTAATCCATGTACAGAGGATGACAGTCATAAAGCGCAATGACTACACAACATCATGATATGCTTGTCACGGTGGGATAGTGAAAACTAACAACTCTCAAGGAGTACAAGATGCGACAATGAAGATACATCAAGAAGTCTGGCCAAGGATCTTGCAATTCGATCGTTGCAGAAGAAATTCTCGCATCTTGGAAAACGTTCAAGAAAGGATCTTGATGGAGGACCATCTCAGCGACCAGGCTACAGCAGGGGACGGACCGGACGGCGCGCGAGCACTACCGCGTCGGAGCGCCAGAGTCGACGACCAGGACCCCGGCTTCAAGTACACTGCCTGACAAGATCCTCCCGCGAGCTTTCCCTTTTTCTTGTTCGTTCATTTTCGTGAGGTTTGTTTGTGTGTGTGTGTGTGTGAGGGTTCCCCGTGTTGTGGGCCCGTCCCGGACTTATGGGACCGATGCTAGGCCCATTAGAGGGTTTTTAGCTCATTTTGGGCCAAAACCCCTTAAATGACTGGGTTTGCCCTTAGGGCAGCCCCCCTCTTTCTCTCTCTATTTAAGGGAAGAGGAGAAGAGAGAATCGCAAGGTTTGATAAATGAATTTGAGATGAGAAGAAGAATGATGTGACCTCCTCATGCAAGAGAGAGAGAAAGGGGGTTCTCCCCCTAGGGTTGATCCACAGCCCAAATTCGTGCGCAGATCGCTATCCACGCTGCTGCAGCTTCACCGCCAGCCCTTGTAGGCTGCGCGCGCGTCGAGTCCGCCGCCGCCGCAACCCGTTTCCCGGCCGCCGCCCATGTTGTTTTTCCTTCAAGCTGATTTCCACCGTCTCTTTCCCGTTATTCCGCTACGGCCCAACTCGGGACGCCGCCACTCCTCCGGGCGATCTCTTCCGCACCGTCGCTCGCCCAGCCATCGTCCCACGACCGCCGGAACACCGAAGCGCCACCGCCGGAGACCCTAGCCGCGAAGGAAGGAGACCGCCGACTCCCGCCGAGTCGACTCAGCGAGGATCGGACGGTTCGGGCTGGGAGTTGACTCGCGGCCCAACCCGGTTTTAAGTGACCCGGTCCCGGGCTGGAGTTGACTCAGCGTGTTCAACCCGGTTTAGCGCCTAGGCCGGCTCGGGAGCAGGCCGGCCGGTCCAGGACCGCTGAACCGCCAGAATGCCCGAACGGCCCGAAGCCCCGAATGCCTAGCAAGCCCCCGAATGCCTGAGCCGCCCGGAGTCACCCCGAACCGGCCCAGATCACCGAGGTACTAGGACCGGACCGCCCGGACCGGTCCCTGAACCGCAGCCGAACGCACGAACCGGCCCGAGAATCACCCCTGAACCGGCCCAGAACGCCTCAGTGTACCGGACCGGACCGCCGGACCGGTCCTGAACCGGCCCGGGAACGCCCGAACCAGCCCGGAATCACCCTGAACCGGCCCGGAACGCCTAGTACCGGGACCAGACCGCCGGGACAGGTCTGAGCGGCCCGGAACGCCCGAACCGGCCCGGAGCAGGCGCGAGTCACCGCATGGGCCCCGAATAGGCCCACATTGCTCCGAGAGGCCCTCTTAGGCCTAATAGTCCAAGATTTGGGGGTTTTCGTTGAAATTTCTGTTGGTAACCTAGTTGCTCTTCCTTACGGCGCTTCTTCGTGCTTTGCAGGTCGGTCTTCTCAGCGTACGAGGAGCTGCATCGCACCGCGACCTTCCGGACTCCGGTCCCGCAGGTCAAGACGCTTACCTCTTAGAGTATTATTATCTATTCCAGTGCCGGCCACGTGTGTTCCACCGCCGGGGATTAGTTATAAGACTAGCTTTAGGATTGGGGTCCGCCGTGGGATTGGGTACTTCTTAGGTACCGGACTAGGTTCGTTTTTCATCAGATGCGAGTGCGGGCTACCCTGCTGTGGTATCCCGAAACGTGAGGTCGCCGAGCTGATCTATCGGGTCATTGGGAGCTTGATATCCCTAGTTCAGCCCTCACTAGAGTCTTCGTAGTTTGCACCCTAGGTCAACGGCGGTAGCTCGTGACTCTCATTGTTTTAAAAACCCGCATCATTCTCATTAGCGTACATTTAGGCATTAGCTCGACGATCTTCCTGTGTTGTAACACGTGCGCGCGATCCCGGGCATCTGTGCGTGTTACATCATATTGAGTATCAGAGCCTCATTTCTTTTTCTCGTTCCGCATTTTTATTTCATATCTTTTAGCATGTTTTTGAAATTCATGGCACTTCATTTGCATTCATTGATGTCAGTGACATTACTAGGATCTACCCTGAGTTACTAATTATCCGACCTTAGATATGGTTCGAAGGAGATCTCATGGTCGGGCAGCCCATAGGGATGATCCCTACTACTCGGGTCGTAAAGTTGATCCTTACTTTGGATACCCGCTCGGCCATGGAGTGCCGGCCCTATCCCACACCCCCTTTTAGGATATTACCAGCGACCACCACCCGATCGCCGCTACTATGGCGATGTTAGGGACCAGCGACGACCACCGCCCGATCATCAGTATTATGCCGATGATAGGGACCGTCGATCACCATTACCTCAGCGCTACTACCACGACGAGGATCGATATCGTCCACCCGAGCCAGCTCCTTACTACTCTGACGACTACAACACAGATCGACGTCAGTTTCCTACTCCTAGCTACTATGATGATCATGATAGCGGCGGACAACCATCCCCGTCCTATCATTATTATGATGAGGTTGATACAGTCACCGACCACGGCCCGGTTTGGCCGCCACCACGGTTGCGCCCGCATCTTATGCGTCCTTCGCGCCACCGACACCCTACGAGCACTATTTTCCCCCAGGACCGCATGTCCCTTGGCCTCCGCACCAGCATACTCATGACCCCGCGACATACTATGATGATGACTATGATGATGGCTCGCGATCCCATGAGTATGGCTATGAGGATCACACACGATCTTGTGAGGATCACTGTGATGATCCCCCGCAGTATTGTGAGGACTACTATGGTCCACCGGATGACGATTACTATCCACATCCATCCCATGATGAGTATTACGATGATACTAGAGTTTACCCTAGATCTTCTCATCATGATGAGACTAGTGTGGAGACTAGAGACCGTGCTCGTAACGCACCTGATGCGCGTACGACTCCGATTTCTACGGATGCTCCACCAGTGGCCATGCTCACTTCACAGGCCACGTTGATAGACCAGGACCCGACCTACTTCTCTGCACCTACTACTTATCTTAGATGTCAGGGCTACGGCCATGATATCACCATATGTCCTACACCTAGTAGTTACTTTAGTGACTTAGATGTTCGAGCGAGCGACGAGCCTACACCCGAGATCTCGGTTGATGAGTGTGATCAGATTGAGGACAATGTTGAAGTAACCATGGTTACTCAAGTTGTCCCTCTTGTTCCCGCAGCACCCCGAGGCTGCTCGAGCCCCTGATTGCTAGTAGGTACGTCTTCCCGAAGAGATTCGGCCGAGACCCCGCCGCTACGGGCCCGTTCGAGTAGTTTGTTGACCTGATTCGAACTAGTAGAGCTCAAGGACACGACACGCTATGATTTCCTGAAAGACTGTCCGGAAGAGTTTCCTCTAGTTGGGAAACTTCAGTTTACCTCTCTCGATACGCCCGAGCTAGCGAACGTGTGGTTCGGTCTAGCGATAGATTCCTCGATAGAGCCTCGCCACTCTGCTGGATGCTACAGCTATCTGTTCCCGTAGTTATAGAGTTAGTTGGTTCCTTGGTCACATTTGGATTCCCGAAGAGTCTCCGGAAGAGCGCCGCCACGAGCGATGTTGCAGCTTAGTTCTCCTATTGACCTAGACTTAGACCTATGTTTAGTTGTGCTTGGTGACGATATCTTGAGAGAGGTTATCGATGATCTCCGACCATCGCGGAAGTTTCGCGCATGACCGACCGCATGGCTGAGATGGTGAAAGCCATGCACACCGGGCCGAGGCCACGTCCCTTACACCGCGTCACTAGGGGACGCGAATCACGTTCATGAGAGGAGGTCCTATGTATCTCCGTATTTCCTTTCGGATCGCGATGTTCTATTCGCGAAGTACTTTTGGAGGCCGATGTGGCTACTCCTTGATAGACGAGTTACATTGATGATGACTTATCGCCCTCCCGTAGACGGATGGATTGAGGTGCATACCTTTATCACGATAGGTTTTTTTCGGCACACTTTCCTACTATTGAGGGTCGTATGATATGGGAGTGGATTATTCCGTCGTTAGAGCTAGTAGACTATGTGTTTGATTTACTCCGCTTGATGCCATGTACTGGTCGGATACCCCTGTATGCCTTTCGACCTCGCACCCGTAGACCATCATACTAGGGCCCTAGATGAGGGCATTGCATTTGGTGAGTACGTGCGAAACATGCATCATGACATTCATTCTCGCATTATTTTGCATAGTGAGAAGCATGAGGTTGCCGCTGAGTTAGGTCGTTACTCTGCTCACTTTACTGAGGTTGATCTAGTTATGGTCAGGTTGAGGCCAGAGAGGTACTCTCCACGGGTTGCTACGACTAAAGCTCGTAGTGCCGGACCTTTCCCAGTAGTCCGTGCGATTGGCGAGAAAGACTACGTCGTGGGCATCCCACGAGATTGGGGAATGAGCCCCACTTTCAGTGTTAACGACCTAGTTTGGTATCATCCCACGCTCGAGAATGATAGTGGTTTAGAGCCTCACATACTCCCCGGCTCAGTCGAGCGCAGGTGATTGAGAGATCCCACCCAGCCCCACCGCTTTATCCCCATTGAGGCATGAGCATGTCGAGTTGGTACTGGGGGAGATAATTAACGCTGCAGAGGATAGGGTGGATCGCATGCTCCTTGTTCGTTGGCAGGACCGACCGACGATCGAAGATAAGTGGGTCTTGGCGGAAGACCTACGACGGCTACGTCCAGAGTTCATCCACCGCCTGGACGACAACATCGGCTTTAACTCGTCAGAGCCGAGTTCTCCCCACCTCGGGAGGATGATGGAGGACCATCTCAGCGACCAGGCTACAGCAGGGGACGGACCGGACGGCGCGCGAGCACTACCGCGTCGGAGCGCCAGAGTCGACGACCAGGGACCCCGGCTTCAAGTCACCTTTGCTCGACAAGATCCTCCCGGCGAGCTTTCCCTTTTCTTGTTCGTTCATTTTCGTGAGTTTGTTTGTGTGTGTGTGTGTGTGAGGGTTCCCCGTGTTGTGGGCCCGTCCTGGACTTATGGGACCGATGCTAGGCCCATTAGAGGGGTTTTAGCTCATTTTGGGCCAAAAACCCCTTAAATGACTAGGTTTGCTCCTTAGGGCAACCCCCTCTCTTTCTCTCTCTCCTATTTAAGGGAAGAGGAGAAGAGAGAATCGCAAGGTTTGATAAATGAATTTGAGATGAGAAGAAGAATGATGTGACCTCCTCATGCAAGAGAGAGAAAGGGGGTTCTCCCCCTAGGGTTGATCCACGCCCAAATTAGTGCGCAGTCGCTATCCACGCTGCTGCAGCTTCACCGCTCGACCTTGTAGCTGCGCGCGCGTCAGCCCTGCGCCGCCGCAACCCGCTTTTTCGGCCGCCGCCGTTGTTTTTTTCCTTCAAGCTGATTTCCACCGTCTCTTTCCCCGTTATTCCGCTTACAGCCAACTCGGGACGCCGCCACTCCTCCGGGCGATCTCTTCCGCACCGTCGGCTCGCCCCAGCCATCGTCCCACGACCGCCTGAACACTGAGCGCCACCGCCGAACCCTAGCCGCCGAAGGAAGGAGACCGCCGACTCCGCACTGAGTCGACTCAGCGAGGATCGGACCGGTTCCGGGCTGAGTTGACTCGCTGGCCCAACCCGGTTTTAAGTGGCTAGTCCCGGGCTGAGTTGACTCAGCGGGTTCCAACCCGGTTTAGCGCCCGAGCCGGCTCGAACCCGGGCTCGAGCCTGGGTCCGGACCGCCCAACCGCCCGAATGCTCGAACCGGCCGCAATGCCCCTGAACCGGCCCCGGAATGCCCCGAACCGGCCCAGAGTCACCACCCGAACCGGCCCGGATCGCCGAGGTACCGGACTCAGACCGCCCTGACCGGTCCCTGAGCCAGCCCGAACGCCCGAACCGGCCCAGAATCACCTGAACCGGCCCGTAACGCCTAGGTACCGGACCAGCACCGCCGGGACCGGTCCCGAACCGGCCCGAACGCCCGAACCAGCCTGGGAATCACCTCAACCGGCCCTGAACGCCTAGGTACGGACCAGACAGCCTGACCGGTCCCTGAACCGGCCCGAACGCCCGAACCGGCCCGCAACCGGCGCAGTCACCGCATGGGCCCCAGAATAGGCCCACATTGCTCCGAGAGGCCCTCTTAGGCCTAATAGTCCAAGATTTGGGGGTTTTTCGTTGAAATTTCTGTTGGTAACCTAGTTGCTCTTCCTTACGGCGCTTCTTCGTGCTTTGCGGGTCGGTCTTCTCAACGTACGAGAGCCGCATCGCACCGCGACCTTCCGACTCCGGTCCCGCAGGTCAAGACGCTTACCTCTTAGAGTATTATTATCTATTCCAGTTGCCGGCCACGTGTGTTCCATCGCCGGGGATTAGTTATAAGACTAGCTTTAGGATTGGGGTCCGCCGAGGATTGGGTACTTTCTGTAGGGTACCAGACTAGGTTCGTTTTTCATCGTACGAGTGCGGGCTACCCTTCTGTGGTATCCCGAAACGTAGGTCGCTGAGCTGATCTATCGGGTCATTGGGAGCTTGATATCCCTAGTTCAGCCCTCACTAGAGTCTTCAGAGTTTGCACCCTAGGTCAACGGCAGTAGCTCGTGACTCTCATTGTTTTAAAACCCGCATCATTCTCATTAGCGTACATTTAGGCATTAGCTCGACGATCTTCCTGTGTTGTAACACGTGCCGCGCGATCCCGGCATCTGTCGTGTTACATCAGATCTTCTGGCAAGGAAAAGGTCCCAGAATTTTGACGCGCCCGTTTGACGACAGTTCTCATTCATCTGCGCAATTTCCTGTGGAGGTCGGTGAAGAAAACCTCGACAGATCCAGAATGGACGACAAGCCATCATCAAGCGTTGCACCAAGGAAGATGAAGTTTACCCCAAAGATCCCGCTTCGAAAGAGACCCAAACACTTGCGCCTAAATTAGAAGAGCCCGACACCCATGTTGGAGATCCCCTGGATATCAGACTATTTGATGTAACACGATAGATGCCGGGATCGACGGCTCGTGTTACAACACAAGGATCTGGACTAGCTACGACTAAGATGCGTGAAATATGCTAGTGATGCGAATTTTCGAAATAACGAGAAGCACAGGGAGCGGTAGCTGACCTAGGGTGACGTCCGGAAAGCTCTCCAAGCGCTGCTCAATGGATCGACTTTCCTACGTTCCGTTAGATCGACTACTGACGACTACGGTGGGATTCCACGGCCGGAGTGATCCGCACCCGTACGACGACTGTGAAAACTCGAACGAAACCAAGAAACAAACCCGACCCAACCCGGGCAAACGAGAGGTACCTAAGAAGCTAGCCCCCGGCGGTGGAGCGAGCGCCTTCAGCACTGGGGAAAGTGATAATACTCGATCGAGGGCGGCGTCGTGATCCGGAGATCGCAGTGACCCGAAGCACCCTCGATCGCGGGCAGCACCAACCTGCAAGTGGGAAAGGCTGTCCGCCGTGAGGAAAACACACGAGGATATCACGATACTATCTAGAGGGCGAGGAGGATCCTAGTAGCGGGATCCCTCGATCAGCAGGTGCGTCGGGCGACCCAAGTATCAAGGCCGAAGTGGCAGACCTGTCAATCGACGCTAAGAACACGGTGATTGCGAGCGATCGAACTGGCGGCGGCGAGCAACGTCACGACCCGGACGACGGCAGCTCGTCGGCGTCGGAAGAATCTGAAATCAAAGGCAGGTTTACTCTAGCGGCGGCTCGACGGGCGGCGGCTGTGAACGATCCGGCTCCGGCAGCACGTAGGAGCAACGGCGGCGGCGATCGTTCAGACGTCGGCGGCTCGGCCCGGTGACAGCTCTGTCCGGCGGCCGTTCTACCCGGAAGTCGGAGGCGGTGGACTGGGTCGACGAGCCGCTGGCGATGGGCACCAGGGCGGTGGAGACCTGCACGATCCGGCGGCGTGGAGGTCGCGCCTGGCGGGTCCGTCGTGACCTAGAGGGAGCGCGGCGGTCCGTGCAGCGCGCGTCCGAGGGCGGCGGCGCTAGGGCGGCGGTCGATCGGTCGGCGGCACAGCAGCAGGCGGCGCGACGGCGGGAGGATCGGCGCGGCTTCGAGGCGGAGTCGCGCGGCGGCTGAGGAGGGCTCGACGTGGGCGACGGTCGTCCGGGCGCGACGACGGCGGAAACGGCGGCGGCGGCGCTACGGGACGGCGGCGACCTCAGGGCGTCCCCTCCCCCCTCTCTTCCCTTCCACGGAAATCCTAGCTCGGGATTTCCAGGACCTCTCTCATGTTCGCATGGGGAGGTCACATCAGAATTTCTTTCTTCTTTACTTCATCCAAAAACCGTCTACGCGATACTCTCTCCTCTCTTCCTTATATAGGAGAGAGAAAGAGACGGGTTGCCCTAAGGGCAATCCCGTAATTCGAAGGGGTTTTGGCCCAAAAATAGGATAAAACCCCTCTAAAGGGCCTAGAACCGGTCCATAAGTACTAGGGAGGGCCCAAAACACGGGGGAAACCCTCCCACACACACACAAATAGTCTCACGAAACAAATAAAGCAAGAAACGGGGAAAAACTCGCCGGGAGGATCGCATCACGAGGTGTACTTGAAGCCGGGGTCCTGGGCATCGGCTCGGGTGCTCCGGCGCGGTAGTACTCGCGCGCCGTCCGGCTCGGCACGTGCTGTCGCCTGATCACGGGCATGGTCCTCCATCATCCTCCCCGGGTGGGAAGAACTCGACTCCGACGAGTTAGAGCCGAGTATCTCGTCCAAGGGCTCGATAAGCTCCGGACGTAATCGCCGCATGTCTTCCTCTGAGATCCATGCATCTTCGGTCGCTGGTCGGTCCTGCCAGCGGACAAGGAACTTGCGGCCCACTCTTCCCTCGGCAGCGTGAATCACCTCCCTCAGTACCGACTCTACTCGCTCATGCCTCGGTGGGGAAGAAACTGGTGGGGAAGGGGAAGGTCGCTCAATCACATCACTCGTCTGGCCTGGGAGTGTGTGAGGCTCTAAATCCCTAATAGGATCCGACATGGGTAGGTATCGTACGAGATCACAGACGTTGAAGGTGGAACTCATGCCCCAATCAGATGGAATACCCACTACGTAAGCGTTCTCATTGATCACCCGGACAATAGGAAAGGGCCCAGCACTGCGAGCATGAAGCTTCGCAGCGACCCCAGGGAGATTCCTCTCAGGCCGCAATCTAACCATAACAAGCTCACCCTCAGAAAAACTCACGGATCGACGACCTACATCAGCGTTAGCTTTGTACTTCTCGTTTTGGGAAACAATGCGAGAATGAATGTCGTGATGCATGTCGCTCATGTACTGTGCAAATGAAATGCCCTCAGCTGAAGTCTTAGTATGCGGATCTACGGGTGCGAGATCTAGGGGCCTACGTGGTATTTGGCCGTAGACGATCTCAAAAGGAGTGCGGCCAGTAGTGCGGCTCACCGAGGAGTTATAAGCAAACTCCGCTCTCGGGAGAACCCTATCCCATGTCCTAACATTATCTCCTATGATGGAACGAAGTAAACTACCTAAGCTACGGTTAACTACCTCCGTCTGACCGTCCGTCTGTGGGTGATACGCTGAGGAGAACTTGAGCTTCGTGCCCAATAAGATCCACAGGGTCTTCCAAAAGTAGCTCGTAAACCTAACATCCCTATCGGAAACTAAAGAGCGGGGTAGGCCGTGAAGCTTCACGATCTCGTCAAAGAACAAGGTCGCTACTCGTGAGGCGTCGGCGGTCTTCGAACATGGCACAAAGTGAGCCATCTTCGAGAACCTGTCGACAACAACCATAACGGAGTCGTGTCGACGCGACGTCCTAGGTAACCCGAGGACGAAGTCGAGACTGACGTCGTCCCATGGGCGGGCCGGTACCGGTAGGGGCAAATAGAGACCAGCGTTTTGCTTGGTCATCTTTGCCCTAAAGCAAGTCAAACAACGGGAAACAATCCTACCTACGTCTCTCTTGAGAGACGGCCAAAAGAACTGGTACTCGAGCGCCTGTATGGTCTTGTTGACACCGTGGTGCCCACTAAGACCTCCTGCATGCGTCTCCCAAATGAGGAAATCCCGGATCGACGTACGGGGAACACAAAGTCTCTTCCCTCAGAAGAGATATCCCTCCGAAATGCAGAAATCCCTGCACTCCGGGCTCGGGCCACTACTGACTAGACTGTAAAGTTTCCCGAAGTCGGGACAGTCAGCATAAGCATCTACCATCTGCTCGAACCCTAATACACGAACCTGCATCATATGTAGGACATGCGGCCGGCGGCTCAGTGCGTCGGCGACGGCGTTGTCCTTCCCCTTCTTGTGCCGGATGACGAACGTGTAGTCCTGTAAGTACTCGATCCACCGTGAGTGCCGGTCGCTGACCTTCCTCTGATCCTGTAGATGTCTCAGGGCACTATGGTCGGAATAGAGTACGAACTCCTTCGGGAGGAGATAATGGCGCCAGTGCCTCAAAGACTGGACGAGGGCGTAAAACTCACGATCGTAGTTATCATACCTGCGCTTCGTATCGTCCAGCTTCTCACTAAAGTACTCTACCGGGTGTCCTTCCTGGCTAAGGACTCCCCCTATGCCTACTCCAGAGGCGTCACACGCAACCTCAAATACCCTCTCAAAGTCCGGGAGTGGTAAGACGGGGCCCTCGGTCATGAGCCGCTTCAGCTCCTCGAAAGCCCTCTCTGTCGCCTTCGTCCACTCAAACTTCTCGAGCCGAATCAGATCAGTAATGGGCGCGGCTACCGCGCTGAAGTTGGGCACAAATCGACGGTAGAACGTCGCTAACCCAATGAAGCTCCGGACGTCATGAACGTCCCTCAAAGGTGGCCAGGTCGTAATGGCCGACACCTTAGCCGGATCAGCGGCTACTCCGCGGGCCGACAAGATGAACCCTAAGAAACTAACCTCCGTCGTGAAGAAAGTGCACTTCTTCGGGTGAGCGTAAAGCTTCTCCCGGAGCAGCGCGGCGCAAACATCTCGAAGGTGCCGAAGGTGATCCGTACGGGACCTGCTATACACCAAAATATCGTCGAAATAAACAACTACGAATCTACCTATGAACGGGCGTAAGACCTCGTTCATCAACCGCTGGAACGTGCTCGGGGCGTTCGACAGCCCAAATGGCATCACGTTCCACTCGAACAGGCCATCCTTAATCTTGAAGGTCGTCTTCCACTCATCTCCTGGTCGAATACGAACCTGATGATATCCGCTCCGGAGGTCTATCTTCGAGAAGATAGTCGCTCCAGCCATCTGGTCAAACAAGTCCTGCACTCGGGGAATCGGGAAGCGGTACTTCACGGTAATCCTATTGATGGCCCTCGAATCACAGCACATACGCCACGTGCCATCCTTCTTCGGGGCGAGCAATGCGGGGACGGCGCACGGGCTAAGGCTCTCCCGGATGAGCCCCTTGGTCAGGAGCTCCGTGACCTGTCTGTGTAGCTCCTCATACTTTACCGGGTCCATCCGGTAATGAGGCAAGTTCGGGAGCGAGGCCCCCGGAATAAGATCTATCGCGTGCTGGATGCTACGCATGGGTGGGAGCTCATCGGGCAGCTCCTCGGGAAAAACATCACCAAACTCCGTCATCAGCTCGGCCAACTCTGGTGCATCCGATGGCGGTAACGAGTCCCCCGAGGGGATGTCGAACATGAGGGCGAGGCAGATAGGTGTGTCCTCTGGGCTGGCCTCCAACTCACGTATAAAAATGCACCCGTTCGTCACGATCGGATACTTCGGCGCTGGGGTTGGCTTCTTCGGCTTCCTCGATCCGGACGACCCGGCGGGAATGACCTCCGTCGGCGGGGCGGCTGGTGCAACTCTGGTCGACGCCCGAACCGAGGGGTACCACAGGAGCTGTCGTCCTCTAAACATGAATGACACAGTATTCGCCCGGCCTTCCAGCCTGACGTCATGATCAAATAACCAGGGCCGACCTAAAATGATGTTACCAATCCTCATGGGCAATACATCACAGATGACGGTATCCTCGTAGGTACTCACCTTCATCGGGATAGCACACTGGTGCGTCACCGGAAGTGTGGAGGCGTCGATCCAAGACACGAAGTACGGTGCCCGATGGGGAACTAAAGTGAGGCCAAGCTTGGCCACTGAATCTGTGGAGACGACGTTGATGCAGCTCCCGCTATCCACGATGAGCTTGCAGGAACGGTCTCCAATCCTAAGGTAAATGTAGAAAACTGAGGTACGCTGCACAAGCTCGGCAGCGGTCGGCGTCGCGACATCCGTCGGCAGAGTAGGTGTAGCCGATGGAGTAGGTGCCAAGGTACGAGTCACTGGGGTACCTGACAGTGTGGCCGGAGGAGCCGGTGAGACGTCGGGTAGTCCCGAGGTGTCCGTAGTGGCCGGTGCATCCGTCGCCGGGCAAGTGTCCGCGGGGGCGGGTGAAGGTGGTGCCGGAAGGTCTGGTCGAACCCTAATGTTGACCAGCGGCAAGTGGGGCGCAGTGGCGCTCGGTGGCGGAGAGGCAGGCGAGATCATGATGATGCCCGTGAAGGCCTGACTATCCTCATCCTCGTCGTCGGGGCAATCGCCCTGATACACGTCCACCTCCGAATCCGGTGCAGGGGAATCAATCTGGTTCCCCATAACATCTACGTAGAAAAGAGAAACGCACTCGGAGGCTCGATGACCAAATCCCTGACACTTGAAGCACTTCATGTTGGCCGGAGCCCTAGGTGGGGCTCTCGCCGTCGAAGCCATGGTCGATGCTGAAGTCGTCGGGGTAGGCGTGGTCGTCGCCGATGCTGGTGGGGCGGTGTCGGCGCCCTTCGAGGCCGGGGTGGGGTTCCGGGGCCACCCGATGGAAGTCGAACTCGTCCTAGCGGCGCTCGCCGTCGTAGTCGTAGTCCTCGCGGCTGAAGATATAGTCATTGTGGCCGCCTTCTCGAGGATGTACTCGTTATCCTCTACAATCCGATAGGCCTGGTCAACCGTCATCGGGTTCAGCTCCAAGACCTTCGCTCCTAACTCGGGCTTCAGTCCTCGGACAAAATAGACGATCTGCTGCTCGCGGCTCTCCACCGTCCTGCACCTCATGCCACACTCCTCAAACTCGGTGATATAGTCGCGTACCTTCCGACGTCACTGCTTGAGGTCAAGCTAGTGCAACAATAGGTGAGTCTGGTGGTGAGTCGGAACATACTTGTTCCGCAGTCTGCTCGTCATGTCGGCCCACGTGAGGGGTGGGTCTCGTCGTGCTCCGGCGGCGGTGACCTCGTTCACCCAAAAGATCTGGGCCTCCTTGCCCAGGCGAGTCTCCGCGAAGGCCGTACACACGTCATCCTTTGTAATCTCAAAGAAACGGAAATAGCTCTCTAATGATCGCTCCCAATCCTCAAAATCGCGAGGTTCCCGACTTCCGTCGAAAACCGGCGTGTCCATGGGAGTGTTCTTCTGGATCAGGCGACGAAGGTCCTCCTTCCTGCAGCTGGCGTCACCCACTGAATCGTCATCGCGGCGTCGGGGTGGGCACCTATATGGTGCGTGATCTCGGAGTCGGTCGTCGTCGCGCCGAGGGTGCTGGGCGCCCCCCGCGTACTCCTCGGCGAACTGGTCATCGGGCGGATGATAGTAGTCATCCCCGCCCAGGGCATCCTGTGGCCCATAGTCGTAATCCTGTGGCCCATACTGGTACTCGTCCCGGGGGCCATAATATCCAACCGGTGGACCAAGGTAGTCGTCGTACTGGGGAATCCGAGCATCCTGGGATCGGCGGTTCCGGCCTCGGCCTCGCTGGGGGGGGCTCCACGTCGGGCCTGGCCCCACTGTGCACGCTGTGGTCGCTGCTACGGGTGCTGGTACTGTTGTCGCGGCTGCTGCTGCTGAGGAGCGCGCTGTGGCTGGGGCACGGGCGGCTGCTGCTGCGGGGCCTGCTGCCATGGCGGGTACTGCTGCGGCTGCGGGTAAGGCGGCTGCGGCGGGAACCACGGCTGCTGCTGTGGGTACGCCGGCTGCTGCTGGTACCACGGCGGCTGCTGCGGGTAAGGCGGCTGCTGCGGATACCACGGCTGCTGCTGCGAGTACGTCGGCCACGGCTGGTTCGGCTGTTGTGGCTGCTGCTGTCGGCGCTGCTGCTGGGGCGCGTTCGGCTGCCGCGGAGTCGGCTGGCGTCGCTAGGGCGGGATGTATGGCGCGACCGGCGGTGGTGCAGGGTCTACTGCTGGAGCCTTCCCGGCTCGATGGGTGCTGGGCTCCGGTATGTCCAGCGGAGCTGGGTCTACTGATCTACCTCTATAAGCCCTAGGGGAGATGTCACCTATGGACGGCTCTAGTGGAGCCGTGCCTAAACCCGAAAGGGGTTCTCTACCGGTCCTCGTAGGGGATCCGTACTCGTCCTGCCCCGTAGGGATCGTGAGGGTATCCAGGACTGTGGCTATCTCCACGGGGAGATTCCACGGCAGGGGATCGACGTCACGATCCCGGTCCTGCTGCTCATCCTCTGCGGCGACACGCGACTGGCCGCGCGTGAGAACCATCCTGACCAGATACTACGTAATCGGGTGGAGTCCTAGTGCAAAGGGTAAGTGAACAATGCAAATATATGTATGCTATGAATTTCGAAAGATGCTAGAAATGCAGAGTGCGATGGAAAAGAAGGTCAACCGAGGTGCTAAGCATGGAGATCAGCACAACCTGGCTCTGATACCAATATGATGTAACACGATAGATGCCGGGATCGACGGCTCGTGTTACAACACAAGGATCTGGACTAGCTACGACTAAGATGCGTGAAATATGCTAGTGATGCGAATTTTCGAAATAACGAGAAGCACAGGGAGCGGTAGCTGACCTAGGGTGACGTCCGGAAAGCTCTCCAAGCGCTGCTCAATGGATCGACTTTCCCACGTTCCGTTAGATCGACTACTGACGACTACGGTGGGATTCCACGGCCGGAGTGATCCGCACCCGTACGACGACTGTGAAAACTCGAACGAAACCAAGAAACAAACCCGGCCCAACCCGGGCAAACGAGAGGTACCTAAGAAGCTAGCCCCCGGCGGTGGAGCGAGCGCCTTCAGCACTGGGGAAGGTGATAATACTCGATCGAGGGCGGCGTCGTGATCCGAAGATCGCAGTGACCCGAAGCACCCTCGCAAGCGGGCAGCACCAACCTGCAAGTGGGAAAGGCTGTCCGCCGTGAGGAAAACACACGTGGATATCACGATACTATCTAGAGGGCGAAGAGGATCCTTAGTAGCGGGATCCCTCGATCAGCAGGTGCGTCGGGCGACCCGAGTATCAGGGCCGAAGGGGCAGACCTGTCAATCGACGCTAAGAACACGGTGATCGCGAGCGATCGAACTGGCGGTGGCGAGCAACGTCACGACCCGGACGACGGCAGCTCGTCGGCGTCGGAAGAATCTGAAATCAAAGGCAGGATTACTCTAGCGGCGGCTCGACGGGCGGCGGCTGTGATCGATCCGGCTCCGGCTGCACGTAGGAGCAGCGGCGGCGGCGATCGTTCGGACGTCGGCGGCTCGACCCGGTGGCGGCTCTGTCCGGCGGCAGTTCTACCTGGCGGACGGAGGCGGTGGACTGGGGCGACGAGCAGCTGGCGATGGGCACCAGGGCGGTGGCGACCTGCACGATCCGGCGGCGTGGAGGTCGCGCCTAGCGGGTCCGTCGTGACCTAGAGGGCGCGGCGGCAGTCCGTGCAGCGGCGTCCAGGGGCGACGGCGCTAGGGCGGCGATTGATCGGTCGGCGGCACAGCAGGGCGGCGCGACGGCGGGAGGATCGCGCGGCTTCGGGCCAAAGTCCGGCGGCGGCGACTGGAGAGAGCTCGACGTGGGCGACGGTCGTTCGGGCGCGACGGCGGCGAAAACGGCGGCGGCGGCGCTACGAGACGGCGGCGACCTCAGGGCGTCCCCTCCCCCTCTCTTCCCTTCCACGGAAATCCTAGCTCGGGATTTCCAGGACCTCTCTCATGTTCGCATGGGGAGGTCACATCAGAAGTTCTTTCTTCTTTACTTCATCCAAAAACCGTCTACACGATACTCTCTCCTCTCTTCCTTATATAGGAGAGAGAAAGAGACGGGTTGCCCTAAGGGCAATCCCGTAATTCGAAGGGGTTTTGGCCCAAAAATAGGCTAAAACCCCTCTAAAGGGCCTAGAACCGGTCCATAAGTACTAGGGAGGGCCCAAAACACGGGGGAAACCCTCCCACACACACACAAATAGTCTCACGAAACAAATAAAGCAAGAAACGGGGAAAAACTCGCCGGGAGGATCGCATCACGCGGTGTACTTGAAGCCGGGGTCCTGGGCATCGGCTCGGGTGCTCCGGCGCGGTAGTACTCGCGCGCCGTCCGGCTCGGCACGTGCTGTCGCCTGATCACGGGCATGGTCCTCCATCACTATTGAGAATTGTGAAGCAAGCTGAGCATACTTCTAGGAGATCACCCATCTTTGAATGGAAATAATATTTGGGAGGATAGTTGAAGAAAATAACAAAATCATGATTGATGAAAGTGTCGGGTGTTCTAGGAGAGAACGCCGTCAGTTCTTGTTATCTGGATAGTCTCTTGGAGCTCGAGATTCATGAAGAGAAAGGCGGGAAGCGGACGGATGACGAAATAATCTACCTCTACTCCGAGTTTATCAAACACTATCGTCTTGTTTTGATCTACTTCCCACGTGAATCTACAACAGAGGGAAAACTCATGAAGCTTTCCACGGAGTAAAGATGTAAGGTCCCGATTCCTCTAAAATAATTCGGAGGTCATGAATACTCTCCGTATGATTGTCTCGCAAGTTACGACACATCAAGATATCTCAAGAGCACCCACGAAGGATGCTGTAATTATTTATCACAAGACGTCACTTAGTGGTTCTCACGATTACGACCTGATTGAATTTTACGAAGCTCAGCAATGAAAGCTCACGCGCCGTTAGACAAGATTGAAACCGAAGGAGTCCATGCACCACGGTAGGAAGGCCAGTGAGGTTGTGATAAGCTTAAAATACGGTACTAATTAGTGGTAAACAATATAAATGATTGTTACGTTGTGTGAGTCTTTGAGCTTATGCAACACATTTGTAAACCTCACGAGCCTAGGGCAAGCAAGGGTCGATCCACAGGGAGCGGGTGATTAGCTAGTGAATTTCTACTTTAAAGCAGTATTTTTTAGGATTTCAGGAAGTGCTCGATCCCCTCTCTTGGATTGGAGGTTGAGATTACTACATGCACCAAGGAAATGTATACTACAGCAGTTTACTTAGTATTTAAAATATTCTAGAATAAAAATTGAGACTGCATTTTAACATGACTTAGCAAATATATTAGAAATGAAGGAAATAATTTAAGACAATACGGACTAGAAAGAGTTACGAAGGAGAGGACGGTAAAAAGAGAAAACGCGGAAGACTTAAGTAGAGAAGAGATAAGAAGAAAGAGATAATAGACATTACAGAGTGGGTAGTAAGACAGTATTCTCACTCTTTAAATAAGAAGTGGGTAAGAAATGAGATAAGGGAGATGGTGGCGTACGACCCCCGTCGCCACCAAGGCATGACACTACGGCGTCGGAGGAGCCGACACCCACGCACGTCCAGCCCCTCGACAGGGCGAAGACGAAGGATGCCGACTTTCACTACACTAAGTGAGGACTTCATCTCGCCACCATAGACTTCATCAGGCTCGCGCGCGCGGGGATTTATCGTTCTACTTTCCTTTTATTTCGCACTTTTGTAGCCCGCACGTGTTTAAGCGGGCCTTTGCATATCTTCGTCTCTCTCTTTTAGGCCTTGGGGGTGGGTTCCCTTCGTTTCGGGGCCCTAGCCTAAGGCCCTTTCCCTTTGTGAACCTTATTTCTTTTCTATGAGCATGGGTGTGGGTTGTTGGCCTCAAGTGGGCCCTTTCCTCTCTTGGCCCACCATGGGCTCTATAAGAGGGGAAGGGACCCCCCCACAAACCCTAGCCGTCATTTGAGAAAAGAAGAGTCTTCCTCTCGAGTGGCTGCTCAAGGAAGGTTAGGGAAGAAGTCCTACCGCCGACGCCGCCGCCGCCGCCGCCGCACCAGTTCGTGCCGCCGCCGCCGCCTCCGCCGCCACTTCTTGCCCTAGCCCCGGATCCGCTCCACGCCGCCGCCATCGCCGCCGCTCCAAGCCGCCGTTGTAGCCGCCGCGAGATCCGCCCGTGCCGCCGCGCCCAGCTGCCTCCGCGCCGCTGATCCGCCCGCCGCCACCTCCGCGCCTAAAGGCCGCCGCCATCGCCGCGCGGGCCATCGCCGCTCCCGTCAGCCGCTGCTTCGGGCGGCGATCGCCGCCGCAGCCGCGCCTCGGCCGCCGCGCGCGTCCCGCCGCCGCCGCCCTTTGCGTCCCTGCCGCCACGCCGCCACGCCCGGCTGCAGCCGCCGCGACCGCTCCTTCCGCTTCCCGCAGCCGCCGCCCGACCTGCCGCGTCCGTTCCCCTCCCCATCGACGAGCCGGGACGCGCTCCATCGCCGACCGCCGCGCCGCCCCCTATCGCCGCGCCCGCCGCGCCACCCGGCCGCCGCGATCTGCCACGTCCGGCCAGCCGCCTCCGCCGCGTCCCGCCTTACCGCCGTGTCCGATTGCCCCGGTCCGATTGCCCCGCTCCATCGCCGGGCCCAGTCCACCACTGTCTTGATCGTCATACGCCGCACCCCGCCGCTTCCAGCATCCGTCGTCGTGCCCAGTCACCGCCGTTCGGCGCATCGCCCGGTGCCTCTGCCCGACGCCGCCCCTCCCTCCGCCGTGCTCGCCGCGAGTCTCCTCACTTCCGCCCAGTGCCGACCGTCCCATCCACGCTACCCGCCGAGCTCGCCTCGGCGTCCGTTGCCATTGCCACGCTCGACGATCTCCCCCTCGCCCCGACCAAGCCCAGGGCTCGCGCCCGCAGAGTTAGGCACGCATCCCCTCCCTTTTATTTTGAAGTGCAATATCTCTTTCAGTACTTCCCGCATCGGTCTCCACCGCCCTCGGGCCTAGTTAGGTTGAGTGACCCTTGGTTACGGGATTGGGATCGTGGATCCGGCCGCCGGGTTGACGATCGAGCTCCCACCGACGACTCAAGGCCGCTCTCTCTCTCGCTACGACGAGCTCGGGAGGACTCCCGACCCCTCCTACTCGGCGCACCCCCGGAACTCCGAGACGACGTGTTGGGAAGGTTGACTGCTTGAGGAGTACATCGAGGCATCACCGCATCATCTAGATACCATAGGCCATACCCCTTCCATAGTTTCCCCATATCATCCTTAGCGTCAGGCCGAGCTCACCCCTCGGTCCGGCATCAGGAGAGATACAGAGAATGCGTGCAGAGCGGCGGAAAACGCAGACGGCATAGGTAAGAAAATGGATTTGAAATGAATCAAGATGATTCACGTAATGGAGGAGAGATACTCAAAGAAGGGAAGCAAAGAGACGGGAATGCGTTCAGAGAGCTGGAAGTCGCGACGACGAGAGAGATTGAAATACGTGGATGATAGGAAAAGAGTTAGTGAGAAGTTAGGAATAAAATAAGGAGAAGAATAATAAGATGAGCGCTGATAACATGCAAAATTCAGCAAGAAAACATGCTTACTCCTGTGATAATTTAGTTAAAAGAGGTAATATCAATTATGTTTGTTACATGTTATCATATGAATTTGCCAAAATGAACATCCTTTAGATACATGAAGAAAAGATTTTTTTACAACCATTAAGAGTTTGTTTTTAATGTGCTGAATTCTTTCTTTTCTTTAAATCTTGAAATGCTTAAACAAATTCTTTTAAATTCTTTATTTTCTGTTTAATAAAGAAAGTTTTAACTAAAGCCCGTAATGGGCTCGTCCGTTTTAATGTGTGTCTTAGTGTATGGACAGGATGTTTAGGAGAAATTCTCAAACAATGGCAAGAAGGAGCACGATATTGCGTGTAATGCAAAACACACAGAGGAACAAAGCGCATGTACTTGGCGCTTTTCACGGAAGTGCAACACCTCCAATGGCGATTAGCTTAACCACTTGCGATACGAGACTCGAAGCACACGAGGGTGTAAAGCGGGAAATACCAAGGACCTAACTAACCCGCATACCTTTGGCGCTCGGATTAATTAGGGTTAAAAAAGGGGGAATCGGGGAGAAGAAATCTCGTTCTTGATTTCTCGCCCAGACGATGATCGGCCAGGGAGGACACAGACGGGAGGAAGAGCCAAAATTCGGTCAGAGAAGCATTCAAAGTTTGGATCGAACTGATTCCAAACAGTTCGGCGTGATTTCGAAGCTTCGAGATTCGGTTACAATCTTTTCTCGTCAGTTTATTTTTGTTGAAATTTTCATTTTACATTCAATTAGCTGTTCAGTTCTCTTCACATTTTATTCTCTTTCACTTTCACGATTTTAATCTACATATTTTAGAAAGTTTGATTAAGCTTGAGCACGAATTTCTTTTTTGTGGATAGAATACTGCTTTTATTTCTTTTATTTCCGGTAAGAGTGATATCTGAATTAGTTTATTATTAGTTTTGATTGATTACAAAAAAATATGACGGTATGTGCTTAATCGGTTTCTGTTTTTGATTCGAGTATGGTTAATCTCATAAAAGAAATTCATCTGTAATAGATTGAATTCATTTAGATTGAGAAGAGTTTTTGGTATATATATTGAGAAATTAAATGATCTGAGGTTAGCTATCCCCTGACATTGATTCTTTCGTTTAGATAAATCGCATCGTAAGAGAAGGATATTCAGAAAGTATTATGTCGAGGTCGAATCCGAGAAAGAGTGTTACTAAGAAGAATTTCTAAGAGACAAAGTAACAAAATATAAATCTTGCTTATATTTGTTTCTCTCTAGTTAGTGATTTACGAGAGTGCATAAGAGCGAGATATAGTGAATATAGCAGCGGGATACTAGGAAGAAGAATTCAGTGGTGATATAATCTTCTTAAGATAAATAAATAAAATAAAATAAAAAGAAAATAAAAATAGAGTGATTTTGATAAGAAGAATAGTAGGATTAAGAATTAGAAAAAGTGGATATAGGCATTGGTGTAAGACTGAGATTCACGCTATTGCATAAAAGAAATGTGCTAAGGAACATAAATGACTATCCTCTTTTTCAGACCGTCTATAGACAGTAGCTGAGGAGCTAGGTCTAAGTGAGGAGCTAGGAAAGTGATATAGAATTGAAAGCTGATTAGAAGAAGATTGCATTTATCAAATAAAGATTAGAATTGACCTCTCTAGGGTTCGACCCCTCATAGAGCTATACTGTTGGAGGATAGAAATTAAGGGAAAACAAATATATTAGAAGATAATATAATTGCATAAGTCATATTAAACTACCATAACAACGTAGGATTCACATCCTAATTTGGACTTATCAATTGGCGCCGTTGCCGGGGAGATTAAGGATAATTTTTATTTGATTCTTGAAATTTTTTTTCTTTATTTCAGCACTTATTGAGTTTATTTTCAAAATATTCCTATGAATTCTGTTATTAAAGGCTGACTAGAACTGTTTTTCTTGATTAAGTGAAGATTTACACTATATGCACGGAAGAAGGTCATTAAAGCATAATCCGTTGACTCAATTAAGAGAAACACAGGAAATACAGTTACAATTAGCTAAGGACAGAAAGGAAACAAATAGAGTGAGAATATAGGGAATTATGGCAGAAGAGGGAGAAGATGGAAAAGGTCAAGAAGGACCTACACTTAAGGAGTTGTCTGCCCCGTCAGATTATAATGATTTCACAAGAATCACAGCTCCTTTGAATGACAATGTGAATTTCAAGATTGATGCAACAATGTTGAATTTCCTTCCAAGTTTCCATGGAAGGTATAGTGATGAACCTTATGAGTTTCTGAGGGAATTTACCCAGTTCTGTTCATCATATTATTTTCCAGGAATATCTCAAGAAGCAGTGAAGTTAATGCTCTTTCCCTTTGCAATAAAAGATAGAGCAAGAGATTGGTTTAATGGTACAAGTAAGACTTTTACCACTTGGAATGAGGTTCAAACTAGTTTCTTACATAAGTATTTTTCCTATGGTAGAACACATGCCCTTAGAAAATTAATTAGGGACTTTACACAAGGAAATGAGACATTTGGGGAAGCATGGGAACGATGTGAAGAGGGGAGTAATAGATGTTAAGGGGATGGAAAAAGAGGTGAGAATGGAACGGTTAGAGAAGGAAGTGAAGCAATCATTACTTGAGATAACAGAGAATTTTAAACATCTACTTAAAGATGCAATATCCACGATTAAGCCGGAAGCAAGTGTGAATAGGGTAAATGTAACCTCAACTTGTGGGAATTGCGCAGCAAACGATCACATACATGATCAATGCAAGGCAATTCTAGTGGAACAAGTGAATGCATTTGGACAACAACCTAGTCATGGCAATTGGCAGGTGGGAGCACATATGAATAGAAATACCGATTTTGGACATAGTAATGGACAGCAGGGATTTGGTGAACAAAATAATCATTTCAAGACACAAGGTCAACCTCACACACATCAGATTCAACCTCAATTCCACCAAAATCCCCCTTTTCAGACTGGACAAGCACAATTTCACCCACATGCATCCAATTCGCAATCAATAGCACCTAATTTTACTAATCATGCTATTAATCAGAATTTGTGGGAAACTATAAGGCGTTTGCAGGAGAAAGAAAAGACATGGGAAGAAGAGAGGAAGCTGTTATCAACCCATATAGAGATGATGAAGTCTACACAAAGCTTTGGAGCATTTAGTGAAGAGCGACGTGAAGATAAAAATAAAGGTAAAGCAGAAGACTCTTGTGGTAAAGGAGGTCAGTTCCTTACTAAACCCTGCATTAATCCCTGCAATTTTTCCTTTAATGACCATAAAAAAATGTTTTCTTATGAATCATTTGCTGTACCTAGTCACTCAGATCAGGGGGTTAGAAATCAGTTTAGAGATGAAACATCTATGAATGCCATTACATCTCTAAGAAGTGGGAAGGTTTTGTCGGATATAGTTCCAACAAAGGATAACAAGATAGAAGAAAAACATATAGGAAATCAGATGCTTAATGATAAAGCTTCTGAGCAAATAAATATGCCTGAGTCAGGGGAAGTCAGCAGAACAGGGAAGGAACAATTGATCCCTTTCCCAAATGCGTTTACACAAAAGAAAGAGATTATAGATAATTCACCCTTACTCAATATCCTCAAAAATACCTCCATTACAATTCCACTTACTGATGCAATTAGACATATCCCGCTTTATGGAAAATTTGTAAAAGAATTATGTACTCCTTTGACGTGTCATTTTCGTCCGTCGTTAAACACAAAGACGATGGTCAAACAAAATTTATAAAACCAAACTCACAAAGACAAGATATAATAATCAAGTATTGGGTAAGTATCGGGTCGATCCACAGAGAGCAGGGTTGACTTTAATCGCAGAGTTGACTTGGTCAAACTTAGGTTTAAAAGGAGTTTTAAATAAGAGAAAATAAGATTTAAGATATGCAAATGATATAAATAAGGTAAATAAGAAGTTTTAAGAATTGAAATCTCGGATTTGACAGAGAAAAGTCAAAGTCAAAGCATTGACTTTGACCAACAGTAGGTGTTCTACAAAATCAGAGAATCAAACAGAGTCAGAATATTACGAAAATTAGATATTTAGAAACTAGAGAGAAAATGGAATTTATTGATATAAATTTCGTAATTGTTGGATAAGAAATGGATTTATTATGAATTATTGAAAATCAATGATCAGAAAATCCCCGAAATGAACACCTCAGAGGAAATCTTCAAATTGAATGCCCAAATGAAATCCAAATCTTGCAATTTATATTTCAATAGAAAGCTAAGAACCAGAGGAATCCAACAAGACCAAAATTATCAAATTCTGATTTGTCGATAAAAAGTAATTAACCCCGAAAGTCAACATTTGACTTCTGATGAAAGATGAACAGTCCGTGGTCAAACGTTAAATTGAAGGGTCAAATGAACTCGGAATTTGAGGAATTTGCTATCCACGGAAAGCTGATGAAAAGAGGAATCCAATGAAACCAAAATCAAGTGATTTGGAATTAGAATCAGAGAGATATCCTATTTTCAAAATCAGCAAAAGTTCAGACCGAAATTTGGGGAAAATGAAGAACACTATGAACTAATTTGCAAAATTAAACTTCTAAATCTAATAAAAACTCAAATTACCTCCTGATAATCGATCGAATCTCACTACTAACCCGATTGCCGCAAGGATGGGGCTCCAATTCTCGTGGATTGAAGCAAATTTACTCGGATTCTTCCTCGTGGACGTTCGGAATTCAAGGGGAAAATTCGATGAAATCAAGGTGAAATTTGTGATCAATCCCGCTCCAAGTGCTTCGCAATCGAGTCTAAACGCGGGGGGAACACGATGAACTAGAGATCTTCCCCGAAACTCTCTTAATTTCTTCACGAGTCGATTAAAAGTTGAAGAACAAAGAAGGGAGATACATGCTTTTAAAGAGAGAAATTGGCCCGGAATCGTGGGCTGTATAGGCGATCGTGGAGGCGGTTTGCAAGGGTCGTGGGAGCGGTTCCTTGGGGCGACATCGTAGCTCCAGGATTTGCCATGAATTGGCCACGATTTTTGCTCCATTTTTAGCCACGATTATCTTCGCAGTCGATCACGATCGGAACACGATCGGGCGTCGATCAGGCGTCGATTGTGCTCCAGATCTTCGATAAGAAGCCGATCAATGGTCGTGGAATCGATTCCACAACAAATGGAGTGTGATTGCGGCTCGATCGGGCCGCGATCGTGGGGTTCTTCCACGCTTCGTCGTAGCCGTCCGATACACTTCAGGTGAGGGAACGGTCACGATTGCACGATCCTTTTGAGCTTGATCGTGAGGCGCGTTCAACGTCAGCCGTCTGATTGGCGATTATCGCGATGAAGATCCGGCGCTCTCGAGCCTCCACGTGGCGTCAAGTAAGCCGTCCGATGCTCCCATATAACGATCCCAGTCACGATCGCGATCGCACGCACCTGGTGCTTCCACGCGGCCACCGTTGATTGGTCACTTAATATATATATTGCGCACGTGCATCAGTTGATGATCACGTGGACTCGGGTCCACGCGATCTCCGCCGTTCTGGCTGCATCGAACGCGCGATAAGCTGCCACGTCACATGCAAACTTAAGTATCGTGTGGGACATAGTCTCACACGGAAGAAAAAATAGATATTGGCCCCTATAAATTAGGGGGCGGTAATGCCTATTGCGTTACCGCCCCAAAATACTAACCAGGGCCCACTAACCCGTGGGCCCTCCACTTACCAGCCCCCCTCGCCACGTGGTGCCCCTCACGGGCGTCCGCGTGGCCTGTCCGCGTGGCACCCGGCCACACGTCAGCGCCACACGCGCGCCCCGCGTGGGTCACACGCGTCCTGCCACGTGGCCTCACTGCCATGTCGTAACGGCGCGGTGGTCCCGCGCGCCACGTCACCGCCTTGCCACGTCAGCCGGTCGCCTGGGCTCTGCTTGCCACGTCAGGTAAGCCTGCCACGTCATCAGTCGGGGCCATGTGGACAAAAATACCCCCCTTTTTCGCGATTTTAACAAAGAAATTCAACTAAAAATCACTTTAAAATTCAAATAAAAATCAGAAAAAGGGCTAAAACTTTAGAAATTCATATTTCTCAAAATACAACTCCTTTTTAATACAACTCCTTTTTGACATGCCAATGGACAAAATTCCTAAAAAGTATGATAACATGCATCATATTCACATAAAATAAGCATGAATATGAGTTAATTAAGATAAGAATTCATGTTATAAATGCATGTTATCATCCTTCACGAGGAAAAAAAATTAGGTTATCTAAGAATATTAGTTCAATACTTCTAAATAGTTTACCAGAAAAACAAAGAGACCCTGGAGCACCATTAATTGGGTGTTCCATCCAAGAAATGGAATTTAAGAAAGTACTTTTAGACACAGGAGCGAGTGTTAACATATTACCGAAGCTTTTATATGACAAACTCAATCTGAAAGGATTAGAACCGATAAAATTAGAGCTTCAATTGGCGGATGGATCAATTCGTGCCCCATATGGACGATTGGATGATGTGATAGTTGTAGTTGGAGACTTAGCATTTCCAGTAGATTTCATAGTGACTGATGTAAAGATCATTGGGGAATTATGTAATGCTCCAATCATTTTGGGGAGACCTTTCCTTGCTACAGCAAGAGCAATAGCAGACTTTGATAAAGGTAAGATCGAATTGAGAATGGGGAGTAGTAAGTTGGAAATTCCAATTCCTAATCTGAAAAGAATTCCAGAATACATATATGAGGATGCTAATCAGATTGATCAGCTGATGGATAATGAAATAGAGTATGATCAACTTATTGCTGAAGTCTTAGCCATAGAAATAGAAGAAGACTGTGATGACAAAGTAACATCCATCGCAAACAGTCCACACGAAATAGATCTTAAACCCTTGCCAGAATCACTGAAATATATTTTCCTTGAGGAAGGAAAATATAAGCCAATAATAATTTCATCACTGTTAACGGAGGAACATGAAAAAAAATTAAGAAAAGTAATCTCTAATTACAAGGCAGCAATAGGTTGGACAATTGATGATATTAAAGGAATTAGTAGGGAAATTTGTGAACATCGAATTTTCTTAGAGGAAAATTCAAAACCTACAAGTCAACCTCAAAGAAGATTAAATCCTAACATCTTTGAAGTTGTGAAGAAAGAAATCCTGAAATGGTTACAAGCTGATTTTATATATGCAATCTCAGATAGTACTTGGGTAAGTCCAGTCCATGTGGTACCAAAGAAATCGGGAATTACAGTGGTCAAGAATGAAAAGGGAGAAGAAATGCCAACCAGAATAGTGTCAGGGCATAGAGTTTGCATAGATTACAGGAAATTAAACTTAGCTACCAAGAAAGATCATTATCCACTCCCATTTACAGACCAAATTTTAGAAAAATTAGCAGGACATAAATTTTATTGCTTTTTAGATGGATATTCACGATACAATCAAATTGCAGTACATGAGTATGATCAAGAAAAAACTGCATTTACATGTCCTGTGGGTACTTATGCATTTAAAAGAATGCCTTTCGGTTTATGCAATGCACCAGCAACTTTTCAAAGGTGTATGAATGCATTATTTGCTGATTATATTGGTGAATTTTTAGAAATCTTTATGGATGACTTTTCGGTTTTTGGAATTTCATTTGATGAATGCCTTACTAACCTTGAAAAAGTTTTAAAAATATGTGTGCAGAACAATCTAGTTCTAAGTTGGGAGAAATCCCATTTCATGGTGCAAGAGGGGATAGTATTGGGTCATCTTATCAACAAAGAGGGAATCAAAGTGGACCAAGCCAAAGTGGAAATCATCAAGAACCTACCTTTACCGCAAACACAAAAACAGCTTAGGGGATTCTTAGGCCATGCCAGATTTTATCGTCGTTTCATTAAGGATTTAACACATTTTCTTTGTAATAATGTTGACTTTTCTTTAGGAGAAGAAGCTATATCTTCGTTTCAACTCATTAAAGAAGCACTTGTCAAAGCACCGATTTTACAAGCTCCAAGATGTAATTTACCATTTGAAATTATGTGTGATGCCTCTAACAATGCAGTTGGAGCAATTCTGGGTCAAAGAATTGATGGTAATCCAGTGGTAACCTACTATGCAAGTAAGACACTCGGAGGAGCTCAGGTAAATTACTCAACAACAGAAAAGGAATTACTTGCAATTGTGTTTGCATTAGAGAAATTTAGACCCTATATTTTAGGCAGCAAAATAATTGTTTTCTCTGACCATGCTGCTTTGAAATATTTGCTAACAAAAAAAGAATCTAAAGCAAGACTAATTCGTTGGATTCTTTTGTTGCAAGAATTTGATTTAGAAATCAGAGATAGACCGGGAAAGGAAAATGTTGCAGCAGACCATCTATCAAGAATTCAATCCGATTACTCTGGGATTATCAATGAAAATTTTCTAGATGAAGGCATCCTAGCTGTGCAATGTAAGCAATTATCATGGTATGCTAACATTGTTAATTACCTTGCTGCAGGTGTGATTCCAGAGGATTGGAATTATGCATTAAGGAAGAAATTTTTAAAGGAGGTAAAATACTATTTTTATAATGAACCAGAATTGTTCAAATTAGGAACAGATGACATCTTTAGAAGGTGTGTTCCAGAAGAAGAACAATTAGGGATTTTAAATGCATGTCATTCATCTCCTTGCGGTGGACATTATGCATCAAAAATCACAGCATTTAAGGTACTCAACGCTGGATTCTTTTGGCCTACACTTTTCTTTGATGCGCATAGTTATTGCAAATCTTGTTTAAAATGTCAGGAATTTATCGATTTAAAAAAAAAGAGATGCAATGCCCCTGCAACCAGTTATAGAAGTAGAAATCTTTGATTTGTGGGGCATCGATTTCATGGGCCCATTTCCCAATTCTAACGGTTTTGAATACATTTTAATTGCAGTAGATTATATGTCCCGGTGGGCAGAAGCTATTCCAACCCGAACTAACGATAATCAGGTGGTGATAAAATTTATTCATCAACATATTTTTTCTAGGTTTGGCTGCCCAAGAGCAATTATAAGCGATGGGGGAAAGCATTTCAACAACCATCAGATGCAATCAATGCTGAAGAAATACGGTGTTGAACATCGAGTAACAACACCATACCATCCTCAGTCAAATGGACAAGTAGAGAACACAAACAGGGAGGTAAAGAAGATACTTAGAAAAATTGTAAGATTAGATGGGAAAGATTGGTCAAGTAAGCTTTATGATGCGCTGTGGGCATATAGAACAGCATACAAAACACCCTTAGGGATGTCTCCATACAGGGTAGTTTTTAGAAAAGCTTGTCATTTACTAGTGGAAATTGAACATAGAGCTTATTGAGCGATTAAAAAACTTAATCTCTCTTTAGATGGTGCAGGAAAGACGAGATTGCTCCAACTTCATGAACTAGAAGAACTGAGAAATGAAGCCTACAACAATTCAATCATTTACAAAGATAAGATGAAAAGTTTTCATGATAAACATCTCAGTCGTAAGCAATTCTTTGTGGGACAAAAGGTATGGCTTTACAACTCACGTTTAAGGCTTTTTCCAGGTAAATTGAAATCTAAATGGGATGGACCAATGATCATAATTGAAATTTTTGAGAATGGAGCAATTCTTATTGAAAATCCTAAAAGTAATACTCAGTTTAAGGTCAATGGACAGAGACTCAAACCTTATGTTGAACTAGAATTGCAAGATTCAACATCTTTACCAGCTCCTGAAGTTTATACTTTGCGAGATCCACAGTATAGAATAGTTTTTGATATATAGTTTTTGGTATGCATATATATAGAGGGGGAATATTTTTAATAAATTTGTTCTTGCATTGTAGGTACCAAAAGCTTGCATTCAGTTATGTGAAGGGTTTGACAGAAGAGAGATTGAGGAACCTTGACAACCCTCAATACAATGGTTTGCAATTTGCAATTTTAAAATTTTATTTCATAAAATTCCAGAATTTAAAAAAAATAGTATGCTAGTTCATATTATAAATTGTGACCATGATTGCAGAAATTCTGCAATTCTTTCATAACTACAGAGTCTTAGAAATTCTGCAATCCTTACCTTAAAGGATTAGAAGTACCTAGAAGAACAAATTTATACCTTTGAGACTGAATTCCGTGAGAAAATGGGATAGCAAAAAATTCATACTGTCATAAGTGGAGGGGAAATTCATACTGAGTGAAAAATATAGGAATGATTAGGGTGATTAGCAGTAAACACTAGCATTGTATTTGCTGAATGGGTAACCTACGGTGCTCCTCAAACCAGGGAAGTCAGGGTTAAGCTCGGACACTAATGATGGGAAGCAAATCTTCATCCGTGATTAAAAAAATCCCTGTTACGCTATTATCCGAATTCGGTGCTCCCTTACTACTCTTATGCTTCTAAATTTTCTCTTGCTAAAATTTCCCCAAGCCATGCGTCGATCTAAACCGATGGTGTCAATATGGCAAAAACCTAACTTATATCTACTCCATTCATGTACAAAACCAAAAAAAGAGAGTAATAAGCTGCTGACGACGGAATTATGCGAATAAGTAGCATCAACTGCAAATAAGTTGGAAGCAGCAGTGAGGAATAAATGTCTGTTTTTCTTTGAATAAAAACTTTGTACATGAATGGTTTAGAAAAATCTAATTTAAGCCTCTGTGGAATACACCAATTGGAAAGATTGTCTCATGAGGAGGATGAAATAATAGCCCCTTCTTTTTCTTTTCTTTTACTTTTATCTCTATAATTCTTATTTTTAGCAGAATCCGGTAATCACAGCTGATGAGACTGAAGTGTCAACCAGAGCAGATTAACCAACCACTTTGATGGTTAGTTCTTGTCAAAGAACGAAAACAGAGCACTGTTAGGGGGAAACTTAAAACATTTCCCATGATGATGCAAATAAAAAGCACATTGATGTGTTTCTTGCTAGAATCCTAATCATTGCTAAGGGACTAGCAATATGTGAAGTGGGGGGTTATAAATTGATAAGTCCAAATTAGGATGTGAATCCTACGTTGTTATGGTGGTTTAATCTGACTTATGCAATTATATTATCTTCTAATATATTTGTTTTCCCTTAATTTCTATCCTCCAACAGTATAGCTCTATGAGGGGTCGAACCCTAGAGAGGTCAATTCTAATCTTTCTTTGATAAATGCAATCTTCTTCTAATCAGCTTTCAATTCTATATCACTTTCCCGGCGTTTTCACTTAGACCTAGCTCCTCAGCTACTGTCTATAGACGGTCTGAAAAAGAGGATAGTCATTTATGTTTCTTAGCACATTTCTTTTATGCAATAGCGTGAATCTCGGGCCTTACACCAATGCCTATATCCACTTTTTTTCTAATTCTTAATCCTACTATTCTTCTTATCAAAAATCACTCTATTTTTTTATTTTCTTTTTTTATTTTATTTTTATTTATTTATCTTAAGAAGATTATATCACCACTGAATTCTTCTTCCTAGTATCCCGCTGCTATATTCACTATATACTGCTCTTATGCACTCTCGTAAATCACTAACGGAGAGAAACAAATATAAGCAAGATTTATATTTTGTTACTTTGTCTTAGAAATTCTGCTTAGTAACACTCTTACTGATTCAACTCGACATAATACTTTCGAATATCCTTCTCTTACTGATGCGATTTATCTAAACAGAAAGAATCAATGTCAGGGATAGCTAACCTCAGATCATTTAATTTCTCAATATACCAAAACTCTTCTCAATCTAAATGAATTCAATCTATTACAGATGAATTTCTTTATGAGATTAACCATACTCGAATCAAAACAGGAAACCGATTAAGCACATACCGTCATATTTTTGTAATCAATCAAAACTAATAATAAACTAATTCAAATATCACTCTTACCGGAAATAAAAGAAATAAAAGCAGTATTCTATCTACAAAAAAGAAATTCGTGCTCAAGCTTAATCAAACTTTCTAAAATATGTAGATTAAAATCGTGAAAGTGAAAGAGAATAAAATGTGAAGAGAACTGAACAGCTAATTGAATGTAAAATGAAAATTTCAACAAAAATAAACTGACGAGAAAAGATTGTAACCGAATCTCGAAGCTTCGAAATCACGCCGAACTGTTTGGAATCAGTTCAATCCAAACTTTGAATGCTTCTCTGACCGAATTTTGGCTCTTCCTCCCGCTGTGTCCTCCTGGCCGATCATCGTCGGGCGAGAAATCAAGAACGAGATTTCTTCTCCCCGATTCCCCCTTTTTAACCTAATTAATCCGAGCGCCAAAGGTATGCGGGTTAGTTAGATCCTTGGTATTTCCCGCTTTACACCCTCAGTGTGCTTCAGTCTCGTATCGCAAGTGGTTAAGCTAATCGCCATTGGAGGTGTTGCACTTCCGTGACAAGCGCCAAGTACATGCGCTTTGTTCCTCTGTGTGTTTTGCATTACACGCAATATCGTGCTCCTTCTTGCCATTGGTTGAGAATTTCTCCTAAATATCATGTCCATACACTAAGACACACATTAAAATGGACGAGCCCATTACGGGCTTTAGTTAAAACTTTCTTTATTAAACATAAAATAAAGAATTTAAAAGAATTTGTTTAAGCATTTCAAGATTTAAAGAAAAGAAAGAATTCAGCACATTAAAAAAAACTCTTAATGGTTGTAAAAAAAATCTTTTCTTCATGTATGTAAAGGATGTTCATTTTGGCAAATTCATAAGATAACATGTAAAAAACATAATTGATATTACCTCTTTGAACTAAATTATCACAGGAGTAAGCATGTTTTCTTGCTGAATTTTGCATGTTATCAAGCGCAGAGAGGTGGCTGATACGACGGTCAGCATGAAGAGAGTCCTCCCGTGACTGAAAGTGACTGGTATGACGAAAGAGAGAGAGATAGTGATGGAAAAAAATGAAACGAGGCAATGCGGAGATGCGAAATTCAGGGTGCGAAAAACCAGAAAACGTTTTCCGTGAAATCGGTTTTGATTCATGCGAAATGCAGGAAGTGGTTTGTTTGGAAGAATCGCACCTGCGGGTAGACGTCGGCAGCGAAAAACATGCAAAGAAGAGTGGAATACGACGATTTCGAGAGTCGGTTCAACAGGTGCGAAAGATAGTTTTTGTGTGAGAAATAAATTTTTGTTCAAACCAATTTCAGCGATCGTTCTCTTCAAATTGGATGTAGGCGATCAATGATGTATCTCGTGAGCACAAGGAGAAGAGCGATTTCGGAAGAAATAAATTCTCTTTTTTTGTTTTTTAATCAAATCCAGTTGCGGAAATATGCTCTGGACAAGATCGCGATTTCACCTACGATCTAAATGTAGTTACGAGAATCTACAATCGACGAAGAAGATGAAATAAAAAAATTATACTATTTAGATCAAATGTAAAGAAAACAACAAAACGTGTTGATTAATATCAAGAAGAGAGGAGTATATAATTTTTTTCTAAAGTAAGGAGAAATTAGTAGCTGTTGGCAGGCAGCAGGGATGAAGCGGCTCCTCCACACTCGAGGTCTCTTGAAATGCGATTTGCAGGACGAGTATTGAAAGAAGGGGGTGGCGTCCGTAGCTTTGCAAGTGGACTACCTACCACGAGGGTAACCTGCAGAAAAGGAAAGACTGAGGGGATGAGGAAGAGAATGAGAGAGAGATTGCCTTTTGTCACACCAGTCGAGGCCTAAGGGTCTCTTCTCCCTCTTCCTCTCTAGCAGCTCTAGACGCCCTCGTTCCTCCGGGCTCTTACTCGGGTAAGAGGGACATAGATCCATCTGCGCACAGGCTTCCAACACGGGCTGGTCTGAATCAAAATGACGGCTTCTTCTCTAGAAACCCTAAGAGTATAAATCGAGAAAGAGAGCAGTAAGGTGGGCCGTTGGATCTCCCGGACAACAGCATCGGGATCCTTTTCTCTTGCCCTTTTGGGTCTTAATGGGCCTCTCTATTTCTTTCTTGACATCTTCATGGGCTGCTCCAAAATTGCTTGGACTTTCTCCTCTAGCTCCTTGGGCTCATGTCTCCACCTAAGCCTTGAAATTCTCTTAAAAATACATAAGTATGCATAGCTTTAGGGCAAGGTCTGAAATTTATAAAAATCACAATGTCATGCTAGATTGCAGATAAAACATGCAAATAAATACAAAGGATTGCATAGAAAATTCATTACAAAGCATGTTTTATCACTAAAATTTGTGACTTATTAGGTTGGTACTCAGTTGGATCACGATTACGTCTGTGAAGTGTCGCAGATATTTCAAAACCTACCTTCTGGTGTCCACCTAAAGATTACGTTAACGTTGACTACTCCTCCCACGAAGCCTGACGATCCTGAAGACTCGACCGGATTGTCACTAGCGTCACGATGCCTATGGAATCACCTGAAGTGACAAAATTTATATCGGGAGCTGCACATTGGTCAACCGGCCAACTCCAATATTCACAATCTTACGAAGCAGCATCGGAATCATGAAAGGACGATCGGCGAGGATTTTCCACCTTCTGCAGCCGATGATTTGCACTAACAGTTCTTTAAGGAATGAGAGCGAAGAGACCACTGACAAAACGACATCAGGTTATCGTGACATTGACCTACAGGAAAGACATGAAGCCCTCCACGGCAGAATTCATAACAACGGGAACTTCATCCTAACTAGCGTCCAAATGAGATCCAATCAGTCTACTAAATCCGCAACCAACGATCTCATCACCGACCAAAGCATCTCTCAGTCAACGACTGACGTAAAATCCACATCAATAGCGTATTGAAGAGGAGTTATCCCCGAGCGCAACTGCTCATTCATGAACGGAGCTGATGCCGGACCGAAGGGTGAGCTAGGCCTGACGCCAAGGATGATATGGGGAACTATGGAAGGGGTATGGCCTATGGTATCTAGATGATGCGGTGATGCCTCGATGTACTCCTCAAGCAGTCAACCTTCCCAACACGTCGTCTCGGAGTTCCTGGGGTGCGCCGAGTAGGAGGGGTCGGGAGTCCTCCCGAGCTCGTCGTGGCGGGAGAGAGAGAGCGACCTCGAGTCGTCGGTGGGAGCTCGATCGCCAACCCGGCGGCCGGATCCATGATCCCAATCCCGTGCCCGAAACTCGCTCAACCTAACTAGGCCTGATGACGGTAGAGACAAGTGCGGAAAGTACTGAAAGAGATATTGCACTTCAAAATAAAGGGGAGGGGATGTGTGCCTAACCTGCGGGGCGCGAGCCCGGTCGGTCCGGGCGGGGGAGGTCGTCGAGCGCAGCAATGGCAACGGACGCTGAGGCGAGTCGGCGGGGCAGCGCGGGTGGACGGTTGGCACTAGTCGGGGCGGCGAGGTGCGGCGTGGAGGCAGCGTGACTTGGCCTGACGCGTCGGGACTCGGTGGCGAGTTAGGTCGAATCGGGCGCGGTGACGGGGCAGAAATGGCCGGACGCGGCGGCGGATCTGGGCGCGGAAGGCGGATGGTCGCGGAGGCGGATTTGGGCGCGACGGCAGCTGCTGGGCGCAGCGGCGGCGGCGGTCGAGCGCGAGGGCGGCGGCGGCGAGGTGCGGCGGCGGCGGCTGGGCGCGGCGGCGGCGGTCGCGGCGGCGGCTGTAGCGTTTGAACGCGGCGGCCGCAGAGCACGGCGGCGGGTGCTGCGCGGCGGCGGCGACGATCGGGCGTGAGGGCGGCGGTGGCGAAGTGCGGCGGCGGCGCTGGGCGCGGCGGCGGTCGCGGCTGGGAGCGACGGCGGCGGCGGCGGCTGGGAACGGCGGCGGCGGCGGCTTGAAGCAGCGGCGGCGGCGGCGGTTCGAGCGGCGACGGCGGCGGTTGCCTGGGCGGCGGCGATGGCGGCGGCTTGGGGCGACGGCGGCGGCGGCGGTTGAAGTGGCGGCGGCGGCGGCGGTTCGAGCATCGGCGGCGGCGGCGGCCCGGAGCGGCGGCGATGGCGGCTTGGGGCAAACCCGGGGATAGGGCAAGGAGTGGCGGCAGCGGCGGCACCAACGAGTGCGGCGGTGGCGGCGGCGACGTCGGCGGTACGACTCCTTCTCTAACCTTCCTTGAGCAGCCACTCGAGAGGAAGACTCTTCTTTTCTCAAATGACGGCTAGGGTTTGTGGGGGGGTCCCTTCCCCTCTTATAGAGCCCATGGTGGGCCAAGAGAGGAAAGGGCCTACTTGAGGCCGACAACCCACACCCATGCTCATAGAAAAGAAATAAGGTTCACAAAGGGAAAGGGCCTTAGGCTAGGGCCCCGAAACAAAGGGAACCCACCCCCAAGGCCTAAAAGAGAGAGACGAAGATATGCAAAGGCCCGCTTAAACACGTGCGGGCTACAAAAGTGCGAAATAAAAGGAAAGTAGAACGATAAATCCCCGCGCGCGCGAGCCTGATGAAGTCTATGGTGGCGAGATGAAGTCCTCACTTAGTGTAGTGAAAGTCGGCATCCTTCGTCTTCGCCTGTTCGAGGGGCTGGACGCGCGTGGGTGTCGGCTCCTCCGGCGCCGTAGTGTCATGCCTTGGTGGCGACGGGGGTCGTACGCCAACAGGAGCTTACCGCGATACGACGCCTCCCATAACTACCCTTTTGTATTTCTATATAACGAAAGCTGTAAGGGAAGAAAGTTTGATGTTTTTGATAAATTTGGGTTACCATTGGTTCGTTTTTTTTACCTTTGTGTTTCATTGTTTCTCCCCGTATCTCCATCACTCCCTTCCGCATCATCATCTTCCTTTGCGATTCTATCTCCCTCTCCATTTCTCCCTTCTCTCTGTCGTGTTTCTCCATTTCAAACCGGAAGCAAATCGAGGTTGTTCTTGATCTTTACGAGAAGCCCGTCGACGTCATTTCCCGTCAAAGCCCAGGTAATCGTCCTTCTACCATCTTTGTGATAAAGGTTCAAAAATCTGAGTATCGTAAGTCCAACAATTTCTTTCATTTCCTTCTCTGCTTCACACACCTATTATATGTTGTCTACTTCTTCCCCGCTTATTAATCCTCCCTATTATAACTATAATCCACGCACTCTCTCCTATTTTCTTCTATTCTCTATTATCACCATTATCCAAAACTTTCATAAAATATACCATACCCATCTTCTTCACATTGCGATTTCCCTCATTCTCATCCATCCCTCTCTCTTCTCTTCATAATTGTCATTTATCCATTCCACATAAACTCCCTAATATCCTTCCTCCTCTTCTCATAAATTATTCAATAGACTAATCCTTAATTATCCTATTCTTAAATATTTCTCACTCACTTAAACATATTCTTCTCTTCTCTTATTATTCATCTTATCGTCTCTACTAATATCATCATATATCTTTAAATTCCTGAATTAAATCACAGTATATTCTCACTGATTTATAATCCACTTTCATATTGATATCATTTCATAGATCCTCCCCATATTGTAGGATTTATATACATCTCCTAAAAATATCCTACATCATAAACATTTTCTCTTATTATTTAATATTAAAACCTAATTATAATCTCAAATTTAGATGGGAATAATATGTTCTAAAATATATTCTTAATTATGCATAATTATCCCTAATTTGGTGCATTTTTAGATTATAACTTAAAATTGCATGAAATGAAAGAAATGCGCTCAAAGTATGATAACATGCATACAAATGGAATTTTTTATGCCTTAATTTGCATTAATAATCATGTTTTTGTGTGTTAAGATTGCATGTTATAAACCTTCCATCATGCCCGACATGTCCGTACGACGTGGAATGTACCGAATCTACTCCTCGTCTGCCTACGTAGGGTCACGGATCCCTTCCGCCTACCCATGCCACCCCCATGTGGTGTAATCGCAGCCTACCCACCCGCTTGAGTGCCCGTCGCGTTGAAGCCTGACGCACCTGACGTCCATTGAGCAAATGGGGCCATCTGCGGTGTGCGAGTTCCTCACCGTGCGAGTGCCATTCTCCTGCTCCTCGCACTTGCCACCTTCCCCGCACGTGCTGGTTATCCGGACTACATGCGCACACTCTTCCCGCACACGACGCATGTCGCGCTGCCTCTACCACTCTCCCCGCCCACACAGCCATCGACGACGAACGCTGCAATTCTTGCATTTTCTCCACTTGTCACGATCCACTGGACTCATTGTCCCAAAGGTCAGCTCTGATTCCCCTCTTTAAGCTTAATTATCTTTTGAAGTTTTCCCTACTCTCGTCTCCATAGCCGTCGAACGAACATATGTAGGGTAGAACAAATTTTTAGAATTGAGACTTCTGACATGTACATGAAGCCCGACACGAAGCATGGGCTGCAACCTTTGGCTAACCCACGACGAGCTACCCCGCCCTCCCGACGTGGACCGAGAGGATCTCATCCTACCCATCATTGCGAGTTTCCCCAAGTCACCCTGAGTTGACTTCGCTGATCGGCATGCTTGCTTGGATTTAGGTTAGATATTGTGTTTAGAGTCTAGGACTCGCCTACCCATAGGCTTGGCTTTACCGCCCTATCTCACGGTCAGCCTCCGTTCTATTGATCAAGCATGAGGGTTTCACACTCGTCCTGCATCATAGAGTCTCTCGTCACCTTGTTAATCCTCTAGTCGCAATCTCTAACTAGCCAAGTGACGAAACTAATTCATATGGTCGTTGAATACACATGATATAGTGTCAAAAAAAGTCCTAAACTTACCAATTTGTGATTAATTAATTTAATCAAAGGGTATCTGATGAAGGCTCACTTCAACAAATGAACACGAGACCTCCTTTGGAACCAAGGTATAATTTAAGGAGGAGAACCCATCCTCAATTGCAGCAGCACGCCATCCTCTTCCTTATAAAAGAATTTGAGAAACTCACTATCCAGGAAGTGAGTGAAAAAGATCTCTCTAAGGAGAGTGAAAATCATATGGGAATTACTTTCCCTACTCTTCCCTTTATAAACTGATCCAAAGATTGACTTGGTCAAAAGAACTTAACTTTTATCCTTAGATACTTAGCATTCTTTGAATAGACCAAGTCAACCATCTTTTATTTTTTTTAATAGGTTCCTACTTCCCAAACTACCTCCACTACATGTTAGGTGCCTTATGTGAATATATGATCTCAAAGAAAATAATAGGAACATCTTTGTTGTTATGATCCCTTTTCTTGGAAACCACCTTTAAGTAGAATTATAGGAGAGATCTACATGTCAATTATATATGGAAGAGCACTATCTTCTTATTTTATGTCAAGACCAAGCTATTGCATGAGTACACCCTGCATATATTCATTGGAGCTCAGCATAACATATACAAGAAACCTTACCACTAAAGACATTACTGCCAAGGGAAACCTTTATAAGGATAAGTCCTTACCCACGATTGAAGCAAGAAAGGTCAACTAGGCTGAAAGGAAGATGAGGAGCTGACATGATATCTGCTAAAGACCCTCCAAAAGCCTCCTCGTCTCAGTCATCAACCGACTTAAAACTCCCCGAAGACTTCGGAAATACGAGCAGTAATAAGGTTGATATGCATCAGAAGTCTCATCTCGCCAGCTTACCTCTCCGCGAGAGGAAGTCCTACAACGTCGCACACATCAAAACAAATTCCCGAAGTCGACGACCACAAGCCAACCCTCGAAGAATCCAAAGCATACCGACACCTGCAGCCAAGTGTATAACAGAAAGGATGCTATCACCGACGCGAACACACTCAACACTAGAGCTCTCTCTACCTTATCCGAACCACGTTTAGCAGAAGAAAGAAAACGAGATAACGTCGCGGAAGACGACAACAGACCGTCAGCGAAAATCGACGATTGATATTAAATTTCCGAAGAATGAAGTTCACTCACCTCGACACCTCCCGCCATTCTAACACGCGGACGCATGATCCACAGACGACTCCATATATAACCCTTACGGTGAGCGTTGACTTGCAGCAAATGATAAACCGACGGCCACGGAATCCTTCCACAACGCCATCATTACACAACAAAGATCCATAAAGTTACTTCCTCGGGAGGTTATTTTTCCTCATCCTATGTTCAAGCGACACTCTCGAACTCCCACCACGATGACGGTCCACATTCTCGTGCGTCACCAACTTCATCACCGACAAAACCGAAACTCTACTCTCTTGAATACGCCACATTTCCGTCAACGAATACTACGATTATACGTACCTACGTACGTGAGATGACGTCGTCACACCGAAGCCTGCAATTATCCACGCCGACGAGTCAAACCACCACAACTCGTCTCTTCCAACCGAGACGCGACTGCTCGCGTTATTTCCTCTTCCCCTATTCTATAAAAAGGAAAAACGTACAATGAAAACGGATGTTGTTGTTTTTGAATGAATTCGTTCGTTGGTTTCAAGTTCACTCTTGTGTTCATCGCGTTATCCTCGTGCCCATCCACTCCTCCTATTCCATACTCATCTCCGAGTTCTATCCTCCTATCATTTCCCCCTCACTTGCTGTCCACTTTCATCCATCTCGAAGTCTAAATCATCAGAGGAAACTTTGTGAACGTGTGGAGATCTTCCAGGGCATCTACTTCACGACGTCGACAGGTATCATCCTCAATCTCTTGCTCGTGATTGATAGTTCAATCCGATATCATCAGTCCAACAGTAGACTCTCCTATCTCTCCACTCTTTCTCTCTAATCACTATCTTTATCTCTCTTAACTCTCTTCATTACCTTCTTAATAATCTCCACGTCATCTTCATTGGATTATCCATTCTGTCATCAGTGATATCATCTCATAGGTCCTCCTTTCTTTTGTAGGATAATTCGTAATTAATACTTCCAATTATTCTTCTCATATATCACATCTCTTTCTTCACCGTCATCACCATACATAGCATCATTTTCATAAATATCCTACATCAGTATCATTGTAAATAAGGGTCCAATCCACGGAGAATTAGGGAATTTTGAGAGATATCTTTGAAATTTGATCAAGTCGGACAAAGAATTGAGATTAGAAATTGGGCAATTTATGATATTAAGAAAGATAACTCAATTGCAAATCCACCGAATAAAAAATCGAGTGATTTGGATATGAATTCGCTGAGTAATCGAAGTTTGAAATTAGGAGAAAATTCGTATCGCGAATATGATTTAAAACTGAAATTGAAATGAAATTAAACTTAATCTACGATTCAAAATGTAAAATTAACACTAAATGATGAAAGATTTAGATGAAAACACGCAATCTCACCCAAAGTAGCCTTCTAAATGATCCAATTAATTGCTGGATGCATGGCTTTTCATTCCGCCTTTTCGAAGACGAAATTGAAGTTCGAGATGTGATTTCTCCTCTCTCTCTCTCTCAATCAAATCTTGATTTCAAGCATTCCTTGGACGCGGAAACGAGTCAAGAATATGAAGAAATCAAATTGGCACTCGAATTGGTGTCTGGACAGTTCGAATTTCTAAAAAATTCAAGGGTGAATCTTTCCGTCACGAAGAACACCTTATTTAAAGACAAAATTGGGCGCAGCCGTCAGATGAAGAGGCACATCGCGATCAACGGTCGCGATGAAGCGTCGTTTGATCTAAACGGTGCGATTAAGTTGCATCCGTCCGATCAACGATCAAGGGTTGAGGTCAGTCCACGTGTTGTGTGTGAAGAGGCGCGTCGTTTGATCTCGTGCGTCAGATCTTGATCGGGCGATCTTGATTTAATCGAAGATCCATAGGATGCGTTGAATGTGGACCGTTGTAACTCCCTTGATGGAGGGCCGAGATTAATTCACTTAAGCCCTTTTTTAACCACGTGCGCTGATTGAGATTGGGTGGACCTCGTGTCCACTACATCTACGCGCGATGTTCCACGCGATCTCCATCCGACGCTCCACGTCATGCCACGCGTCCTGCAATCAATGAAAATGAATGGAACATAGTCACACAAGGATAAAAAGAAAGAAACCTATCGGGTATATAAGGTGACGCAATTTAGAGGGTTAGCGAGTTCCTCTATGGAACTCTTATAAGTACTATAACCTATGTATTAAATATATAATATATATGTCACCTCGGTGCCACGCAGGCACTTGCGCGGGTTCGCGTGGCTCTACCAAGTGGCCTTGCGTGCCACGTCGCATCCACGTGGGCTCGCGCAAAATATGCACCCTTTTTGCCATTTTTAATGCAAAAATATGCACCCTTTTTGCCAATATAAACTTAATTAAATTCAGAAAAATTCCCAAAAATTCCTAAAAATTGTAAAATTCATAACTTTCAAAATACAACTACAAATTAATTCAAATTTGTTTTGTTGGATCAGAAATTGAATAATCTATCATTATAAAAATTCAAATTATTAAATTAATACATTCATGTATCTCATAAAATAAATTTATAAAAATACATAAATGTTAATAAAGATCTTTTCTCTTATATTTTCATCTTTAAAATATGATTCTGATCTTAAATATAATTAGGATTAAACATCATAATGTTTTAATTATATATAATAATCCATAAATTGATGTGTTTTTAGATCATAACATGAAATTGTACAAAATGATAGAAATATACATAAAATATGATAACATGCATACATTTGGAATAATTAATGCTTTTATTTGCATTAATAATCATGTAAATTCATGTATAAATAGCATGTTATCACACCCCCCAACTTGAATAATTGCTAGTCTCTTAGAAGTTTACTATGTAATCTCCTTAGAAAGTTTTATTGTCCTTTTATCCTACAACTAAAGAAGTGAAGTGTATCAACGTGTGATTACTTTTCATCATAGTGTGGACCATGATGATATAGATTCCATAAGTAGGTTGACTTCCTTAGAGCATATTAAGGTAGTGCTCATCGGCTAATAGTCGAGTCAATAGTCAAGTGTAATCAAGGTGAGCATATATAAGGTGATGGAGAATTATTTTGAAACATGAACACAAGGGTTCTAAGTGAACCTATCCTCCTCCTCCTCCTCCTCCTCCTTTTCCTCCAACTTGAAAGTTATCCATTCATTAAATTGATGAAGAAGACCTCTCTAAATAAATAAAGAGAGTGTAGATTCTAAGGGAATTATCTTCCCTCATTTCCCTATTTTATACTGATCTAAAGATTGACTTGGTCAAAAATTTAATCCTTATCTTTAGAAACTTAGAATTCCTTGAGTGGACCAAGTCAACTACCTTCTACCTTGATATAGGTTCCTAATTGTCCAAACCATGTCCACTATATTATAGGTACCTTGTATAGTATGAATAATGATCCCAAGAACATCAATAGGAACATGCTTGTTATCCCATTCCTTTTCTTTTAAAACCACCCATAGATAGAACTTTTAAAGAGGGGTCTATTTACTATAAGTTAAGAATGAATGGTGTCCAGAACCTACTTCAAGACAAAGTCTTGCATGAGTAAAACCATGCCTTATCAATATGAAGATTGCCTTCCCACGGTCACAACTACATCAAGAAGGCCTACACAAGACTTAAGAATCATGAATATTTAGTCCCCTGTCTGAAGAAGTGATTAAGAACAAAATTGACAAAGAACACGGGTCCAATTAGACCCCATATGTCACCCATCAGTCACTACAAAGCATCAGATAAGCATCAGATTAAGTTACCTACAGAAATGCATTGAAGTCAAGCTCTACTCCGCACAAGTATGACAACAACTAGAAGCCTGAACCCCGTTTGTATGAAGAGTGAGTATCTTAGAGAAGGATATTCAGCAAAGACTCAACAAAGACCTCTCCTTGCCGAGCTCACAATACGCGTTGTCAAATGAGAAACGACCTGTGCTTGGTTGCTGCTGATGACACCCACGATCTCCTCCAATTTGATGTGATGAATGCATATCAAAGTCACAGGTTGTTCTTGATCTTCTTCGGTACAAGCTTCCGTCAAGGATCAAATAATCGTCAACACAGCAGACTTTGCTTGACGAGAAGAACAGCACGAACGCCCGGCAAATCCGCTAGTTGTTCACAAACAGCAAGTCATCCCGAGAAGAAATCGAGTCAACGCTGTTGACCCTATTTACTACAATGACGCCTAACTGTTCAAACTCAGTGGATCACTACTTATGAAGAATAATCACCATTATGACGGTCACAGTTGCCTCAAACTACCAAGAAATCCGAACTTCCCGCTTCTTTCCTTGCTGACGTGTAATATTGAAGAACCGTCTGCCGTCACGAAGAGACACCATGACTTCCCGGAAGCGAAACTTCCCTCTCGACGCATTTCTTCACATCCAGTCGGTCCTCTCTCTCATTTCTCCTCTATAAAAGACACGATTGTAAGAAAGATCGGCAGTTGTTATTTGATAAAATTTGGTTCTATCTGGGTATGCTTACCCGCCGTGTTCATCGTTTCTTCCCTATGTTTCCACCATTCTCCCTTCAGCAACTCTTCTCTCCGCGTTCTATCCCTCTTTCTTTTCTCCCTCCCGTTCTTTCGCTTTCAGTCCCTGTTAGTCGAAATTCGTGGAGGATAGCCAATGTCCGCGGGAGTAAACCAAGGCATCTCTGCTCGTCTTCTTCAGGTAATTATCCTCGTCTCTTCATAGTGAAACAAGTTCGTCTCATAAACCTATAAGTCCAATATTAACGTCGCCGCTTTCTCATCCATCTTTGAACCTTATTCTTCTGTCGCCACTCTCCCTATTCCAATAATATAAAAGGCATTATCTCCTGCCGTCATATCTCCGTCCCATTCACTTTCTCTCACCTCTCGCCTATCTTAACAGTATAATAATTAAATATTATATGTATTTTCCTCCTATTCCCCGCATCTCATCATAATCCCTCAACATCATTTCCATCTGATCTTATCTACTCCATATTATCTACCTTATATGATCTATATTACATTATCTATCAATTCTAAATCCCCTTCCATTAAAGATATATCAAAATAAGTATTCTTACTCATTAAATAATAGTCATCATTCTCTCCATTTCACTATCCTACTACATTTGAAATTTATCATTCATATTAATTAATATTCCCTTATGATATCATTCATAGATCCTCCCCATATTGTAGGATTTAGATACCTCTTCTAAAATATCCTACATCATAAGGTCTGATGCTATGGGAATGAAAAGATTCTCACACTCTCATGAGCAGATGTAATCATCACCTCTCTAACTCTAACATCACTCTTTCACTCATTGGGAGGCTACTTGTACATTAGAATTCCCCTCAACTCTTCTTTCTCCCTTAAAGAGTGCATTGCAAAGGGGTTTCCTACTTTGGGATGCATCGTTATAAGGTAGTTGAAAGAGTAAAAGACACTATTTCTAAAGGAATAGCTTGGTTAAAAGGAAATCAGCATGTAAAAAAATTGGATATTATATACAAAGAAAGGTACCACTGATGTTTAACTACTCTCCCAAATGATGTGGATGATGATGGTATAAAAGGATAAATAGAATTTGGTAGAGATGGTGTGGAGTGGTAAAAATGGATATACACATAGTAGAAATGGAATGGTATTGATGGGTAGAGATAGGTAGAGATAATTTTTCCCTATTTTTCCTTCTTTTCACTTTATTTATTCTTTTCTTCCTTTTTCTCCTCCTTTTCTTTCCTTCTTTCTTTTTTTGTCTTCTTCTTTTCTTCTTTTTTTATGTTTTCTTCTCTTTTTCTTCTTCTCTTCTTTCTTCTTATTGTAAATTGTAACTTTTTCAAGAAGAAGAAGATAACATGTGAAGACTTACATAAAACAAGACATGGAGCCTGTCTTAATGTTTGAAGAGAGTATTCAAAATTTCTGAAGTGTAATACGAAGGAATATTGATTTGTAAGGGAAATTGGAAAAAGGCTTGTGTATATGATGGAAAAAGAAAATGTGGTGGATATGTTTATCACTTGGGAGTGTGATTATAATCAATGAAGCTGAAATTTGGGTGTCTAATTGACTGGTAAGGAAAAACTTGGAACTAAATGCCTAAAGGAAAAAGATAGGTGCATCAAAAATTATGGAACATGCACTCTTCTAAGAGACAGTTCGGAAGTGAGGAATTCCCACACCAAGTAGGTTCGACTGATGTAAGGTAGGGGATAGGAATTTTCTTGAAATTCACAAAAAAAATCTCTCCATTTCAGTCCAATAGCACTTCAACCTCCCATTCCTCATTTTCCTCGGTGCCCATTAGATACCCAACCCCAAAGAAGTCAACCACTAAAAAGAATCCATGGTTTCTCTAGATCACTTGGCTTTATTACTCAAAATGTAATCCCATGGGCTATGAGGCCCTCACTTCTACATCTCTAGGAATAGGATCTCAAAATTTTAAGACTTCTAAGGTGTTAAAAATGGTAAAAATTTGAAAAAATAGGAGTTTAAAATAGTAAAAAGTTTAAAAGTTTTGAAATTTTTTGAAAATTTGAGTTTTTCTAAGTCCTCACCTCCCAACTTAAATCTTTCATTGCCCTCAATGAAATCATTATGTTTATAAAATATGGCAAGAATATCATGCATTACATGAAAAATATTATAAATTGAAATGAGAAGTAAAAAGGTTTAGAAAAACTCATTAATGTGTGTTGACGCATGTCTCTGGAATTTGTCCAAATTGCTTTTTGTTGTAGGTGGGTTCCTTCAACTATGTATGTACATTGATATAAACTACAAACAAAAACAAAATAAAACAGTAAGATAATGATGGAGAATTATTTCTATACATGAACACAAGGGTTCTAAGTGAACCTATCCTGCTCCTCCTCCTCCTCCTTCTCCTCCTCCTTTTTACCAATTTGAAAAAATTATCCATTTATTGAATGGATTAAGAAGACCTCTCTAAATCAATAAAGAGAGTGTAGATCTTAAGGGAACTATCTTCCCTCCTCTTCCTATTTTACACTGATCTAATGATTGACTTGGTCAAAAGAAATTAGCCTTATCTTTAGAAACCTAGAATTCCTTGAGTGGACCAAGTCAACCACCCCTTTTCCTTTGATATAGGTTCCTTATTTTCCAAACCATATCCCCCATATCATAGGTACCATGTAAATTATGACTAAATATCTCAAAAGAAAAGAAAATAGGAACACCTTTGTTACTCCAACTCCTTCTCTCTTTGAAGACCACCTATAGTTAGAATGATAGGGAGATCTAAGTGATATTAATATCTATGGATTCTATCTCAAGACAAAGACTTAATGTTGACAATCAGCAAGGATAACAACTACCTCAAAGATCTCACGGTTTCTAAAGTTGAAGAAGACCTAAACTGAAACATGAAGAGAAGAAGAGCAACATGACTGGAGAAGAGATGAGGCATAACATTCTCACCATCAAAGAAGCATCTTCTCAACGGATATGAAGGCACACTAATATATAAAGTCAACCATAAAACAACATGAAGACACCTTATGAAGATGACAGCAAGAAGAAAAGAAAGCTATCTTTGTTCCATGAGTTCTAAAGCTTAAGAAGACCTAAAACTACATATGAGGAGAAAATGAGCAACACTATTGAAGAAGAAATTGGAGGCTTTGTTGAGGATAGTGCCAATGAATTCCACAAAGAGAGGTATTATACTCCCAACTGCCGAAAGTCAACGCAGAATTGAAGAAAATATATCCTCTTCTACCTACCATGGTGATCCGTACGAAAATCAACACAAAATAAAACCCGGCGTTTCCTTATCACCATGCAAACTCTCGCATCATCAGTCGCGACTGAATCCGAAGGACAGACAGAAACTTAAGGAATTCGTCATGAGAGAATACATTGTTAAAGAAGCATCTCGGGACTAATATAGCTCTTATCTACGCAACCACCACGATCGTCAACACCTGTCATGAGAATGAAGTACACGTGACGAATTCTGAAGGAGTCAACCCCTTATTGCCCTAAAGATCTGCTAGAGCTCGTGGTGGCATACGACCCCCGTCGCCACCAAGGCATGACACTACGACACCGGAGGAGCCGACACCCACGCGCGTCCAGCCCCCTCGACAGGCGAAGACGAAGGATGCCGACTTTCACTACACTAAGTGAGGACTTCATCTCGCGACCACAGACTTCATCGGGCTCGCGCACGCGGGGATTTATCGTTCTACCCTTTCCTTTATTTCGCACTTTTGTAGCCCGCACGTGTTTAAGCGGGCCTTTGCATATCTTCTTCTCTCTCTTTTAGGCCTTGGGGGTGGGTTCCCTTCGTTTCGGGACCCTAGCCTAAGGCCCTTTCCCTTTGTGAACCTTATTTCCTTTCTATGAGCATGGGTGTGGGTTGTGGGCCTCAAGTGGGCCCTTTCATCTCTTGGCCAACCATGGGCTCTATAAGAGGGGAAGGGACCCCCCCACAAACCCTAGCCGTCATTTGAGAAAAGAAGAGTCTTCCTCTCGAGTGGCTGCTCAAGGAAGGTTAGGGAAGGAGTCCTACTCGCCGACGTTTGCCGCCGCGCCGCCGCACACATCGTGCGCCGCCGCCGCCGCCGCACACAATCGTGCCGCCGCGCGCGCCGCCACTCCTTGCCCTAGCCCCGGGTTCAGCTCCACGCCGCCGCGCCGCCGCGCCCAGCCGCCGCCACCGCAGCCGATCCCGCAACCGCCGCCACCGCGCCCAATGCCGCCGCCGTCGCGCCGCGCTGAGACCACCATCCGCCCTTCGCCACCCAGCCCAGCCGCCGCATGCGCGATTCCGGCCACCGTCGCCACCGACTAAGACCGTTGCTGCCGCCGCTAGCCGCCGTGGCCGCTCGCCCCGTCCTGCTGCAACCGCCGCCCGACCCGCCAGCCGCCGCCGACGCGAACCGCTGCACTCGCCCCTCCAGCGCTCCCGTAACTCGCCGCCTCGTCCCGTTGTGACCCAGGTTCCCCCTTTGCCGCCCTGTCGCCCCTAACCGCCGCCGCCCCGCCGACTCCGGGTCGCCCTGCGTCGCGCTCGGCCGCGATCCGCCCGGCACCGCGACCTGCCGCACTTCGGTCCAGCCGCCTCCTCCTCGGCCCACCCGCTGCCGCGTTCGACCGAACCCGGCCCGAACGCCTCGCCCGCGCCCTGCTGCGCCCTGCCGCCCGGCGTCGCGCCGCGTCCGACCTTGACATCTCCGCCATCGCCCCCCCTGCTGTTTCCGCTTCTCCCCCGCGTCCGACCAGTGCCGACCGTCCATCTGCGCTACCCCGCCGACTCGCCTCAGCGTCTGTTGCCATTGCCGCGCTCGACGACCTCCCCCGCCCCGACCGACCGGGCTCGCGCCCCGCAGGTTAGGCACACATCCCCTCCCCTTTATTTTGAAGCGCAATATCTCTTTCAGTACTTTCCGCACTTGTCTCTACCGTCATCGGGCCTAGTAAGGTTGAGTGAGTTTCGATTACAGGATTGGGATCGTGGATCCGGCCGCCGGGTTGACGATCGAGCTCCCACCGACAACTCGAGGTCGCTCTCTCCCCTGCATCGACGAGCCCGGGAGGACTCCCGACTCATCCTACTCGGAGCATCCCAGGAACTCAGTGACGACGTGCCGGGAAGGTTGACTGCTTGAGTAGAACGTCTAGCCATCATCACATCATTTAGACACCGTAGGCCACCCCTTCCCTAGTTCCCCATTAGTAACCTCAGCGTCAGGCCGAGCTCATCCCTCGGTCCTGCATTAGCTCGCTAAGGTGCTGGTACCGTCCAGCAAAGTTTCCGCGTCAAATCGACTATTGAGCGACCGCGTCTTCCTCGCTGCAACGGTCGGGATCCTTCTTCAGGGCTCTCTCCAAGACCACTGGATGGATGCGCACGTTCAGCGGGTGGCCAAAAGCGACATTAGAATCACGACGATAGGAGATGCAGCTCGACTGGATTTCTACGAGGATGACGATCAGGATTGTGAGACAAGCGGAATGAGAAATGAACACGGGCGTTTACTTACCGAGGGGACGCACGGATGCTCAATGATATCAAAAGTATCCGACGGTGGCCATTGCAGAAACCGACAAAAAATAAGAAGCTTTCGCAAACTGTTTCGCACGCAGAAAATTGAGGTGACGCGTCCTCTCGCTATTAGCCTCCATCTCTGTATTCTATAAGTAGAGATTTGTAAGAGAAGAACAGAGGTTTTTTTATATGAAATTTGGTTATGGTTCCGATTTATCCCTGTGTTCATCGTGTTTCCTTGTGCCTCTCCGAACCTTCCTTCTTCTCCGATTCTACCTTCCTTTCTTTTCTCCCCCCATTTCTGTCGTCTTTCAACATTATAAATCCGAAGCATCTCGAGATCATCCGATGTCAGCGGGAGTAATCTACGGCATCTCTTCTCGTCTTCTTTAGGTAATTATCCTCTGTTCTTTTTCGTGAAAAACACTTCGTTTCTTAATCCTATAAGTCCACGTTAGACATTTGCTCTTCCATATCTCCTATCATCCTTCATTTTTCCATTCCTCTTTGCGTCCCTTCCTGTCCTTTCTCCTATTACCGCCCGACCTTTCCCTCTATCTGTTTTCTTTCTCAGATTACTATTCTCTCTTCTCCGACTTCTATCCTATTCCGCTATTAAAATAACTATTATTCTCTCTTAGTATCTCTCTGCCTTAGCATCCATCCCACTACCGATTTTCGACATTCTCTAATCTCGTCTATCCGGGGATTCTCTAAGTTAATTCTATTATTATAGTAATATAATAACAACTATTATCGTTCTTCTTCTTCTATTATATATTTTATATTCCCTATTTTACATCTCTCTTTTATATTTTATTCTCTATTCTCTTATCACTTATCTATCTTATCTAAACATTCTCTATAATATTATCTCTGAATTATAAATCTATTCTTATTGATATCACTTCATAGATCCTCCCCTTATTTGTAGGATTATTTCCTTGATAATATCATTATTATCATACATAGTAAAGCATTCTAAAATATCCTACATCAGATAATCTTGGGGTGCCTCCCAAGAGCGCTAAGTTTAACGTCTTGATCTAGACGAAACTTAATGAAGCTACGATGATCGATGAGATAAGGGTGTTACCGTCATCACGTCCTCATGTACCTGGAGAAGATGTAGATTTACCTTATTTGCTCGTGTGGGTGGCTCGGCTGTAAGGTAAGGCTTCAGACAATGCCCATTTACCTTGAATTATTTGCCAGATTTAGGGTCGGAAATAAGCACTGATCCGTTGTCAAACGATTCCACAACCACGTAAGGACCGTCCCATCGTGAGCGCAGCTTACCTGGAAAAAGCTTAAAACGAGAGTTATATAACTAAACCTTTTCATTGATGTGGAAGGATCATCTTCTGATGTTCCTATCATGAAAGGCCTTGGTCTTTTGTTTGTAAATCTCTGTGTTTTCATATGGGTCGTGCCTTAACTCCTGTAATTCCTGCAACTGGAGTAGTCTATGTTTACCTGCTTTGTCCAGAGATAGGTTGAGCTTCTTTATTGCCCAATAGGCTCTATGCTCAAGCTCAACCGGAAGGTGGCACGCCTTCCCAAATATGAGTCTGAACGGAGACAACCTGATAGGTGTCTTGTAAGCCGTCCGATATGCCCATAAAGCATCAGGAAGCTTGTGCGCCCAATCCTTACCATCTGGTCGACTGATCTTCTTTAAAATATTCTTGACTTCACGGTTTCTCACTTCAACTTGACCATTAGCTTGGGGGTGTGATGGAGAATTATTTCAAAACATGAACACAAGGGTTCTAAGTGAACCTATCCTCCTCCTCCTTTCCCTATTTTATACTGATCTAAAGATTGACTTGGTCAAAGCATTTAATCCTTATCCTTAGATACTTAGAATTCCTTGAGTGGACCAAGTGAATCACCCTTTTACCTTTGATATGGGTTCCTAATTATCCAAACCATACCACCATATCATAGGTACCTTGTGTGAATAAATGATCTCAAAAGAAAAGAATAATAGGAACATCTTTGCTATCCCATTTCCTTCTCCTTTGAATACCACATCTAGTTAGAATTATAGGAGAGATCAATCACTTATGGAGAAAGCTATCTTTTTGTTCTAATTCAAGACTAAAGAATAATAGGAACATCTTTGAATAATAGGAACATCATAGGTACCTTGTGTGAATAAATGATCTCAATTCTAAAGAATAATCGGAACATCTTTGCTATCCCATTTCCTTCTCCTTTGAATACCACCTCTAGTTAGAATTATAGGAGAGATCAATCACTTATGAAGAATAAAGATAGATCAACATGAAGAAAATTTAAGAAGAGCATGAAGAAAGATTATCACCATATTCCACATTGAATCAAGCTTTATGAAGATAGGATATCAAGACAATGGTTATTCAAACCTTCCAAGCATATCTCAGGAGTACTGAAGAAAAGGAGACTGTCCTCACTATCAACATCCATCTCAGCCTTCCCTCTAGCTCATGCAGAGTATTTCTCAATGTCAAAAAGGGTTAAGTATCATCCTTCAGTCATCATGGAAGCCATTTATTATCTGTAACTACTAACGTGGAATACATTAAAGACAAACTATATGAAGCAAGATCTCTATAACTTCTAAGAAGTATTGACGACATACCGATCATCTCTCTCAGCAATGATATAGAGTCCAAGTGAAGTCAATTACAAGAATGAAGAAGAGCTCAGTCACGAGCTCAGTCATGACCAATCATCAGGATAAATCCCCGACTGAGGAGAAAAGGTGAATTGCACGTGTATCCCATCTTCTTACATGCCATGGTGTTCTGCATCACCATGAAATTTCTAAGATTGGACATCAACGATACTGTCACTGACGTGCAACTCAAGCTTACCTTTCGACGGAAATCCAGGACTAATGTTGACTTTGACCCATCATTCCAAACGGGAGATCCCCGGTTGTATTACTAGACAATGAGGAGAACGACCCATAGAGATGTTGCAATCACCGAGGAGTTCTAAACTGACTCGGCTGATCGTCGGAGAGTTCCTAAAGCTTTCTGGAGCTCCACCACGAGAATGATGCAAGAACATCGCGAGACACTTTGGATAAATCCGACTTGAAGTGATAAAGACCAAACGATGCGACGAGATAAATTACCGCGTCCGTAATCGCGAATGAAAACTTCACCAATCTGCTGGTAGACTAAAGAAGTCAACTCATTCAGAGTGTGGAATATCCATTACGTAAACAAGCGTCCACGACCCCTGATAAAATCAAAACACGTCAATTTCAGAGCAGATGAAGAACTGAGAACTCACCTCGTGTCGGAAACAGCACGGCAATGTTCCTGTCGCTGCTCCAAGACATAAGGAGGGAGAACACTCCCTACCCAGTTGCTTCGTCTATCTACTGAACTCTAAACTTCAGATTCACAGCAAGGGTCAACGTCGACGTCATCGGATTTGCTACCCTTCTCTAAGACAATCCTCTCGGTCAATCGACACGATAATTACTTCTTCACGTATCGTCACGACCACAAACCACATATGCGCGTGATAAAGGAATTGCGGGAAGTTTCTATCTTACCTCTCACGTGAATGGAACTTCCACGACGTCTGACGAAATATCCCACGTCCCTCCACGTCCCTGGTGACGCCACCAATGCACAGGCAAGCAGGTAACTCATGAAGAGAAATTATATTCAAATACGGAATCCCTCCACATCGCCACCTTCATCCGATAAAACCGACGACGGGCTGTCTTCGGGAATTCATTTCTTCTCATCCGTCCATCCACTAAACATCAACAGACACCAAAAGTAGTCAACCCGTCAACCGATGAAAAACAATCGTCGTGACGCGACGCTTTACTATAACCTCCACTCCTTCTATTTCTATAAAACACACAGTTGTAAACGAAAGACAGTTTTTTTTTTTAATGAAAAGTTTGGTTACCTTGGTTCGTTTTCCCTATGTTTGTGTTCCCCCATATCTCCATCATTTATCATCCATGCCTCTTCTTCTTCTCCGATTCTACCTCCCTTTTCCTTTCTCCCTCCCTTTCTGTCTTCTTTCAACTATCTCATGTCAAAGCACTTCGAGGATAACCCTTATCTTTACGTGGAGTCCGACGGCTTCACTTTGTGTCCATTCCCAGGTAATCGTCCTCCTCCCCTTTTTGTGATATTAGTTCGGATATCTATTATTGTAAGTCCACATTATTCACTCCCCTTAAATCTCTCCTCTATCTATTCTCTGCTCTTACCTATTATCTATACATCCTCCTATCTTAATTCTTCTTCTACCCTTATTCATATCTTCCTTATCATATATTCCTTAAATACTAATCTTTCATAGTGATATCATTCATAGATCCTTCATTCATTTGTAGGATTATTTCTTAATTATATCATCATATTCATACATATAATCATTCTGAAATTATCCTACATCAGGGTGGTACGGTGTAGTGACACGATTATGTACTCCATATTTTTTCAATAATGCACGAAAGTGTGCATTGTTGATGTGTGAGCCTTCGTCACTGATTATGGCCCTTGGACAACCATATCGGGAGAAGATGTTCCTCATTACAAACCTGAGTACTTCCCGATGAGTGTTTGTCCTAGTAGGAATAGCTTCCACCCATTTAGACACATAATCAACCGCTACCAAAATATACTCTTTCCCATCAGAAGGTGGGAAAGGTCCCATGAAGTCGATCCCCCATAAATCAAATATCTCGACCTCAAGGATAGGCCTAATTGGCATTTCATCTCGCTTGGAGATGTTCAATGCTGCTTGGCATTGTAAGCACTCTGTATAGAAACGGTGGCCATCCTTGAAGCTGGTGGGCTAATAAAAAGTGCTTTGTAAAATCTTATCTGCTGTCTTTCGTGCAAAAAAATGTCTTCCACATGTAGATGACTGACACATCGATAATATACTTTCTTGCTCTTCTTCCGCTACACATCCCCGTATGATCTGATCGTATCCTACATGGAACAGAAGTGGTTCTTCCCAATAATAATATTTGAGTTCATGGAAGAACTTATCTTTATGATGCCAATTCCAATGCTCTGGGATAGATCCAGTCACAAGAAAATTGATGATATGTGCGAACCAAGGAGCGTGACTAGATACTGCAAGAAGATGCTCATCAGGAAATGAATCACTAATGTCTCCCGTACCTGAAAAGTGGAGACGAGATAGGTGATCCACCGCTGAGTTTTCTCTGCCCTTCTTATCTCTAATCTCTAAGTCAAACTCTTGAAGAAGCAGCACCCATCGTATCAATCGTGGCTTCGCCTCCTTCTTGGAAAACAAGTACTTTAATGCTGCATGATCTGTATAAATGATGATCTTGCTTCCCAAGATGTAAGGCCTAAACTTCTCTAATGGATAGACCACCGCCATTAGCTCCTTTTCGATAGTCGTGTAATTCATTTGAGCTTCAGCAAGGGTCTTACTAGCATACCAAATTGCAATTGGCTTCTTACCTATCCTCTGTCCCAACACCGCTCCAACTGCATAGTCTGAAGCATCGCACATGATCTCGAAAGGTAAGTCCCAATTTGGACTTTGAAGAAGTGGTGTTTCGATCAAGGCGAGCTTCAACATCTCGAATGCGCACTCCCCTTCTTTTTCGATGAAAAAGTCCTTATCCTTGCAAAGAAGAGTGGTTAGCGGTTTGGAAACTTTAGCAAAGTCTCGTATAAACCTGCGGTAGAAGCCAACGTTTCCTAGAAAACTCAGCAAATCTCGTAATGTAGTGGGGAGAGGAAGGTTTTGAATGACCTCAATCTTGGCCTTATCAACCTCCAAACCTTTGCCCGAGACGAGATGCCCGAGCACTACTCCCTCTCGAACCATAAAATGGGATTTCTCCCAACTCAATACCAGTCGTTTCTTGACGCAAACCTTCAGGATCTTTGTCAGGTGAGCTAGATAGCTGTCAAAATCATCTCCAAGGACAGAGAAATAGTCCATGAAGACTTCGAGACTGTCGCCAAGGAAATCGAAAAATATAGCTGTCATACATCTCTGGAATGTCGCAGGGGCGTTACACAACCCGAATGGCATTCGCCTAAAAGCGAACGTGCCAAAGGGACAAGTAAATGTCATCTTTTCTTGATCGTCCAGATGAATCGCAATCTGGTTATACCCTGAATAACCATCCAAGAAACAAAAGTAAGTCTGACATGCTAGTCGATCTAGGATTTGATCGATGAACGACAACAGGAAGTGATCCTTCTTTGTCATGGCATTCAACTTCCGGTAGTCGATACAAACTCGCCATTTTGTCGGAAGGCGCGTTTGGATCTCCTCGTCCTTTTCGTTCATGGTCACCGTAACTCTTGCCTTCTTGGGAACAACGTGCACGGGACTTACCCACTAGCTATCCCATATGGGATAGATGATCTCTACATCAAGCCACTTTAGGATCTCCTCCTTCATGACTTCCCATACCTTAGGGTTTAGTCGTCCCTGGGCTTCCCTCATGAGTCTGGACTCGTCCTCCAAAAATATGTGATTAGTGCAGAATGAAGGGTCTAATCCCCTCAAATCTGCAAGAGTCTAGCCGATTGCTTGCTCATTCTGTCGTAATACGTCGAGTAATCGTTTCTCCTGCTCCTCATTGAGCAAGGAAGAAATGATCACTGGTTTGACATGATGAGAGTCGAGAAAAGCGTACTTCAGTGTAGATGGAAGAGGGTTGAGCCCCCCTGTCGGCTCATCCAAAGGTAGCTCCTTGAAATCAGCTTCCTCATTGATCGTCATGACTTCTTCGATGCAAGTTTCTATGTCTTGGTCATCAAAAAGGTCGATGGCGCCCAAATCCTTGAAAACTGGTGAAGGATACTTCATCAAATTGTTGATGTTGACCTTCACTGTGTGCTCTCCCACCTTAAGAATTACTTCTCCCTTTCCCCAATCTATAACGGCTTTTGCGGTAGCTAAGAAAGGTCTTCCTAGGATAATTGGGGCTTGACTAAACTCCTTAGTGATCTTCATATCTACAGCTAGGAAGTCTACCGAAAAATAACATCCTTCGATTCTAACAGTCACATCTTCTACTGTGCCATGAGGCTTCCTTACCGATCTATCCGCCAAACATAACTCTATAAGGAAAGGCGGCAACTCCCCTACATGATGACAGTCAAATACGGCTTTAGGGAGGATATTGATACTATCTCCGGTATCTAACAAGGATCTAGTAAAAGTCATTCCTCCAATCTCACTCGTAATCATGGGAGCTCCTAGATCTCTCTTTTTAATCAGAAGATAATTCATCATAATTGAACTAATATTCTCACTCAATTGGATCGTCTTGGGACTTCTATGGGGTGTGCATACGCCTTTAAGAAATTTAGCATAAGAAGGCATATGCCTAATTGCATCTACTAAAGGGATGGTAATGGTCACCTTTTGGAAGGCTTCTAATAAATGATCATCAGATTCACTAACCTTAGCTTCAAGCTTGCTCAATGCTTGAGGATATGGCACGGGTGGGTTGTATGTGTCGGGATTCGGCTCAGCTCGCACCTGTTCTTCTTCATCATCAGAACTACTATCTTGCTCTACTACGATTCTCGATGTCTCATCATCTATCGAGCTCTTGTGTAAAGGATGATGCTTATAAGGATCAAGTAAGTCTTTGCTGCTCCTAAGGCTCGATATCGCTAATGCAGCCTCCACCACCTCCTCGTCAACATGCACATGACTCAGATTATGCATTTGACTCGATGAGGACCCTTGTTTCTTTGGGTTGATAGTGGCCTCCAATGGTAATTAGTCAAAAAACAAAACTTGCTTACCCTTCTTATTATCAGTCGAGGTGGGAATGTTCATCTTGATGAAGTCTTGTATCTCGTCAACACGTGAGTTCATCCTGTTCATTTGCACCATCAACTGAGAGATCGCACCTAGAATCGGATCTACAAATGGTGCAGTCGGTCGTGGGGCTTGATTTTATGATTTCTGTGGCGGGATATACGTCGACTGTCTTGCATTCGCGTAGGGTTGTTGTTGCGAGTTTTGTTGCTGACCGGTGTTATATGGAGGATACGTCTGATCCGTGTTCCTCCTAAATCCTTGCAGATGCATAGGATTATTATAAATAGGGTTATTAAAATAATTGGGGTATGTACCTTGATAATTTGGTCGTCTATGTTGACTTTGCCCTCCTAGCGGGCCTTGTCTATACATGCCCTGCCCTTGAATTGCCATGATCAGACAATCCATCTCGACATGGTTGAGGCGTGAGCAATGGGCGCATGGTGATGCTTCTTGTAGAGCAACGGGTGCAAGTCCTTCAGATCCATTGCGGATGTGGAACCGATCTACTAAAAGATTCTGAACCTCCGCCATCTTGTCGATCTTCTCAAGGAGCATGCTCGTCTCTACCGACTTCGCGTCAATCAATCCTCCCTTCAGCGTTGCACCTCTTTCGAATGGTTTTTCCGCGTTGTGGTGGCTATTTTCTGCCACAGTCTCGATCAATTCCATTGCTTCATCTTCAAACTTGCTCATGAAAGTGCCACCGCTAGCTGCATCCAAAAGATATCTATCTTGCGGGCCTAACCCATCATAAAATATCTGTGTAAGCTCATGTTTAGACACTCCATGGTGAGGGCACTCTCTAGTGAGGTCTCTAAGTCTCTCCCAAGCTTCGTGAAATGTTTCACTCAGTCCTTAGATAAACTCACGCATCGCCTTCCTAACAGAGGTAATTTTTCCTAAGGAATAGTACTTCCTAAGAAATTCTTCCTCCATCCCGGTCCAAGAAGTGAATTCCTTTCCTAACTTAAGAAACCAATCCTTAGCTCTATCTCTAGGGGTGGCGGGAAAGAGTTTCATCTTCATCACATCTGCCGACACATTATGAATCTAATTGATATCACACACTTGACTAAGCTCGTCGACATGTTGACAAGACTAAATCATATGGTCGTTGATTACACACAATTTAGTGTCAAAACAAAGTCCTAATCTTACCAATTTATGATTAATCAATTAAATTAATTAGTATAATGGTAATTAAGGGTCGAATCCACAGAGAATTAGTGAAATTTGAGATATATCTTTCAAATTCGGTCAAATCGGACGACGAATTGAGATTAGAAATTGGGCATTTTAGTATATTAAGAAAGATCATTGCGATTCCACAGAATTAAAAATCAGGTGATTTGGTTGAGAATTCGCTGAGTAATCGAAGCTTGCAGTTAGGAGAAAATTCGTATCGCAATTTTGATTAAAAACAGAAATTAAAACAAAATTAAACTTAATCTACGATTCAAAATGTAAAATTAACACTAAATTATGAAAAATTAAGATGAAAACACGCAATCTATCCCAAATTAGCCTTCGAAATGATTCAATTAATCGTCGGATGCATGGCTTTTCATTCCGAGTTTCTGAAGATGAAAATTGAAGTTCAAGATGTGAATTCTTCTTCCTCTTTCAATAAAATTTTGATTTCATACATTCAATGGGTGCGGAAATGAGTCAAGAGTATAGGGAAATAAACGGCGCGTGAAATGATGAAGTACACAAAGAGAATTTGATAGTAATCCACGGGCGAATTCTTCCGTCGCGAAGAACAGCTTTTAAAAGAATGAGAAAGAGGTGTGGTCGTTGGATGAAGGAGTTCGTTGCGATCAACGGCTGCGATCACACGTCGTTTGATCGAAACGACGTCTCTTCATGATGACCGTCCGATCGCGTTTGAAGGGTCGCGATCAATCCTCATCTCGTGACGAAGGAAATGCTTTGTTTGGTCGCATCCGTTGAGTCTTCATCGTGCAGTCAGGATGTGTCGAAGATTCCATCGATCACGAATGATCTCAGCCATTATAACTCGCGATTAACGGCTGAGTTCATTTCACTTATTAGCTATTTGAAGCACGTGCCTGATTTCTGATCAGGTGGATCTCGCGTCCACCGCATCGACGTCATCGCGTTCATCGCGATTAAATCCAACGGTTGGCGTTTACCTGAAATATAGTTTTAGTCCCGCACGGAAAAGACTGAGTGAAATGATCGGGTATATCAGATAGACGATATTAGCTCGGTTAATAAATTGTCTTCGATAATCGGAAGACTTATATATATTATAAAAAACTATATGATAAATATAAATATGCGTCTACGTGTCACATCCGCGCCACGCAAGCACGCGCGCGCGTCCATGTGGCAGAGCCACGTGGCCTTGCCTGCCATGTCGCGTCCACGTGGGCTCGCGCGATACATTCACCCTTTTTTTGCTAATTTTTAATTGTTTTAATTAATTATAACCGAAAATAAACTTTAAATAATATCATAAAAATTCAAGAAGATCTTATAAAATTGGGAAAATCATAACTTTCAAAATATAACTCCAAATTAAGTCAAATTTATTTTGTTGGATCAGAAATTGAATAATCTACCATTATAAAAAGTGAATTTATTAAAATAATAAGAGAATAAATTTTAATTAATTTAATACATTTATGTATCTTATAAAATAACTTTATAAAAATACATAAATGTAAATAAAGATCTTTTCTCTTATATTTTCATTCTCAAAGCATGATTATGATCTCAATTATAATTAGTATTAAAGATTATAATGCTTAATTATGTATAATAGTCCATAAATGAGTATATTTTAAGATCATAACATGAAATAATAAAAAATGATAGAAATATGCTTAAAATATGATAACATGCATATAATTAGAATGATTAATGCCTATAATTGCATTAATAATCATGTAAATTAATGTAAAAATAGCATTTTATCACATGTCTATAAGGATCCTCGAAAGGTTTACCATGGAAGATAGGTATCATACTCATCACATGCAAATCTATCCTAAAATTCGCATTTCTAGCAAGAGGTGCATGAATGCGAGTAACAGGTCTTTGAAGAACAGGCCTAGCATAGTCACTAAGGCGTCTCCTAACGTTTCCCTCGTCATTTAGGGGCATATCTATGGTCGATGATGATGCGGAAGAGGAAAGGGATTGCGAGGAACGTTAAAAAAGATCTATGTGTAAAGTATTATTCCTCGTTCTCCAATCAGACTCTCGTCTCATAGATATGCACTAATATACTAGTATAATAATAATAAGAGATATTATAAAATTATTCAACAATGAACAATTAATCGTACCTGATTGTCGCTATTCGTGAGAGTTACGCTCTCCCAATTCGAGTATGACGCGATGATCATCCGTAGAGAGGGACAATTCACATAATCTCGTCAAAATTGAGTATCTACACAATAAATTTCTACTTCCAATAGCTCACTATAGGATTAATTTGAATTAATATCAGAAAATAAATAGAAAAATCAGCTCGTATTTCTACTTGCAATAGCTCGTCAAAATCGATGATTTTTCTCAACAATACGCCTTAATTCCCTGGCGATGGCGTTAGGTGCCAACAAAATCGATGATTTGACGAACCTAATTCGTATGGTCGTTGAATACACACGATATACTGTCAAAAAAAGTCCTAAACTCACCAATTTATGATTAATTAATTTAATTAAAGGGTATAATGGTAAAGAACGGTCGAATCCATAGAGAATTAGGGAATTTTGAGAGATATCTTTGAAATTCAATCAAATCAGATGACTAATTGAGACTACAAATTGGGCAATTTATGATATTAAGAAAGATAACTCAATTGCGAGTCCACGGAATCAAAAATCGGGTGATTTGGATAAGAATTCGCTAAGTAATCAAAGTTTTAAATTAGGAGAAAATTTGTATCGCGAAATTGATTTAAAACTAAAATTAAAACAAAATTAAACTTAATCTACGATTCAAAATGTAAAATTAACAGTAAAGGATGAAAGATTAAGATGAAAACACGAAATCTAACCCAAAGCAGCATTTGAAATGATCCAATTAATTGCCGGATGCATGGCTTTTCATTCCGCATTTTCGAAGATGAAATTGAAGTTCAAGATGTGATTTCTCCTTTATCTCTCTGTTAAATCTAGATTTCAAGCATTCCTTGGATGTGAAAACGAGTCAAGAACATGAAGGAATCAAATTGGCACTCGAATTGGTGTCTGGACAGTTCGAATTTCTTGAAAATTCAAGGACAAATCTTTCCGTCGCGAAGAACACGTTATTTAAAGACGAAATTGGGCGCAACGGTCTAATGAAGAGGCGCATCCCGATCAACGGTCGCGATAAAGCATCATTTGATTGAAACGGTGCGATTAAGTTGCATGCATCCGATCAATGATCAAGGGCTAAGGTCAGTCCACGTGTTGTGTGTGAAGAGGCGCGTCGTTTGATCTCGTGCGTCAAATCTTGATCGGGCGATCCTGATTTAATGGAAGATCCATCGGATGCGTTGAATATGGACTGTTATAACTCCCTTGATGGAGGGCTGAGATTTAATCACTTAAGCCCTTTTTTAACCACGTGTGCTGATTGAGATTGGGTGGACCTCGCGTCCACCACATCCACGCGCGATGTTCCACGCGATCTGCATCCAACGCTCCACGTCACGCCACGTGTCCTTCAATCAAAGAAAATGAAGGGAACATAGTCACACACGGAGAAAAAGAAAGAAACCTGTCGGGTATATAAGGTGACACAATTTAGAGGGTTAGCGAGTTCCTCTATGGAACGCTTATAAGTACTATAACCTATGTATTAAGTATATAATATATATGTCACCTAAGTGCCACGCATGCACTCGCGCGGGTCCGCATGGCTTTGCCACATGGGCTTGCGTGCCACGTCGCATCCACGTGAGCTCACGCAAAATATGCACCCTTTTTGCCATTTTTCTAATGTTTAAAATTAATAAAAAAATTGAAAATAAACCTAATTAAATTCAAAAAAATTCCAGAAAATTCCTAAAAATTGTAAAATTCATAACTTTCAAAATACAACTCCAAATTAATTCAAATTTGTTTTGTTCGATCAGAAATTGAATAATCTATAATTATAAAAAGTCAAATTCTTAAAATAATAAGAGAATAAAAATTAATTAAATTAATACATTCATGTATCTTGTAAAATAAATTTATAAAAATACATAAATGTTAATAAAGATCTTTTCTCTTATATTTTCAACATTAAAATATGATTCTGATTTTAAATATAATTAGGATTAAACATCATAATTTTTTAATTATCTATATAATAATCCATAAATTGATGTGTTTTTAGATCATAACATGAAATTGTACAAAATGATAGAAATATACATAAAATATGATAACATGCATAGATTTGGAATAATCAATGCTTTTATTTGCATTAATAATCATGAAAATTCATGTATAAATAGCATGGTATCACCAAGTCAAATGAAAGTTCTAACCCACTAACGCTCTTAGTTAGTGACCTCACTTGTCACCATCCTTTTGTACATCTGTGTTCATCTTGTCTTGCACATGCCAACTTCTAGAGATCCATGCATCACGCCTTAATCCCTTTAGGCTGGTCTGCCTCTTTGGAATCCTCAAGCCTAATCATTAAACCATAAACATTCTAAGTAGGACACTTGTCCCTGATGCCACATCATCTTGCGAAGTAAATATCAAATATACCTCAAGTTCACTCTAATAGATATTATTTGGCTTACAAGCAATCCTACTTTCATGTATCTCTTTTATTTTCGTTGAAATGAAATTTATTCATTGTCATTCTTTTGTGATGTTTTTAATGAAGTCCATGAGCATATCTAATGACTGATCATTAATCTTTATGATCTGAAATCAAATTATCTGAAAAGAATAGACTATATGATAGATAGTGGGCGCTCTTCAGACGTGGAGTTCACTAAATTGATATGTACGGATCCCCGAATGATATTATATCAACTATCACTTAGGTTTTTTATGTCACGATTGTGTATGTGGTCTTTTGACTTGAGAAAATAAAGACATCTTGTGGATGGGTAACCGTGTTTTGAGTATGACATATAAATCCCTAGCTATGGGATCTCTAAAATGTCATATACTGAATATAACATAAAGTCCTCAAAGATGATTGTGTGGTCAAGATGGTATCATCTACCCTCAGTATCTAAAGAGATTGACTTAACGAATGAGATTCGACAAAACCCTTGGCCAAAGTAGTTGAAGTATTAAAGGAGTTCCTGATGATTTCTTCCACACATTAATACTAACTAGAGTGACTGATTACGCTTTGAACATTGACCATTACTTAAGACATTCATGAGTCTTGTGAGGACAAAATATTCTACATACATGGTAACTGATGATGATAAGTTTTCAAATGGAAGTTCTTATATACTCTATATCTTTCAGAGTACATGGTGTAGCTTGGCACCTAACGGGCTATCAACTTAACCTATCGATTGGGATTACAGTGATCCTAAATTAATTAATCTATATGTTGATGTAGATAATAAATAAAGGTTTACCAAAAAAGTGTTATTGGGTCTATAGAGTTATTAACTAGTGAGATATATAGACCTAGAGGTTCACAAACATAGAGTCTATAGATGTTGGTCGATATAGACATAATTATGAGGGTTTTTGATGGAGAATTATTTTGAAACATGAACACAAGGGTTCTAAGTGAACCTATCCTCCTCCTCCTCCTCCTCCTTATCCACCAACTTGAAAAAATTATCCATTTATTAAATGGATGAAGAAGACCTCTCTAAATAAATAAAGAGAGTGTAGATATTAAGGGAATTACCTTCCCTCCTTTCTCTATTACACACTGATCTAATGATTGACTTGGTCAAAAGAAATTAGCCTTATCCTTAGATACTTAGAACTCCTTGAATGGACCAAGTCAACCACCCTTTTCCCTTTGATATAGGTTCCTTATTTTCCAAACCTTCTCCACCATATCATAGGTACCTTATATCATTTTAATTAATGATCTCAAAAGAAAATAGTAGGAACATCCTTGATTTTCAATTCCTCTTCCTTTGAAACCACCCATAGTTAGAAGTATAGGAGAGATCTACTTGACATTACCCTTGAATTCTATCTCAAGACAAAGACTTTATGAATGTGAACAGCAAGAGGAAAGTTACTGTTAAGTTAGAGAGACTATTCTCCTAACTATCACGATCCTCACAAAAGTCAAGAGAAACCACTCAGATGAAAAGGATGACTCAAGCTGAAATATAGAGAGAACATCAATGAGCTTATACATGTTATTCTCTGACTATTATGAAAGCAAGAAGATGACAAAGCCTATCATGAAGAACTGAGGAATTAATCCACCAAGGAGAATTATCTCTCATCTTCAAAGCTTCCTCAAATGATGAAGAGAAACTGATGGGATTATTCCAACCATGAAGAGAATTATCTCATTATCCTCCCTAAGAAACATCTCCAAAGTGGAAGAAGATACTGAAGCATGACCGTCTTACTATCATCAGAGCAAAGAAGACAGTGAGGCCCTCCAAAAGAAGCAATGATCACCATGATCTTTAAAAAAAACTAGAAATACCTGAAGCCTGCTACGATAATGAAGAGTACGAACCCATAGAGAAGCAATTTTGGCTTAGAGGGAGCTCCCCGGAAGTCATCGCTCCTACTATTCACATGGATAATATTTTCTTTTGGCGGATTCGTTCGCCAGAAATGACTATTGCTTTGTTGGCAGTAGCTGAGGGATGATTTCACTTCAGCAGAGAGTCAAAATCATAAGGTCAAACCTACCACCTTGGGACGATCTCGACAAGCACCCTCAGCTCATTTGTGTGCACCAAAACAAATGATCGTGGCATTTGGCGATCTTGCTCCACGGACGCGTCGACGGAGTTTAGCCGATACCGTATAAACCAGTCCGGTCACTTTCAAGAAGCAGTGTGCATATCTATTTCTTTTCAACTCGTCTCCTATCATTGACCAGTGTGAAGAAACTATGGCCGCGTTCGTGACTCCAACGAAGGGGCATCCACCAGTCGACGATAGGGATCGGGGAAGACGTGAAAGTGGAATTAAATTCTGGCACTCAAGGTTGACGTGGAGCACGACTTCGGTGACCTACGTCATGAGTGAATCTTCCAAGAACGTTGACGATCCTACAGGCTTCACCGGGCCCTTAAACTATTGCCACAACACCTGCAACCGTAAAGAATTAAAGAGAAGCCGGAATAGCCCGTATGTTCCTCACGTGAAGACTGTATACGTGAAGAATCCTCCCTGAGAGAGAGTGATAACCACCGTAACTGCCTCTCTTTCTCGAGGCATCCCTTCACTCCAAAACCTCTATCTCTCCTACTCGATAAAAGGAAAATGTAAGGAGCAAACGGTGTTATTTTTTGAATGAAGTATTGGTTACTTGGTTACGGTTTTACCTTTGTGTCGTGTTCTTCCTGTGCTTCTCCCGCAACCCCCTCTTCTCCGAGTTCTATCCTTCCCCTCTACTCTCCCTCCCGTTCTGTCCACTTTCATCCTCCTCAAGCCTGCTGCAAACCGAGGAAAATCTTTGATTTCAGAAATCCGACGGCGTCACTTCCTGTCCAATTCCAGGTATTCATCCTCATCTTCTTTCGTGATAACAGTTCATTTATCCGATCTTAAGTCCAACATCTGACCCTTCTTCGATTTCTCTTCCATCTCACACCTATTACCGTCACTCTCTCTCTATTTCCATATTATAATATATCACCTATTCACCAGTTACATCTCCTCTTCATATTTTAAATTATATTATACCTTCGTCACTCTCACTTCTCCTCACATCCATCTCTCTTTCTATTTTCTATCTCATCCAAAACTAATATTATCTCTGTTCTCATTTCATCTCTGATATCTCTAAATATCTGCTGATTAGATATATTCTAAATTATCCAATAAACTCATCCTTACTTATTATATTCTTAAATATTCTCTATATTCATCATCCTTCTTTTATATTCATTAATTCCTATTACTGATTATTCACAATGATATCATTTCATAGATCCTCCCCATATTGTAGGATTTAGATACCTCTTCTAAAATTATCCTACATCAGTTTTAATGAAAAATTCATGTACGAAATGTCTATAAATACTGGAGAACGACCACAACTCAAGGTGCACATGCAAGCCTTATGGGAATTCTCTCCTTTCTTCTCTTTTTGTCTAAGTGAAGAGCTTTTGAATGTAGATCCAACTATCTGAAGATTCTGTGGATACTGCTAGAGGCTAGACACTTGAACAGCTTCAAGAACTCGTTCAAGGGAACATTGTTAGTATGTTTTGTCATACATATTAGATGATAGGATTGTCTATTCTTAGTTCATGTATAGTTTGGATATCCCATTCAATGTATTCCATTGCACTTGATGTTTTGATCAAATTTTGGAAGGTTTATTGACCTCAGAACCCAATAGGCTCTCCATAATGTTAAGTTTTTGACCTCTATCCATCTTGACCGTATAGATGTTTATGGAGTTCAACATCTCTTCTCATTCCAATACGGTCATAGGAGGACAAAGAAGACTCTCTACTTCCATCCATCATTTCAAATAGCTCCTCAAGAACCAAAAATTATAGTGGTACCCGTTTTCACCTTTTGACTTGGAAAGTTAAACTAGGTCAACCTTAGAGTTGGCTTATTATATGAAACTCCTCAATCATGCTCTTTACCAAAGTCTATATATATGTCAATTAACTATGTATATGATCTACAATTTAATTTTCAAAAAAGATATCAATAATATCTAAAAATGTTACTATATACTCTAAAATATAATTTAAAAAATTAAATCTATATCTACAAAACATGGAAATCTAATCAAATATTGAAAATTTTTGCACTCAAGTTTGTAGGACATATACGTAGAGATACGATCAAATGAATCACAACCTATTTCCACTAATGTATGAGCAGAGATATGCATATCAATACGTTAATTGATTCATTTGAAGTTGTGTTGCTGAATATGCTTATTGATGCAACATTAGAAAATCAGATAAACTCGTAACTAAAAAATGGATTTTTCATGCACCACTAACTAGACTACACACAACAATTCACCAATTTCAAACTCTAACTAGGAAACCACACACAAAAATTTAGACTAGGAAGTCATTGATGCAACAATTCTATGAACTTGATTTACTGATTTCTCTTGTTTGCATGCATTGATTTTGGACATGAAGGGAGAAGAGAGAGCCACAATTTAACTTTCTCTTGATTTCAGGTCGTTTTTTGTCCCCTAGAGTGTTGATGAAGAGAACCTTTGGCTGGAGTGATTTTTGAATCTATACAAGGGAGAGATTATCTAGAGATCAACAATGTTGCGAGGACTATGATGATTCTAGGTGATGGAGAGATTGGTGCCAAAGAGGAGAGGGATGCATTGAGGGATGCCCTCACTTAAACAAGAGAGGGGAAAGAGAGAGAGAGAGAGAGCCTGATGGAGGATAAAATAGAAGAATAAAAATTTCTCATGGGAAGGGTAAGGATGGAGTTTTGTCAAGGAATGTTACAAATTTTCAAGATTGATGACCTTGAACTCCCCAACTTTAATCCCGCAACTAGAGGGGAGGGGTGTTATTTTTTATAACCTTGAAGTGGGGTTTCTTTTCAATGGATCAAACCAAATTTCAAAACCAATGTGCATGAATCACTCAAATCTATGATTGGAGGCTATCTTAAGGTTCACATAAATCTGAAGTGAAAGAGATTTTTGGAAAGGATGATCTATTATACAGAATGAGAGAAGTGAGAGTACCTTGATGAAGATTCTTGACTAATGTGTGTATAATAACTCCCTTATGGAACCATTTCATCATCATTTATTAATAATATTTATTTTGCACATGTAAATTCATGTTTCCTTAATGTTTTTAAGTTATAATTCACATCATAATTACCCATATCATGACATGTGTTAATGCATGATTTTTCCTAGTGAAGAGGGAGGGGAGGAATCAGTTCTAGCTGTTTGATCAACTTTGTCCTAGTCAAAGTGGCCTAAATTGCACCAATCAATCGTTCGTTGAGTACTAAACATCAAGTCTAATGACTATATACACAACTATGATATGAATCAACCTAATTAAAAGTTTGGTAAAATTATTATTCAAGGATTCCAATAGATCAATTCAGTGAACTCTTTCACCAAATAGCACCTACTAGCTACTCTAGGTGTCTTTAAACTGATAGTAATAGGATCAACCATACTTATAATTTGAGTCAAATCACACGATACTATTCCTTATGAATGTCATTCTCAAATATCCCTCGAACATACATGTTTGGAACATATGTTTTAAGACTATACATTGTAATATTATGATCTCACCATAATTCTCTTAGTCTTGACATATGTTATAAACACTACACAAGAATAAAAATGAATAAAATTTATTTCAATGAACATAAATGAGACGTAGCAATGTGATTTGGCTTATAGGCCACATAAAATCCATTCAAAACTTTTACTTGAGATGTCAATATCTGATTTTCCATAATGTTAAAAGTTTTTTGCACTTGATGTCAATACTGCTTTTTTGAACAATGATCTTGATGTGATTTTCACTTGATGTGATTTGGCTCTCCCAACTTGATGTGATTTGGCTCTTCCAACTTGATGTCAATAATGCTTTTTTGAACAATGATCTTATAGGGCATGTCCTAATAGAGTAGCCTACTCTGCTCACGAAGAGTTTACTACATTTTGCAAGCTCAATCTAGCTATATATGGTCTTAAATAAAGTTTAGAGGCCTGGTTTGAAAAATTCAATAAATTTGTGATAAACTTTGGTTTAAAGTACTATATAAGGGATCCATCTATCTTCATAATGCTCACCATTCGTGGTAGTTTTTTTTTGAAATATCAATTCATGATAATTTATTTAGATGAGTGAAAACATGCTAACTAAATGTGAAAATACATGATTATCAATGCAAATTAAGGCATAAGACATTCCATTCTAATGCATGCTATAATATTTTTTAGTGTTTATCTATCATTCTATGAAAAAGTAATTATAATCTCAAAATGCATAAATTTATGGTTAATTGTGATGAATTAAAGATAATATTTTCATAACCCATCTTTACTTTAAATTATACTCAGTTTTTAAGGTTAATAATAAGAGAACTCATTTTCTATACACTCATATATATTTCAAAGTTTTAAAATCTAAAAAAATGAGTGTATTTTTGAAATAGACATTTATTCTCTTGTTATTTATTAAATTTGTATTTTTAGACTGATAGATAATTTAATTTCTGATCCAAGGAAACTAATTTGGATTAATTTGAAGTTATATTTTGAAAGATATGAATTTTCTAACTTTATAGGGATTTTTTCCAAATTTTCTGAATTTTTATGAATTTCAAATCGATTTATTTAGATTCAAAATCAATTTTATATTAGCGCAGAGACGTGGCAGCATGTGAAGTGTCCGATCATGCGATTAATCACAACCATCGATCCTCACTTAAGGCGAGGGGGTACGTGGCGCAATCCTATTCGCCGGAGAATCATTTTATAATGATTTAGTCTTAGCCAACGATCTGAGGAGTTATAACAGCTAAGATAAAGACCGACAAAACACATCTGGAGCGTTGGATCAAGATCAAACGGCGACAGCTTGATGTGTTACTAATAACGAGCGCGACGTGGCTTCATCTCGAAGGTCCATCTGAGATCCAACGGCTATGACTTAACCATAACGATTCGCACTCCTATGTTTCATGAGAGTTGTTGATCAAAGATCAAATACTCGATCTGACGGTTACGTCCAATTCATTTGATAAATAGAGGCGTTCTTCGACATTGTAAAGCGTTCCAGGGCAATTCAAGTCATCGAACTATTTAGACCCCAAATCCCTTGAATCTCTTGCTTCCAATCACTTCTAGACTCATTTCTACGTCTACAGAGTGCTTGAAAGTGAGATTTCATTGAGAGAATAGAAAGAAATCGGTTCTTGAACATCAACGATTGTTATTCGAATATGGGAATGAAAAGACCTTTAATCATGCGAGTAATTGGATCAATTCGCACGCAATCTTGGGTTAGAGATCGTGTTTCATCCTACTCTTCCTTCGTATAGCTTTAGATTTCAATTTCGAATCGTAATTTTAGTCCATTGCAATTTCAATTTTGGTTTTTCGTGATTTTAAATTTCAGAAATTTCTCTCTTATTCACTTGATGATTTCTCTGCAAATCTGTATCCAAATTCAGTGATTCTTGATTATGTGGATTTCTCTTCAAGTCCTCTTTCAAAAAATATTAATTTCCCTAATTTCTCACTATGAGTCATCATCCAATATGATCCAGTTTTAAAAGATCATCTGAAATTACCATAATTCTCCGTGGAATCGACCCTTATTCACCACTATACACCTTAATTCATGATTATTTGCTAAAATTGGTGAGTTTGGTATTAGTTTTGACACAAATTAGTGTGTAATGAATGATCGCATCAATTCAATTCGTCAAATGGCGCCGCTACTGGGGAATTGAGGCATAATTTTGATAAAAATAGTCAATTCTTACTTGGTCAACTCAGTTTTTCTTTTAATTTTTTGAAATTAATTTACATCGATCTTACACCAAGTGATCCAAAGCAGAAATCAATCTTGGAGATCCTTAATTCGATAAGATCAAGTGATTTTTACCTCTTTTTAAGGATTATGGGTGATCATTTCATCAAATTCGCGTTAAGAGTGGCGAACTCTCATGGATACCGACAATCAGGTACTATCCTTATCATTATTTGATAATTTATAAGTAATTATTATTTATATTCATCTAAATATCCGCTCCACCCTTCCATGAGATGATAGACCACGTGGAGATTACTGAATAATCCTTTACACATAGATCTCTTTGAATGATCATCGCAATGCCCCAATACTACCGAGACATCTTCCACCGTAGAACTAGTTGAACCAGTAATGGCCTAGAACGACAAGGGAACTGCAAGGAAATGCCTTAGTGACTACTCCAGACCCGTGATCTAAAGACCTGTCACTCGAATTCACGCACCCCTAAATAGAGGGGCAAATTTTAGAATAGATTTCACATGCATGAGCATGCTTCCTATCTTCCATGGTCAACCTTCCAAGGACCCGTATAGACACGTAGATGAACTTAGCCAAGTATGTGAAATCAGTCATATTCAAAATGTCCCCACCGACATAACGAAAATGAAACTCTTTCTCGCTATCCATAAAGACCGAGCAAAGGATTGGTTCTTAAAATTAGGGAAAGAATTCACTAGTTGGACCAAGATAGAGGAAGAATTTTTGAGAAAATATTATTCTATAGGGAAAATCACCTCTGTCTAAAAAGCCATTTGCTAGTTTACCTAGGACACGAGTGAAACCTTTCATGAAGCCTAGGAGTGACTTAGAGACCTCACTAGGGAGTGTCCCCATCATGGAGTATCTAACCATGAGTTAACGCAAATATTTTATAACCGGTTAGGCCTGCAAGATATATATCTTTTAGATGCAACAGCGGGCGGCACCTTCATGAGCAAATATGAAGATGAAGACATGGAACTCATCGAGAGCAAGGTTGACTTTAATTCCAGAATTGACTTGGTCAAACTTAGGTTTAAAAGACGTTTTAAAGAAGGAAAAATAAGATGTCATGAATAGAAATGATATAAATAGACAAAATAAGAAGTATAAAGAATTGAATTCTCGAATTAGAGAGAGAAAAGTCAAAAGTCAAAGTCAAAGCATTGACTTTGACTAACAGTAGGTGTTCTGTAAAATCAGAGAGTCAAAAGGTGTCAGAAGATTACAAAAATTATATATTTAGAAACTACAGAGAAAATGGAATTTATTAATATAGAATTCGTGATTTTTGGATAAGAACTGGATTTACTATGAACTATTGAAAATCAAATATCAGAAAATCCCGGAAATGAACATCTCAGAGGCAATCTTCAAATTGACTGGTCAAATGAAATCCAACTCTTGCAATTTATATATCAATATAAAGATAAGAACTAGAAGAATCTAAAGAAACCAAAATTATCAAATTCCGATTTGTAAATTGTAAGTAATTGACCCCGAAAATTCAACATTTAAATTCGATGAAGAATGAATAGTGCTCTGTCAAATGTCATATTGAAGGGTCAAATGAACTCCGAATTCGATGAATTTGCTATCCCCGGAAAGCTGATGAAAAGAGGAATCCAATCAAACCAAAATGAAATGATTGGGAATTATAATCAGAGAGATATTCTATTTTCAAAATCAGGGATTTTTCTTACTAAAATTTGGGGAAAATGAAGAACACTAAGAACTAATTTACAAAATTAAAGATCAAAACCTAATTAAAAGCTCAAATTACCTCTTGATAATTGATCAAATCTCACTACTTACCCGATTTTCACAATAATGGGGCTTCAATTCACGTGGATTGAAGCGAATTTGCTTGATTTCTTCCTCACGGACGTTCGGAATTCAAGGGGAAAATTCGATGAAATCAAAGAGGAATTCGCAATCAATCTCGATCCAATTGCTTCGCAGTCGAGTCTAAACATGGGGGGATCACTAAGAACTTAAGATTTTTCTCTGAATTCACTTAATTGCTTCACAAATCAATCAAAAGTTAAAGAACAAAGGAGAGGATACATCGTCTTTTAAAAGGAAATTTTGCCCGATTTTTTCGGCCATTGATACGGTCGGGACATGGGTTTGATGGGCACGATCGCACAAAGATTGTGGTCAATCAATTTAAGGCGATCGTGGCTCCAAATGCAAGGTGGTTTGGCAATGATCGCATGGTGATCGGGCCACGATTGAGCCACGATTGTGAGCCACGAACCATCAATGTCGTCTGATCTTCATCAGGATGAGTGGACGATTGTGATCGCACAATCAAGCTGCGCCACGATCGTGAGCAACACTTCGAGCGTCCCACACAACGAGTTAGTCGAGATGTGTCGCGTTTCTTCCTCTGATAGGTCATGATCGCAATCAGTTACGACTGTTCGATGGCGATCGTGATGAACGCTTCCTTCAATCGTCGTACGTCTGATGAAGATCATGCGCTCCAGGTGCATCCACGCGTTGCCAGGTGATAGGTAAGTCCATCTTATAAATCCTGATTTTGCACACGTGTGTTGATGGATGATCGCGTGGACTTGGGTCCAAGTAATGGACGCTTCGCACTTAGATCCAACGCTTGCGCTGTCGCCACGTCACTTGCAAAGAGGAAAACGTGTGGAAACATAGTCCCACATGGAAAAAAAATGGGAGATGTCAAGCTTAAATACCAAGGCGGTTTAACGCTATTGTGTTGCTGCCCCAATACTATTACCAGGGCCCACTAACCCGTGGGCCCTTCACTTGCCAGCCATCCTGCCACGTGGCGCCCCACACAAGCGTCCGCGTGGACCCGCGTGGCCTGCTGCCATGTGTCCGCACCCTGTGCGCCACATGCGCCTCACGTGGCCCTTCCACCTGGCCTTGCGTGCCGCGTGCCACGTCAGCTCCGCGCCACATCAGCTACGGGGTATGTGGACCAAAATACCCCCCTTTTTTGTGATTTTAATTAGAAAAAATCAATTTAAAATAAGATGAAAATCAGAAAAAAGGCTTAAACTTCAGAAATTCATACCTTTAAATATACAACTCCTTTTTAATCCAAATTTTCTCCATTGGATCACAAATTTCTTCCTTTTTAATATCATGTCATCTAAAATATACTTTCAAAGAAGAAATTAAGATGAATTAGAAATTAACTTAGCTCATTTCTTAAGAATTCTTCTTAATCATAATTTCATCTTGAAATTATCTTTCAAAACATACACTAAAGTCAAAAGTAATTCAAAAAGAGATTAACTTCTATTAATTTTAGCTTTTCAAAAGACTAATCATCCATCACGCATGAAATTATATCTAATTTATGCATAAATATCGACTTTAGGGAAATGACATACCAATGGAGAAAATTCCTATAAAGTATGATAACATGCATCATATTCACATCAAATAAGCATGAATATGAGTGAAATAAGATAAGAATTTAAGTTATAAATGCATTTTATCAAAGGTACAATGATCAACTCTATCCTCCATCATACAACGGTCAGAAACAACATCAACAACCCTACACAAATCAAAGACAGTCGTTGTTCGTCCCACAATCACAACCACAAGCTTGTACGCAAGCTCCACTCTTGAATGCACCGGCATTAGACTCGATCCTCGGAGCGATCTTGCAACTAACGGAGCAAATGACGTGGATGAATTCATGCGTAAATGAGATACAAGACTTCGTCAAGACGAACGTCCAGCTTACGACTGACAATAAAAAGGGTAAACAAGTGTCTTTTTCTGACCAATTACAATCGCAAGCCACAGCCAACTTGTGGAATCAAGGGGCCTCGTCAAGTCAGATGCATAACTTGAACCATGTTAATATCGACGAGTAGGTTGAAGAAACGACACTAATGATATCGAGCCTTCAGAGTGGCAATGACCTACTAGATCCATACAAGGATCATCTAATTCACCAAGGCCCGATCATTGAAGATACACCAAATATTGTCGAGCATGATAGTGATTCGCAGGATGAGGAAGAATAGACTAAGGCTGAACCTAACCTTAATACATACAAGTCTCATGTGCCTTATCCTCAAGTACTTAATCGCCCCAAACCCAAGAGAAATGAATCAGGCAATCACCTACTAGAGGCATTTAAAAAGATGACCATTACCATCCCATTGATAGATCCATCAAGCATATCCCATCATATGCAAAATTTCTTAAAGGCATATGCACACCCCATAGAAACCCTAAAAGGATCCAAAATTGTGAAACTCTGAGTTCAATCATGATGAATTCCCTACCGATTCAAAAGAGAGATCCGAGAGTACACATGATAACGAGTGAAATAGGGGAAAGACCTTTACTAGATCTATGTTAGATACTAGAGCTAGTATTAACATCCTCCCTAAAGTCGTATTTGACTATCATCATGTAGGGGAGTTGTAGCCTTTCTTTGTAGAGTTATGCTTAGCAGATGGATCAGTAAGAAAACCCCATGGAGTAGTAGAAGATGTGATTATTAGAATAGAAGATTGCTATTTCCTGGTAAATTTCCTAGTCGTTGATATGAGCCCAATCATCCTAGGATGACCCTTCCTAGCTACCGCAAAAGCCATCGCAGATTGGGAGAAAGGAGAAATGATTCTCAACGTGGGAGAGCACACCGTGAAGGTTGACATCAAAAAACTGATGAAATAACCATCACAGGCTTATGAGAAATTGGGTGCCATCGACTTCTCAAAAAACCAGGATATTGACACCTGCATAGAAGAAGTGATGATGATCGACGAGGAAGAAAATTTTGATGAGCTACCAATGGATGAACATACCATGGAGCTCAAGACTCTCCCATCGACACTCAAGTATGCCTTCCTTGATATAGAGCAAGTAAAGCCAATGATCATTTCTTCCCAGCTTGATAAGGAGTAGGAGGAACGATTACTTGAAGTATTAAGACAGAATAAAGACGCAATCGGTTGGACCCTGAAGGACCTAAGGGGATTGGACCCCTCACTATGCACTTATTCCATCTTTCTAGAGGATGATTCAAGACCTGTCATGGAGGCCCAGTGAAGACTCAACTCGAAGGTATGGGAGGCCGTGAAAGAAGAAATTCTTAAATGGCTAAACAGAGATATTATCTATCCCATATCTAATAGTCAATGGGTGAGTCCTGTGCACGTTGTTCCCAAGAAAGTTGGATTAACAGACACTATGAACCAGAAAGGTGAGGAGATCCAAACAGGCATTCTGATGAAATGAAGAGTCTGCATCGACTATAGGAAGCTGAACTCCGCAACGAAGAAGGATCACTTTCCTCTACCATTCATCAACAAGATCCTAGACAGACTGGCAGGATCAAGTTATTTTTTGCTTCTTGGATGGATATTTGGGCTACAATCAGATTGCAATCCATCTCGATGATCAAGAGAAGACAACATTCATATGTCCTTTTGGCACATTCGCCTTCAAACGCATGCCATTTGGACTATGTAACGCCCCCCCAACATTTCAACAATGCATGACGACAATCTTCTATGACTTTTTTGACGCCAACTTAGAAGTTTTCATGGACAATCTCTCCGTCTTTGGAAATGACTTTGACAATTGTTTGGCTCACTTGACTAAGATCCTTGAGGTCTGTGTAAAGAAACAACTGGTGCTAAGCTGGAAGAAATCCTATTTTATGGTAGGAGAGGGAGTAGTGCTCAGGTATATCGTCTCGGGCAAAGGACTAGAAGTGGATAAGGCCAAGATAGACATCATCCAAAACCTTCCTCTCCTGACTACCATACGAGATCTACAGAGCTTTCTCGACACTTCCTCTGATGAATGCCTTACCGATTAAAAAGAGAGATCTAGGAGCACCCATGATCACGAGTGAGATAGGAGGAATGTCCTTCACTAGATCCCTACTAGATACATGAGCTAGTATTAACATCCTCCCTAAAGCTGTATTCGACCGTCATCATGTAGGGGGGTTGCAGCCTTTCTTAGTGGAATTATGCTTAGTCGATGGATCAGTTAGGAAACCTCGTGGATTAGTAGAAGATGTCATTGTTAGAATAGAAGATTGTTATTTCCCGGTAGACTTCCTAGTGGTCGACATGAAAATGACTAAGGAGCTTAGCCAAGCCTCGATCATATTAGGACGACCCTTCCTAGCTACCGCGAAAGCCGTTACGGACTGGGGGAAAGGAGAAGTAATTCTCAAGGTGGGAGAGCACACCGTGAAGGTTGATATTAACAAGTTGATGAAATATCCTTCATGAGCTTTGATAACATGCATTTATAACTTCAATTCTTATCCTAATTAACTCATATTCATGCTTATTTTATATGAATATGATGCATATTATCATACTTTTTAGGAATTTTCTCCATTGGCATGTCATTTCACTAAAGTTGATATTTATGCATAAATTAGGGATAATTTTATGCTTAATAGATGATTAATCTTTTATGTAAATTCATAGAAGTTGATCTCTGTTGTAGAATAATTTTTGACTTTAGTAAATATTTGGAAGGATAATTTCAGGATGAATTTATGATTTAAAATGTTAATGATAAATAATTTATGTAAATTTTAATTCATCTTGATTTCTTGATGGAGAATTATTTTGAAACATGAACACAAGGGTTCTAAGTGAACCTATCCTCCTTCTCCTCCTCTTCCTTATCTACCAATGTGAGAAATTACCCATTCCTTAAATGGATGAAAAGACCTCTCTAAATAAATAAAGAGAGTGTAGATCTTAAGGGAATTACCTTCCCTCCTTTTCCTATTTTATACTGATCTAAAGATTGACTTGGTCAAACATTTAATCCTTATCTTTAGAAACCTAGAATTCCTTGAGTGGACCAAGTCAACCACCATTTTATCTTGATATAGGGTCCTTATTTCCAAACCTTGTCCACCAAATCATAGGTACCTTATATCATTTTAATTAATGAACTCAAAAAGAAAATCAGTAGGAATCTATTTGTATTTTCCCTCTCTTTGAAAACCACCTTTAGATAGAATTATATGAGATCTATTATTTATGAAAGCACACTACCTCCAGAGTTCAAGCTCTTATGAAGAAATCAGTATGAAGAAGTTTGCTGTTAAAGAAGACAATCATGGTTAACACAGTGTTATGAAGACAACTACAACAAGAAGAGCTTCACCATTATTCAAATTCATGAAATCCTTTTATATGATGATAATCAAAGGGAGCTCAGCATGATAGTTATCTTGGACAATCATCTTATCTATCCATAACTGCCACCAAACCAACAAGAGAAATAGAAGACTCCCACATCATCTCTCCTTATTGACATGAACCCATTATGATGAGCATAAGGGAGACTTCCACATGGAGTATTACCATCCACGTGGCCACACCTCTACGACTACTAAAGAATATGAGGGATTGGTCTGAACACTGCTATCCGACCATGCAACTATCTTCCCTCGTGACCAATGCCAAATGATTCCCTGCACCCTCTCTCTGCTGATATGGAACACTAAAAGACACGAAGACCCCCACAAAGAAGAAAGACATTCTCTCTGAAGAAAATCCCTGCACGCCGAAGCATCTCGAGCAAACATGTGGATTCTCCATGCAAAGGCTCTCAGCAACGCCATAGTTTCCATGTCACCACAGTACGCGATAATCTGATGACGGAATTTCATATCTGCCTCCTGTCAATCCTCAATCCACAAGGACAACTTCCCATCCATGAAGGTCCTCACGGCTGTGACAGAAAAGAGACTCGGATGATACCTGCGAGTGAGCAGCCCTCCTATTTATCAACAGTTGACCCCGTCACAAGTCAACAGAAGACCCTGGAAATTATCGCCTGTTACTCAATACCAAGATGAAATTTTCCTCTCGGAGAGTCGATGCACGACTGTCTGTACTTTCTGCACATTTCAAGAGAACAGCGTTGACTTAACAAGAAGACTCGCGACGACGAAAAAAGTAAAAGATCACGCCTCTACGGGAATAGCTTCAGGACTTACCAAACGACGACGGTTCCACGTAAACAGCCTCACCATCTTCTTTCGACTACTGGTAGTTGGACGTCCATCTCAAGTCCGACCCAAATCCGAAGGCTTCTCTACAATCTCCTCAACGTCAGGAAATGACACGCACTCTAACACCGTCTGACGTGGAATAGAGAAACGGCATGACGATGAACGCGAACGGATGCTAACATCGTCCATAACGGCCTCATCTTCCGTCGCGGTGAAGCGACTCCTATTATTTTCTTTTTCCGATTCTTCAACTCTATAAAAGAACGGATGTCAGGAAAAGATAGAGATGTTATTTTTGATGAAAAATTGGGTTACCGGTTACGTTTTTTATCCTTGTGTTCACCGTTCTTCTTGTGTCTCCACCATCCTCCCTTTCAACCCTTCTTCTCCGAGATTCTATCTCCCTATCTATTCTCCCCCTATTCTGTCCTCTTTCAAACACTTCACGTCTGATGCATCCGAGGATATTCTGGATCAGGGCGTCGTCCGAGAGCATCTCGTTTCGTTTTCTTGTAGGTAATCTCCTCGCTCCTATCAAGATAATAGTTCTCCTGAAACATCTATATGTCCACTATTAGATTCATACTTCTATCTATTCTCTCTTATCCGAAAACTTCACTCTTAAAATATTCTCCCTTCTATCGTCTTTCTTCGCTCTTCCATCCTCCGTGTACTTCTTAATCTCCATATTCTTCCTCCTCTCTCTTCTCGTCATCCATTTTTTTTATATAATATAATTTATTCACCACATCCCTATCCTCGTTCTCTCTCTTATCGTCCTTCCTACCTTCTCTATTTACTAACATCCTATATATACAATCGCTATTTTATTATTTACTACACATCCTCCATTTTCTATTTCTCTACTTTTATCTTCTTTATCCTAAATTCTCTATTATCTATCTTATCTCCACACTCTAATTACTTCATAGTTATTTGTCATCTCTGAATTAATTTACACACTTCCCTTGATATCATTCATAGATCCTCCCCAATTTGTAGGAATATTAGTATTTCTAAAATATCCTACATCATTTCTTCTTTCAAAATTTATTTTAAATGACATGATATTAAAAATAAAAGAATTTGTGATCCAATGGAGAAAATTTGGATGAAAAAGGAGTTGTATATTTTAAGATATGATTTTTGGAAGTTTTAGCCTTTTTCTGATTTTTTTTATTTGAGTTTTAAATTGAATTGTTATTTAATAAAATCGCAAAAAGGGGGTATTTACCTGTAGGTGCTGACGTGGTGGGCGGGGAAGCTGGCGAGCCGACACATGGCGCGCGGGACCACCTCGCGGATGCGACGCGGCTATGAGGCTACGTGGCAGGGCCGCGGGTGGCCCACGCAGGGCGCAGATGGCGCTGAGGCGTGGCGGGAGGCCACGCTGACGTGTCCACGCAGACGCTCAGGAGGGGCGCCACGTGGCATATGGGTTCGCATGTGGAGGGCCCACGGGTATAGTGGGCCCTTGTAAGTAGTTGGGGGCGGTAAGGCAAATGCGTTACCGTGCCCCGTGACGAGACAAGACCGCGAGGTAGTCGATTTCACACGGTCTTGTGTCAAAAATTAATCCGAACTTACAAATTTGGGGAATTAAGAGTGAATTGAGGGGTATAATGGTAAATAAGGGTCAAATCCACAAGGAATTTAGGTATTTTCGAGATATCTTTTGGAATTTGGTCAAATTGGACGATGAATTGAGGTGAGAAATTAGGGAAAATGGTTTTTTTTTGAAAGAAGACTTCAAAACGAATCCACGGAATAAAAAATCATCGAATTTGGACTTGATTTTGCGGAGAAATCGAAATTTGAAGTGGAGAGAAAATTTTGGACGTTAAAAATCGTGATTTAAGCTAAAATTTGATGAAATTAAACTCTAAATCCTAATCAAAAAAGCAATTAACATTAGGAAGCAAAAACCGCTCCCACTAACCCCCGATTGCGATCAAATCGCGGCAATTAAGCCTCTTAATCACGAAGAACGCGATCGGTGGATTCAAGCTGCAATTTCTCCTTCAATTCTCCACCAAATCTTGATTTCAACCCCTCAATGGATGCGGAATTGAGAGAGGAAGAGGATGGAATCAAGAGAAACGTGAGGATCGGTGTCTATACAAGTCAATTTGATTGAAATCCAACTCGAATACATAGAACGACGAAGAACTCGTCTATTTATAGGGCGTAATGAGGAGAACCGTCCGATCTCCTTGATTAACAGTTGTGATGAAACGGTTCATCACGAACCGTTATAATTCAATCCCAGCCGTCCGATCGTGATCGGACGCGTGAGATGGGCTTGTATCGTATGCGTTTAAAAATGCATCGATTCGTAGCCGTTAGATCGTGATCCAGCGGTCTTGATGACACTTTCAAATCAGGCGTTATAAAACGCCTTAAATCCACGCCGTTGGATCTTGATCTGACGCGTCAGATGCTCCCCCCAAGATTAAATCATGGCCGTTATAACGCCTCCATTTAAGCACGTGTTTGATCAAGGCTTGATGGTCCACGCCTCCACGCGATCGACGCGTGTGATTTCGCCACGTCGCATAAGATCCAACCGTTATAACTCTTCTAATTAAGCACGTGGGTTGATCTCTGATCCGTGGACCGCGCTCACGTGATCGACGCGCGAGATCATGCGCGCTGCCCAATCCAACGCTCCGCACGCGTCCACGTCACCTGAAAGTTAAATACAACATGTGGATTAGTCCCACACGGTTATAATTATAGAAAACCGTCGGGTTTATAAGACCCGACGATTTAAAGGGTTAATGACCCTTCCCATCTAGGGAAGGCTGAAGACCCATTTTATATATATAATAATAATAAATCTACTATAAATATAAAATGCGCCACGTAGGCGCTGCGCGGGTCCGCGTGGCTCTGCCACGTGGCCTTGCGTGCCACGTCGCACACGCGTGGGACCCGCGCGCTTTTTGCATTTTATTTATTTATTTTAAACATTTTTTTAATAGAAAATAAAATCATAAAAATCAGGAAAAATCCAGAAAAATCCCTAAAAATTGTAAAAATCATATCTTTTAAAATACAACTCCAAATTAATCCAGATTTTTTTCATTGGCTCTGAAATTCAATTATCTATCATTATAAAAATTCAAAATATTTAAATAACAAGAGATTTAATTTATATTTCAAAAATACGCTCATTTCCTTAAGATTTTAAGTTTAGAAAAAAAATAATTTCTCTTATTATTTAACTTTAAAAACCACTTATAATCTCAAGTAAAGATAGGTTATAAAATCATTTATCCTTAATTTATCACAATTAACCCTAATTTAGTGTATTTTGAGATTATAACATAAATTTGAATGACATGATAGAAATGCACTCAAAATATGATAACATGCATATAAATGGAATGTTTTATGCATTATTTTGCATTAATAATCATGTTTTATGATGTTAAGATTGCATGTTATCACACCCCCCAACTTAAATAATTGCTAGTCTCTTAGCAATTTCCTATAGAATCTCCCTAGAAAGTCCTTTCTACTTCTCAATCCTACTACTAAAGAGGTGAAATGTATATAAGTATGATTACTCTTCCTCATAGTGTGGACCATAGTGATCTAGATTCCATTTCTAGGTTGACTTCTTTAGTGCATATTAGGGTAGTGCTCGTCGGCTAATGCTTGAGTCTAATTCTCAATTGTGATCGAGGTGAGCATATCTAGGGTTTAATGCTATGGGGTTGAAAAGATCCTCACACTCTCATGAGCAGATGTAATCCTTACCCTCTCCATAGATTCATCACTCCTTCCCTCAAAATGGAGGCTACTTAATGTATTAGAATTCCCTTCAACTTTCCTTCCTCCTAAAAAGAGTGCAATTTCAAAGGTATTCCTATCTTTGGATGCAGCGTTTGAGGTGGTTGAAAGAAATTTAAAGACACTATATCTAAAGGAATGATGTGGTTAAAAGCAGATATGTATGTAAACAAAATGGATTTTAAAACAAAGGTGGTACCACTTATGATAATTTTAGCTCCCAAATGATGTGGATGGTGATGGATGGTAGGGATAGATGGAAATTGTAGAGATGGTGGTGTTGAGAAGAGAAGATATTCCTCTAACTTATTCTTTTTCTTTTCACTTCTTCTATTTCTCTCTTTTTCTTCTTCCTTTTTCCTTGCCTCTTTCTTTTCTTTTTCTCTTTTGTTTTGCTTTTGTAACATACTTCAAAATTTCAAAAGATTTTCACAAAATAAGGATATGGAGGAGTTGTTTCGTGGAGGTTTGAAGAGAGTTTGCCAAAGTGTGAAGTGTAATGTTTGAAGGGATGTGTTCATGTGAGAGGAATGTGGAGGAGATATGATGGATGTGTGAGTCACTTGGGAGTGTGATTATCATAAGTGAGGTTTAAAACAAAGTGGTGTAACTACTTGACTGATTTGGAAGAGATAAACTAAATGCCTATAATGGAAAGATAGGTATTTCAAAAAAAATGATGGATCATTGCACTCTTTTAAGGGAAAGTTTGGTATCGAGGAATTCCCACACTAAGTAGGTTCCGCTGATGTAAGGTAGGGGATAAGAATTTTTCTTGAACTTCACTCAAAAATCTCTCCATTTCAAATCCATAGCACTTCAACCTTCTGATTACTCATTTTTCCTCGGTGCCTTGTTAGATACCCAACCCCAAAGAAGTCAACCATTACGAATAATCCCATGGTTTATCTAGATCACTTGATTTTATTACTCAAAATGTAATCATATGGGCTATTAGGCCCTCATTTCTACATCTCTAGTAGATAAGATCTCAAGCTTTCAAGACTTCTAAGGTGGAGAAGAGTGGTAATAATTTGGAAAATAGGAGTTTTTCGAATTTAGATTTTTAAAATTTTTTTAAAAATTGTTGAATTTTTCTAAGTCCTCACCCCCCAACTTAAACTCTTCATTGTCCTCAATGAAATTATTATGCTCATGATGAAAGATAGCAATAATAATGATCATGGCATGAAAAAGATGATAAAATGTGGTAAGGAGAAAATGGTTTAGAAAAACTCATTTGGGCTTTTTGATGCTTGTTCATGGGATTTCTCGTGCTTGCGCCCTTCATAATATCGTTCTTCGACAATGTATTTATTCTGAAAAATAAACTAAAGGAAAAACACAAAAAGGATAACTTTGGGCTGCCTCCCAATAAGCGCTAAGTTTATTGTCTTCAGCCAGACTCGTTTAAGCTCATATTCTCCGAAAATTGATGTGATTATTTTGAAATAAAACTTGATGCATGATAAGAAATTTCCTCAAGATCCAAACCATAATTATCCTTTTTATGAATAATAAATCATTATACTCCATGGTTTGAAAGTGAAATTAAGAAATTTATGCATGAAATTCAAATCATATCATCAGATCAGATTCATGTAATCACAAATTTGTGGAGATAATATATTATAGATATAAATATAGAGATATAGATATATTTTTTTTGAGAAAAATTTTCTCTCGATAGAGCGGTTGAAATTTAGATTACTTCGAATCTATCATGGCCTAAGTCTACGCAGAGCATGGCTTCGATGCGGCCTAGGACGACGAGAAACTCTAAATAACCCTAGTACAACAGGCTTTTTCGTATAGAATCGTGAATTTTCATAAAGATAAAAATTTCAACAATGATTTAGAAAAACAAGTCATGCGTGATTCCGTGAGAGCTTGGCCCTCTCAAAACGATACATGTGAGCAATACACCGTAATCCCTAGAAGAGGGAAAATTACTCAAGATGGCATCGAGTTGAGGATCATTTAAGATAAATTTTATCTTCGGAAGGCATTAAAACACATTTTCTAAATGAATGACATTTCATGAAAATAATTATATACTACTAATTATTAAATAATGGCAAAGATCATACCTGGGTGTCGGCATCCGTGAGTGTTTATAATTTCTTCACGCCATTTTGAAAAATGATCGCCCGTAATCCTTGGAAAAGGGGTCGAATTCACTTATTCTCCTCGAATTAAGGATCACGAAAATAGAATTCACTTTGGATCACTCAAATTATGATCGATGTGAGTTAAATTCAAGAAATAAAAAAGAAAAATCCGATGTTGACCAAGTAAAAATTAACGAATTATATCAAAAATATGCCTTAAATTCCCCGGCAACGGCGCCATTTGACGAGACGAGACAGCGAGGTTGTCGATTTCACACGGTCTCGTGTCAAAAATTAATCTCAACTTACCAATTTGGGGAATTAAGAGTGAATTGAAGGGTATAATGGTAAATAAGGGTCAAATCCACAGGGAATTTAGGTATTTTTGAGATATCTTATGGAATTTGGTCAAATTGGACGATGAATTGAGGTGAGAAATTAGGGAAAATGGTGGATTTAGAAAGAAGACTTCAAAAAGAATCCACGGAATCAAGAATGATCGAATTTGGACTTGATTTCGCGGAGAAATCGAAATTTGAAGTGGAGAGAAATTTTCGGACGTTAAAATCGTGATTTTGAGCTAAATTTGATGAAATTAAAATCTAAAACCTAATCTAAACGAAAATTAAATATAATAGAAAGATAATCTAGGGAAAACCGCTTCCACTAAACCCATTTAGCGATCAAATCGTCGCGATTAAACTGATTAATCGCGAAAAATGCCAAGAACGTCACGACGGGCTTCAAGCTGCGATTTCTCCTTCTATTCTCCACCAAATTTTGATTTCAACCCCTCCATGGATGCGGAAATGAAAGAGGAAGAGGACGGAATCAAGAGAAACGAGTGGATCGGTGTCTAGACAAGTCAATTTGATTGAAATCCAACTCGAATACATAGAACGACGAAGAACTCGTCTATTTATAGGGCGAAATGAGGATAACCGTCCAATCTCCTTGATTAACGGTCGTGATGAAACCGTTCATCATGAACCGTTATAATTAAATCCCACCCGTCCGATCACAATCGGACACGCGAGATGGGCTTGGATCGTATGCGTTTTAAAATGCATCGATTTGTAGCCGTTAGATCGTGATCCGGCGGTCTTGATGACGGTTTCAAATCAGGCGTTATAAAACGCCTTAAATCCACGCCGTTGGATCTTGATCTGACGCGTCAGATGCTCCCCGCAAGATTAAATCATGGCCGTTATAACGCCTCCATTTAAGCACGTGTTTGATCAAGGCTTGATGGTCCACGCCTCCACGCGATCGACGCGTGTGATTTCGCCACGTCGCATAAGATCCAACCGTTATAACTCTTCTAATTAAGCACGTGGGTTGATCTCTGATCCGTAGACCGTGCTCACGCGATCGACGCACGAGATCCTGCGCGCCGCCCAATCCAACGCTCCGCACGCGTCCACGTCACCTGAAAGTTAAATACAATGTGTGGATTAGTCCCACACGGTGATAATTATAGAAAACCGTCGGGTTTATAAGACCTGACGGTTCAAAAGGGTTTATAACCCTTCCCATCTAGGGAAGGCTGAAGACCCATTTTATATATATAATAATAATAAATATACTATAAATACATAACGCGGCACGTTGGCGCTGCACGGGTCCGCGTGGCTCTGCCACGTGGCCTTGCGTGCCACGTCGCACCCGCGTGGGACCCGCGCACTTTTTGCATTTTATTTATTTATTTTAAACATTTTTTTAATAGAAAATAAAATCATAAAAATCAGGAAAAATCCAAAAAAATCCCTAAAATTGTAAAAATCATATCTTTTAAAATACAACTCCAAATTATTCTAAATTTCTTTCATTTGATCTGAAATTTAATTATCTATCATTCTAAAAATTCAAAATATTTAAATAACAAGAGATTTAATTTATATTTCAAAAATACACTCATTTCCTTAAGATTTTAAGTTTAGAAATTTAAATGACTGTTTATAAAAATAATTTCTCTTATTATTTAACTTTAAAAACCACTTATAATCTCAAGTAAACATAGTGGTGGCGTACGACCCCCGTCGCCACCAAGGCATGACACTACGGCGCCGGAGGAGCCGACACCCGCGCGCGTCCAGCCCCCTCGACATGCGAAGACGAAGGATGCCGAGTTTCACTACACCAAGTGAGGACCTCATCTCGCCACGACACATTTCACAGGGCTTGCGCGCGCGTGGAGTTATCTTTCCCGTCTTTTCTTTTATTATGAACTTTATTAGCCCGCACGTGTTTAAGCGGGCCTTTGCATCTCTTCTTCCTTCTCTTTTAGGCCGTTAGGTGGGTTCTCTCCGTGAGGCCATTTTCCTTTGTGAACCTTTAAATTTCTATGAGTATGTTTTAGGTGTGGGTTGTGGGCCTCAAGTGGGCCCTTTCCTCTCTCGGCCCACTATGGGCTCTATAAGAGGGGAAGGGACCCCCCCCCACAAACCCTAGCCGTCATTTGAAGAAAAAAGGAGTGTTCCTCTCTCAAGTGGCACTCAAGGAAGATCAAGGAAGGAGACCAACCGCAGCCTCCGCCGCCGCCACCGTCGCCGCACCACCACGTGCCGTCACCGTGCCTGCCGCCGAGGCCGCGCCTCCCCTTGCCTTGGTCGCTATATACCAGTGTGCTGCCTTCCTGCCGCCCCGGCCACCACCGCCGCCACCGCCGCCGCCTCAGGCCGCCGCCGTCGCCGCCGCCGTCGCCGGAGCGCAGCACTGCCATCCCCTCCGATCATCCCCTCCACGGACCTCCCCTTCCCCACTCATTCCCCACATTTGGTTCCCTCCATCAACCCCTTTCCTCCACCTCCGTCCGAATACATCTCGCGCTAGTCCTACCTTCCATCCCCTCAAATTCCGATCCGTCCTCTCCATCAGGACGCTGCAATTTCCTCCTTCCCCTCCCTGCATTTCCGATCCTGTTCTTCCGATTTCCCGGAACGTCCTCTCTCTCTCCGATTTCCTACAGGCCGTGATCTCTCCACATCCCCAATACCCGCTTCCCTCGACGATCGCCCTCCTATCTCCGATCTCCTCATTCCCGGCCAATAATCCACTGCCCCTCTCCGTGCCTGAATCTGTCTCACTCCTCCTTCACCGCCCAGCGTTCATCTCCCGTCCACCCCACGACGCTCTCACCCCTACCCCTCCCCGCGAATTTCGCAGAGATAAATCCCTGCACGTTTGATCCGCCTTCCCCCTACTCCACGATCACGATTTTGCCTTAGCATCGATTTTCGCTACCATTCCCGCGAGAAACCCATTTCCGATCACTTTGCAACGAACGACACCCATTTTTCGTCCAACCGACTTTCCAACTTCCCAACATTCCTCTTGTCACCCGAAGTGAATCGCCTCCTCCAACCTGTCGTCGTCCTGTTGGTGAATCCTCCCCACGCGATCAACTCGACCCGCCCGGGTGATCTTCTCCCTAAGGATCCCCAACCTGTCGCCGACTTCTATTCTTCCGTCCGATCAACTGCTCCAGAAATCCAGCGCCGCTTCGGAGCGTCGACGTGACGTGGACGAATTTCAGGCGCCAACGCCCTCCCGATAATTCACAGCGGGCGTGACCTCCTGTCCTCCCCTTGGGCAGAGCGAATCCCCCTCACTTGGGCTGACCGTGCTCGCTGCCTAGCTCGACGCGACACTCACTTGGACGGCCGATTGCACCTGACATCACCTGCAGTCAGCTACCGCATCGGAGTCCACCCCTTACGGGTTTTCCTTCTTCTCACCCGCCCCTCCTTCAAGTCAGTGGGCCCCACTTGCCTTCTCCGCTCGCTGTTCTCCATCTTCACCGAATTGTGGCCTTCCCCGACGTGGTGAAGCATTGAAAGCCCTCGACTGCCGCCCATCCGTGCTGCGTACGACTCGCCTCCCACGACACGACCGACCGGGCTCGCGCCCCGCAGGTTAGGCACTCATTCCCCATCCCGTCACTACTTTGAAGTCTATATCTTTTTCGGTATTTCCCGCACCGTCTCCGCCGCCATCGGGACTTAGCTTAGGTTGAGTGCTTAGACGAATTGATAGGATTCAGATCGTGGTCCACCCGTCAGGGTTGAGTGTCAGAGCTTCCTCGACGACTCTCGGCCTTTCGCCGCGAGGCGCGTGGATCGGAAGGACTC
>CM044110.1:17865652-18051842 GCA_024174645.1 Lemna minuta | reverse complement strand
AAAAGATATCTCTCCTCGCGATAGAAATTTCCATCGTGAGAGAGAGAGAGAGACGCGCAGGCGAGGAAGAAAGTGAGGAAGATAAGGAGAGAGTGAGAGAAAGAAGAGAAGAAGAGAGAATAAGAAATCTCTCCTCCCAACGGAAATTTCTGTCGCGAGAGAGAGAGCGACGCTCAGGTGAGGAAGAAAGCGAGGAAGAGAAGGAGAGAGTGAGAGAAAGAAGAGAAGAAGAGAGAAAGAAGAGAAGAAGAGAGAAAGATCGTGAGAGAGGGAGAAGCGATTTCTCTCTCTCGTGATGATGAGAGGAGAAGAAAGAGGGAGAGAGGAGAAGAAGAGCGCGAGAAGAGAGGAGAGGAAAGAAAAATCACCCCCTCCTCCTGTTACGCACGCGCGCGTGCCGGAGAGCAAGGGGGAGAGGGGACGTTGCAAGAGAGACCGTGGAAATAGGGGGAGAAAAGAAAGAGAAGAGAGAAAGAGAGGGAGAGAGAGAGAGAGAGAGAGAGAATGAAGAGAGAGGAAGGAGGACCGCGTGAGATGAAGAGAGAGAGAATGAAGAAGGACGTGGACAAAACGTGGCAGCCATATGTGGGACGGAATAACAAAACCGTCCACCTCAAAGGGAACGCTGATGTGCTGCCACAATCTAGACATAGAAAAAGGTGGTGCCACAATCTGGACCTAAAATGAAAGGTCATGCCACAAAAATATGTTTACCCTTCTTAAAATTGGTAAGTTTGGATTTTATTCTGACCCTTGACCATGTGTATTCAATGACCACTCGGTCTCGTCACATCAGAAGTCTCCCCCTCCTCCTGTTACGCACGCGCGCGTGCGGGAGAACAAGGGAGAGAGAGATAGTGTGGGAGAAAAAGAGAAAAGGGAGACGAAGAACTCCTCTCACGATGGAAATTATTTCTATCAAGAGAGGGATCGTGCGCGCGAGGGAGAAAGAAAGGGAGAAGAGATTATGCGAAAGAAAGACGAGAAAAGATGGGAAGAAAGCAAGGAAGAGAAGGAAGAGGGAAAAAGAGAGAAAGGGGGCGAGAGAGAAGAGAGGAAAATTAAGAAAAGATGAAGAGGAAGAGGAAGAAGAGGGAGGCGAGAAAGAGAGAGACTACAGGGAGAGAGATTAAGAGAGAAAGAGAGAGAGAAAAAAATTATTTTTTTAAATTTGTTTCCTTTTTCTCTATTTTTTGAATTAAGTTTTCTAAAAGATTATCATTTTTAATGATTTCAATCTCTAAAAACAACTAGAAAAAATCTCAGAAAATCTAAAAAATAAATAGAAATCTCGTTTGCTTTTAGGAAAAGTATACTCTTGATGGATCATGTCATTAAATGCTCGTAAAATATTATTAATTTATGCAAAAAATTGAGAATATTCTCTTAAACAGGAAAATTATCATTCAAATTCAAATCATTTATATCATGAAAACATGGATTTATGATTAGATTTTCAAGGAGTGCATAAAATATATAATATTAATGCATGAAATTGGATGTTTTTAACCAACTACTATTCAAAATCAATCCCAATTTTGGCATTTGATTTTCGAGGGCTATTACTAGAAATATAGAAGGTAAATTTTTTTAATTTTTTTGTCATTGGAATCATCTAATCGTACGCTTTATATGTGTTGGTGATTTGGTAGATTGTGATATCATTTGATCAGTCAGTTTGAGGGCTTTCACCGAAATCATCATTTCGCTCACCCTTTGTCCATGAATCTTGTAAAACGCACAATAAATCCAATTCTTCTCTAAAATTTACGATCTCTATTTTAAAATTTTCTCTTTACTCTCTTTTTTATAAAAATAAAATTTTGGTAATATTATATTATCTTTTTTACTTTGATTTTAGAGAAAGTCAAAATATGGTCAAAGTCAACGCTTTGACTTGAATTTTGACTTGTATTCTCTAAATATTATTTATAATTTTGAAAACATATTCGCAGCAAAACATATCCAAATATTTTGAAAATAATGTTTGATAGACGATCTTGTGTTTTAACGATATCACTTGTCGTTCACCACCTTTGGACGTCGAAATCACCTCGGAAAAGGAATCAGAGAAATTCCCTACAATCAAAGCAATTTAAGGGTCAATCTTCGTGCCAATTGATTTGAGGGTTAGTAGTGTGATTTTATTTCGTATTCTTCACTTTCTAGATAATTTTTATTAGATTAAGATAGGTAATTAGAGTTTTAGAATCGGAATTCCTTTATTTTTTCTGATTTCAAAAAAAGGATTCCAATTCTAGCCAATTTGAATTCATTGGATTCCTTGTTCAATCAGATTTCCGTGGATATCTGATTCACATATTTTCATCAAGCTTTGACCCCTCGATTTGTCTTTTGACCAATTAGTGTTAAAAATCAATCTCAATTTTGGCATTGATTTTCATGAGTTATTACTACAAATACACAAAGAAAAATTTGTCAATTTTGTGCCATTAGAGTCATCTCATCATAAGCTTTCTATGTATCATTTTAATGTAAAATAATAAGAGAAAATACTTTTTATACACTCATTTATCTTTCTATGTTTGAAATTCTAAAAGAAATGAATGTATTTTTGAAAGAGTAGTTTATTCTCTTGTTATTTATTTAGTTTGACTTTTAAGAATGATAGATAATTTAATTTCCGATCCAAAAAAATTAAATTTGGATTAAACTAGAGTTTCATATTAACATTTATATATGTTTTAATTTTAAATATTTTTTTGGAATTTTTCTAAATTTTTTTAGGAAGTAAATTTAATTTATTTTCAAATCAAAAAAATCATTCTTATTGCGTGCTGATGTGGTAGCTGATGGATATTATGTGGCCTATAAGCCAATCACACTTTCATGTATCTTGTTTATGTTCATTGAAATGAAATTCATTCATTGTCATTCTTGTGTGATGTTTGCAATGAAGTCCATGAGCATGTGCAATGACTATGTGAATTATGATGAGATCATAATATAGTGATCACTAGTCTTTAAACATATGTTCTAAATATTCCTATTCGTGGGATATTCGAGAAGGACATCGAATTATCCGGAAAGAATAGCACTATCTAATCCATCTCATATGATGAGTATGGTCGATCCTATATCCATCGGTGTGGAGACACTAAGGATAGATAGTGGGTGCTCTTTGGAGAAAGAGTTCACTGAATTGATCCGTATGAATCCCTGAATGGTATTAAACCTAACTGTCAATCAGGTTGATTCATGTCATGATTGTGTATGTGGTCCTTTGACTTGAGACACCAAAGACATCTTGTGGATGGATGATCATGTTTTGATTATGACTTACGAATCCCTAGCCACGAGATATCTAAAACGTCATATATTGGATACGACATGAAGTTCACGAAGATGATTGTGTGGTCAAGATGGGATCATCCACCCTCGGTATTTGAGGAGATTGACTCAAAGGAATGAGATGCGATGAAATCCTTGGCCAAGGTAGTAGAAATATCGAAGGAGTTCTTGATGATTTCTACACGCATCAGTACTAACTTGAGTGACTGATTAGGGTTTGACAGTTGACCATACCCTAAGTCATTCATGAGTCTAATGTGGATGAAGGATTATACATACATAGTAATCAATGACGGGAAGGTTCCATAAGTGAGTTCTTACATACTCCATATCTCCTAGAGTACGTGGTGTAGCTTGGCACCCAACGGGCTGGCAACTCAACCTATCGATTGGGTTAAATCGATCCTTGATTAATTAATCTATATGTGGATATAGATAATTAATTAAGGTTGACCAATAAGGTGTTATTTGGTCTATAGAGTTATTAACTAGTGAGATATATGGACCTAGAGGGTCACACACATAAGGTTTATGGATGTTGGTGGATATAGACATAATTATGAGGGTTTTTATGAAAAAACCTCATACCAAATGTCTATAAATAGGGGGAGGACGACCACAACTGAAGGTGCCCATGCAAGCCTTGTGGGAATTCTCTCATTTCTTCTCTTTCTCTCTTGGTGAAGAGCTTTGAAGAGGAGATCCAACGATCCGGAGACCGTGTGGATACCGCTAGAGGCTAGACACTTGAATAGCTTCAAGAACTCCTTCAAGGAAACCTGTAAGTATGTTTTCTCATACATACTAGATGATAGGATCATCTGTTCTTGGTGGCTCGGTATTTTGAATGTCCGATTCAATGTTTTTCCGCTGCATTTGATGTTTTGATCAAAATTTCGGAAAGTTATCGACCTAAGATCCCAACAGTAGCTGACGTCGATTTTTTATCGAATGGACTGGATCGTGCATCAATTATTCTTCACAAGCGATGTGGCGTAATATGGACACTTCATCTCCGATTGAACAAACACAACTTCATGGCAACGACTAGAATCCACGCGTTTCATCTGAGCTGTTGACTGAAGATGAAGAGTCAAATTTGATAAATAAACATGTTCTTCGATAGTGTAAAGCATTCTTGGGTTTTTCGAGTAATGGAACTATCTAGACGCACAATCCTTAAATCGTTTGCTTGCCTTCTCCTCAAGACTCCGATCTCCGTCTGATGAGTGTTTGAAAGTGAGGTTTTGTTGAGAGAATAGTGAAAAATCTGATTTCATTTTCAGGTCAACAAAAAAAAATTAAAACCTTTGATTTGGAGTTTTTTTTTTGGTCTGAACTTTTTTTTTTCCGTTTTTGATGTTGTTGCTCTGATTTATTGAAGTTCATACTACCAACTATCTATCCAAGTTTCAATACAATATTCAGATTAATTACGCTTTTGTTTTAGCTTTGCTTTCCTCAATAGTTTCTTATAAAAGGAAGGCAGACAAATCTAGTTCCAAGTTTGACTTTTTTCATATTTTTTGTTTTCAATTTACGGAGTTATATTTTTTTCATTCATTTGATCGCTTCTTAATAATATTTTGAGGGAGTTACTGACGTGTCGTTTTCGTGCATCGTTAAATCACAAAGACGATAGTCAAACAAAATTTATAAAACCGAACTCACAAAGATAAGATATAATAATCAAGTATTGTGCAAGTATCGGGTCAAACCACAGAGAGCAGGGTTGACTTTAATCGCAGAGTTGACTTGGTCAAACTTAGGTTTAAAATGAGTTTTAAATAAGAGAAAATAATATGTAAGGAATGGAAATGATATAAATAAGCTAGCTAAGAAGTTTTAAGAATTGAAATCTCGGATTTGATAGAGAAAAGTCAAAAGTCAAAGTCAAAGCATTGACTTTGACCAATAGTAGGTGTTCTACAAAATCAGAGAATCAAACAGAGTCAGAAGATTACATAAATTAAATATTTGGAAAGTAGAGAGAAAATGGAATTTATTAATATATATTTCGTAATTTTTGGATAAGAAATGGATTTATTATGAATTATTCAAAATCAAACTATCGAAAATCCCCGTAATTAAAACCTTAGAGGAAATCTTCAAATTGAACGGCCAAATGAAATCCAAATCTTGCAATTTCTATGTCAATGGAAAGCTCAGAACCAAAGGAATCTAACAAGACAAAAATTATCAAAATCTGATTTGTAAATCAAAAGTAATTGACCCCGAAAGTCAACGTTTGACTTCTGACGAAAGATGAATAGTCCTTGGTCAAACGTCAAATTGGAGGGCCAAATGAACTCAGAATTTGATGAATTTGCTATCCACGGAAAGCTGATGAAAATATGAATCCAATGAAACTAAAATCAAGCAATTTAGAATTATAATAAAAGAGATATCCTATTTTCAAAATCAGTGATTGTTCGGTCTAAAATTTGGGGAAAACGAAGAACACTATGAACTACTTTGCGAAATTAAAGATCTAAACGTAATAAAGATACAAATTACCTCTTGATAATCGATCGAATCTCACTACTAACCCGATTTCCACAAGAATGGGGCTTCAATTCTCGTGGATTGAAGCGAATTTACTCGGATTCTTCCTCGTGGACGTTCGGAATTCAAGGGGAAAATTCGATGAAATCAAGAGATGAAATCGTGATTATCATGCTTCAATGGGTGCGTCTCTACACTCTTGGAAGCAGAGGATCACGAGAACTTAAGACCTTCCTCGAAATTCGCTTAATTTCTTCATGAATCGATTAAAAGTTCAAGAACAAGAGAAGATATTTTTGTAGTTGGTTTGATTAATAGATTGATATAAAAGGAAGGAAATGTCCTAAGATTAACACATAAGCCCTAAGTGTCGGTCAATCCATCTAATCGTGACGCAGTCATCATTATTCTACCGGAGCTTGAATTAACGCCCAAGCTTGGCGTCTATCACGATAGAATAATGAGCTGAATAAGCAACTAGAACTCGCATAGTATCAACCTGGCCCCCTATCCTCAGTCCTCATGTGGCTAAGACCCTTGCCCTATCCTTGAGTGGGATCTCAGTGACAAGGCCCTCTAACTTTCTCGAGATTGATTCAACCGATGGTGATTAATTCTAAACACGATAAGAAGATAAAACCTGATCCACTGGTGCTCCCTTGGCCTTTCGACACGAAACACTCTTGCCATGGAACAAGCGATCACAAAAGAGGATACAAAGAAGCAAGTCGGGTATCTAGATGCACTCGGTTCGTCACGCCGCACAATCCTAGATACTAGACGAACACACAAGAACATAAGAAGAACAAACAATAATTAAACATACCAAAAAAATACCAGAAAATTAGGAAAAATAGGAATTTTTGCTGTAAAGCTGGAATTAATCATTTTTTATGATGATAACATGCATAAATAGTTGATTTAGTCCAAATAAGCATGTAAAATGCATGATTTTAATACACTAAATAACATGTTATCAGTTATTGATTTTGTGACTTCGTAACTCTAAACAAGCCTTGTTAAATTCTTTAATTGTAGAACTTTGTACTTCCCGACTGTCCGGTAGTGGTATTGGGCTCTCAGCCCATTTATCTTCTCCTCTCATCTTCTCCTATATAAGGACCTATGTACTCTCATTTCCATATACGATTCTAGGGTTTCTCCATCTCATCGTCAACACCGACCAAATCTAAACTTATAATTTTCTATCTATTTCTATTTTGAATATTTTAATCAAATTTTTTCATTCAAAGTTTCAGAATTCTCATTTCGATCCTTTATTAAATAAGAACAAAATTTAGATTTTTTTTGGTTTGATTGCTATTAGATTTGAATTCTTCAACAGCTAATTTTGGATCCTTTCTATAATAAAACTTAGTCGAGCTTAGGACAAAGTTTTCTTAATTGTTAGGTATAATCTAGTTAAATATTATTTGGTATGATTATATACTTATCAGGTTGGACTACATATCTATTATATTTTGAGGGTTATAACACATTATTCTTCAGGCTAAATTTCATATAATTTTATATTTATGTAAGTTGATAATTTAGGGCACTTGAGACACAATTTCAGCTTAATTACATTATATTGCAAAATTGGGATATCATATAGGATTTAGGATTATCATTGCAAATCATTGAGTATATTTCTTTAGACATACTTATTATCTTTGGCTCCTTTTAGACAATTATGTATAATTTTCTCAGAAGTCAAAGTCAAAAGTATAAGTTAAAGTCAAAGTAGAAGTAGAAGTTAAACATGAGGGCACCTAAGATTGGCCCACCTTATTTTCCTTAATGATAATCAACTTCGCCCACCAACGTTATTTTCCTCTTTCTAGAATTCTGACAGGTTCTCACCTTAGATTCGAGTTGAGTGGAGTTACAAAAACATAGATTAGATCATTTCAATGGTGTCTCTTTAGCAATTTTCTTCCACATGCCTTAAGATGAATAAGCATCGAAATTTGGGAATATTGAGAGCCTATTAGCATGTCTACAAACCCGCCCCCATTCAAGGTAAATCCCCAAAATAATAAGACAATGGTAAATGAACCAAAATTCAAAAAACACCTTTACCAAGTCTAGAGTTTAAAATCTTTCAGATGTACGTGGGTCATTACAACTAAAAAAATTATCATTAAAAATGTAGTAAGTAGAAATATGAAACTCGTCGTGTCAAGAAAATGGATAATTGCCACTGGGGGCTAGCGCACAAGCGTTTCCAACTTAGTAAGCAAAGAAAATATTCCACTGACGAAGAGCGTGTCACTAGTGCCCTTGACATCTACTTCTCTTCTTTCACTTCGTCCATTTGGATGGGTAGTTGAGGAGCTTCAAAAATTCCTCTCTTGCGCTCCAAAGACGCATAAAATTTTCAGAAATATTTCGACATTATAAGCAGATTTATATTTTCTATGACCATTGTAAACTATTGATTAGACAAATAGGAGGATGGTACCAAAGAAAGACGCCCATTTTTTCTCATTGGAATCCATTATAGAGAAGTGAAGGTGCTTGAATTTTCCACGAAGATCACAATGCCTCAACAGTTCTCCTTGGCTGGAGAAGTAAGTCATCCGACCTTTTATCCTCCATGGATAACACAACTTTACAACTTAGTGTGAAGCAACTTTAGATTTTTTAGTTCGGGAAAATGCTCTTTTGGAATCCAAGGGAATATGGTGTTGAGTTTTCCATCATCTATGAAAAGTTGTTGCGACATATTTGGTGGCCCAAAGTTGTGTATCATGTCTAGAGAATGAGAGTTTGGAGGAGCTTAATACTCTAGCAATGGAGAGCTGTGGAGACTTCATCATCTTCATTGAAAATTCAAGCACCGCTGACTTGTCTATAATGGATGCCGATGAGCAAAACAAGCATCATCCTTTGGTACCATCCTCCTATATCTCTTGTAAGTAGTGCGCAACTATCATAGAAAAAAAAATTCTCATTATACTGCTAGAATATTTCTTGAAAATTTCAGGCTTGATTGGAGCTCATGAGTAGAAATTGTAAAGCTCCTCAGCTACCCGTGCAACTTCATGAAGTGAAAGAAAAGAAGTAGATGTCACAAGCATTGGTGACTAACCAGCTTTGGAACCATTGCCACTGTCAGTGTCATAAAAATATCTATCATTGAAATTATCAGTAGATAAAATATGAAAACCCTAAACTTAAGTGTTGCCATGCTCTTCGTTAGTCGACTATTTTCAATGCTTAGTGTTCAGCTTGATCTTGCCCCCATGAAAAAGTTTTAGTAGCCTGATGCTAAAGACGAGAAATCTGGCCGAAGCGACAACTTTTCCTTCTAGTAGCCTGATTCTAAGAGAGAGCATAAAAACAAAAAAGGAGAAAATGATTGAAGAATTTGTAGGTCACAGATTTGGGTAGTTGATTTGCCAATGATCAGGATACATATTCTTTGGAATCAATGGTTGGAGATGCATTCATCCCGTTGATTCTCCTCAACCATCTCCTAAAAATTGAAATGTGAATTAGGGGGTTGAGATAGGGGATGAATAGAAAAATATAACTCCTTGAAGGAGGTTGACAAACCCTCACATCCTTAGTTAGGGAGCCACCTATGGAATTCAAAAAGAGGGTTACAATCATCAAATCCTCAAATCATAAATTTTTCAGTGCTTAAATTTATTATCAGAAGGTAGACAGATAGGAGATGAATAGAAAAATATACGCATAAAATGTCAACTCCAAACTCTGTCTAGATCGTGAGATATCATGATTTTAAAGTGGAGAATTTGTGACACTAGCAGACTCTAGTTGGCCAAAAGTGATAAAAATCATAGGGTTTTTTGGGCTATCCATTCATAGTGTGCGAGGAAGGTTTCTTTTTCTTAAAATGCTCTTTCTAAATCAAAACAATATCTAAAACCCCTAAAAGTTCTAGAAAAATTTCTAAGATTAAAAATTTATTATCTCTAAAATTACAAACTTTTCCACCAAATTTTCTAAAGTAGATCTATAATTTCATTATCTATTTTTGTCATTAAGGGTTCATTTAATGAAATTAATTTTTCTCTAAGTTCCATAGAAATAATGAGGTTGACCAAACTTTAAATTTTCGAACAGTTTTGGATCATCCTAACAATTGAGGAGTCCCATTTATTCTCTCCCTTTATGACTCCCTCTTAGACTACCATCTCTTGTCCACTTTTGTTTCCTCCCGGGGTGGTCATTATACATCCCTCTCCTTGTCTTCCTCTTGCCCAGCTTATGCTTCTCCGCAGCCTTCGTCACTATCCACCTCCTTTGCTTCAAGTGTTGCTTCATCTTCACCACCTTCTAGTGAGCCTCCTACACGCCTAGTTGACAGCTCCTATGTACCCCTAGATTATCTTCATCTTCTTATTACACTTTGCACCTATATGGAAAGAAGATTTTCTCGAGGAAAATTACTGGGCTATGTGGGGAGAGAGAGAGAGATAAAGAGGAATTTAGAATTTACCCACTTGACTTTTACTTATGGCTAAAACATATCGATCAAGAGAGAAACAAATGAACTTAGATATAAACTTTAAGTACGTGTCATAAGTCAAAATCTCCACAATTAGAACCTACCAAAAAATATGCTTTCATAACCTTTGGGAAGAGTGGGTTGTGGATTTTATCAATATCGATTAATGGAAATATTATTTAAAGTGACAAAAAATGTGCAAATAATGCCATTTATTACCATAGCATTCAAATCATTGCATATGTATACATATATACACGCACAAATATTGATAAAAATCTAGGCCAGTTACTCATGCTTAGTAAAAATGAGCGTTGCATGTACATCTGCAACAGTCAAAAACTGGATGGGGCTGTACATCTGTAACATTCAAAAACTGAATGGGGCTCTACATCTGCAACATTCAAAAGCATCATTCTTATCTCATTTATGTTGGTTGATAATTATTTATTCATTGAGGGCACATAAATTTAGAGTAGATGATAAGTATATAGTTATTAATAACAATAAATACATATATCGAAAATGTGTTTGTATATAATTAAACATTTGTCACTTGTTAATCAATTTTATTTACTTCTGAGAGTATATAAAGATTTGGGCACATCATTATCTACACTATTGTCTTGGCTTTCCCTGTTGAATAATGATAGCTGCAAGGACTTCTTCTAAGATATTGAAATGGGACAATAGTGTTTCTAAGATAAAAACAACTTAAACTTTAGATATATCTATATATGCAGCATTAGAGAAACCTTTTATTGACCAACATGAATGCAATACCAAGTGATGCTAAATTTATGAACTCGAATAAGTAATTCATTCCATTACAAGAAGTAAAATAAGAAATGCACGCACATATATCTATGTTCGATGACCTTCAAATAAATCAGATTGGTTACAAAACTTTTTGTCTCTTCAAATAAAAATTCACCTAAATCCGACATAGATAAAATCTACAACACGTTCACGTTAAAGGTTAAAAATGGTTATTTTCCTATAGATCCATGGAGTGGAGCATTAGACTATTGAAACCTCACTCTAAATGCATCGCAGTGAGGTAAGTCTTCATATATATATATATCATATATATATATATATATATATTGTGTGTAGCGTGCATCTACACGTGGCAAATAATACATTCGCACGTGGCATATGCATGTGTCTCTTGATCTACGTAGATCTCCGACAAATATGTTTCTCTCCCGATATGAATGTTTTAGCTATAAATAAAAATCACAATGCCGGATCATAAATTCCGCTCTCTTCGCTCTCTCGCGCACAAGCATATTAGTTTAAGGAGTACTGGGAAATCTCCATACACGTTATCTTCATTAAATTTTGCATAGAAAAATAGAAATGAGGGAAGAGACCGATCAAATATTCATACGCTATCTAACTCACTTCACAAAATCTAAGTTGTCAAATATGTTGAGTGGGACATCTAAAAAGTGCACCGTGACTTCCAACTCGCCACTCATCTCAATAGATCTTCCAATGGGGAACTTAACCGATAGACAATAATATGTATATGACCTCACCACCGTAGGGGATAATTGTCCATAACAGCTTATCCCTTCAAGCCTCGCACAAATCGTCTTCAAGACAAGATGCGATCTGCGAGCTAGACACCCCCGTGCGAGAAAAATATCAAGGATTACATAAAAGCGTAAGATAGACGAAAAAGAAGAAAAAGGAAGCACGACGGCTAGTTCACGCAAGCAGCGAGCTGCTGCTTGAAAGAAGAGGGAGAGGCCTCATGCGCTCCTCCATGGATGACAAATAAAGAAGAAGAGATGGTCTCGCAATCTTTGCTGTTCCTTTGCGCAGGGCCTGCGCCCTTTTGTACAGAGTGGGCCACGCGTGTCGACCATTTTCTGAGACCAAAACCCGCCCATTTTGTTGGATTTCAGGACGGGAAGAGGAGAGATGGGCGTGGCGAGCGGGAGGAGCCCGCCGCCCGTGGGCGAAATCTTAAATCGGGAAACTGCTTGAGGATTTCCTCACAAGATTCACACAGATGGGCATCGAAGTGCCTATTTATCAGCTACGTTGGAGCGTTACTTTAGTAACGATCGAACGTTACGGAAAAGCCGTTCGTAACTATCTAGCTTAACTCCAACACATTTGTCCCCGGAGAGAGAGAGGCGGGAGAGAGACGCTGGCTCGCACAATGGGGCCGACCGCTTTTCAAAGCGGGATACCCATCCATTTCTCCCGAGAGATAGAAAGCGGAGAGAAACAGCTGGCTCGCACAAAACAGGTCAGCCGTTTTCCGAGAGGGGAAACCCTTCCATTTGTCCCCACGGAGAGACGCTGGCTCGCACAACCGTTTTTCAAACCGGGAACCCTTACATTTGTCCCCGCACACGAGAGAGAGAGAGAGAGAGAGAGTTTGTTTGTTCATTTTTGTTTAGTGTTTTCTTGAACCCAAGTCGAATCCATCCCAGGAGCTTTGCCTTCATACTAGGCAATACTATCGATCTTGGATTATCCTTCCTTCATTTCAGCTTATCACAATTCCCTCACTTTTTAAATACTGGTATTTTTTAAAATACCGTACTAGATTACCCTTTACCATTTGTCCCCGACACACGAGAGACAGAGAGAGAGAGATAGGGAGAGAGAGAGTTTGTTGGTTCATTTTGTTTAGTGTTTTCTTGAATCAAAGTCGAATCCATCCAGGAGCTTTGCATTCATACTAGGCAATACTACCGTATTGGATTATCCTTTCTTCATTTGGGCTTATCACAATTCCCTCACTTTTTTAAATACGGTATTTTTTAAAATATCGTACTGGATTACCATTACATTTGTCCCAGACACACAGAGAGACAGAGAGAGAGATAAAGAGAGAGAGAGAGAGAGAGAGAGAGAGTTTGTTTGTTTATTTTGTTTAGTGTTTTCTTGAACACAAGTCGATTCCATCCGGGAGCTGTGCCTTGATACTAGGCAATACTACCGTATTGGATTATCCTTTCTTCATTTCAGTTTATCACAATTCCCTCACTTTTTTAAATATGGGTTCCTCATTCCTCTCTAGAACTTCATCTTTCTCGACATTGCTCGCTGTTGCGGGAGCTGGCGCACAAGCGTTTCCTACTGAGTAGTCAGCACAGATAATATTCCTAAGAATCGCAAGGAAATAAGATTCCTCGCACATCAAATTAATTGACATATATACATAAAAGTTAAAGAGACACACACGCGAGAGCTCACGCACGCACTTACTACTTTTGTGTCCATTTTAAGTAGCCACACACATACTTACACTTGGACATTTACCACCGGTGTATACCCTCGTGTGAATTGGTCGTAGATTTTACTACCGGTGTATACCCTCGCGGTGTTACCTTCAGCGTGAATTGGTCGTACATTTTATGAATCTGGGATTAGGGTCATTATATCACATTTTATACCTTAAACCCTCATTGATAAAATCGACGACCAATACACGCTTAAAGTTATAAAAGTAAGTTTGTGTGTGTTTTCCTACTTTAAATGGATACAGAAGTAGTGAGTGTGCGTCTCTTAAACGTTATGCATATATGTCCTTTAGTTTGATGTGTGCGCGCTCTTATTTCTTTGGGATTCTTATTTCTGCGAGGATGGCCCGATTCCAGGAGACTTCGGCCTCCGATGATCAAACTTCTGTAGGATTAAACTTTGTGCATATATGTCCTTTAGTTTGATGTGTGCGCGCTCTTATTTCTTTGGGATTCTTATTTCTGCAAGGATGGCCCGATTTTAGGAGACTTTTGCCTCCAATGATCAAACTTCTGTACGCTTAAACTTTATGCATATATGTCCTTTAATTTGATGTAAGCGCGCTCTTATTCCTTTGGGATTCTTATTTCTGCGAGGATGGCGTTATTCCAGGAGACTTCGGCCTCCGATGATCAAACTTATGTTAGGCTTAAACTTTGTGCATATATGTCCTTTAGTTTGATGTGTGCGCGCTCTCATTTCTTTGGGATTCTTATTTCTGCGAGGATGGCCCCATTCCAGGAGACTTTTGCCTCCGATGATCAAACTTCTGTAGGGGAGAGAACCTTTTGGCCACGACACTCAAGCTCACTATCTTGAGTAGCTTGTGTTTTCCTTATTTTTGACTTCAATCTATCTTCAACTCTACATCTGTCTGCCCCAACCCCCCACCTCATTTGACCTGCAATAGACAAGTTTATATGACTTTCTGCAGAATTCCGCCGCGTGTTCATTGATTGTTTTACAACCTAGGGTCAAACCTTTTTAAATTTTGTAGTTTGGGACAACGGTTTGCTGTAATTCAAGGGCATGTGATACTGATTTTTCCTTCATCTCCTGCAGGTTGTTGCCGCAGATGTGGTGGCCCAAAATTGTGTGTCATCACCAAAGACAGAACGTTTGAACGAGCTTACTACTCAACCGCAGGGGAGCCATGGAGACTTCGTCGTATTAGTTGAAGATTCAAGCACTGCCAACTTGTTTATAGTGGATGTCGATGAGCAGAATGGCCATCATCCTTTGGTACCATCTTCCCATATTTCTACTCAATTCTGTGCATCTATCATAGAAAATCTAAATCTGCTTATAATGTCGGGATATTTCTTGAAAATTTCAGGCCTCATTGAAGCTCATGAGAGGAACTTTTCAAGCTCCTCAACTACCCATCCAAATGGATGAAGTGAAAGAAGAGAAGCAAACGTCACGGGCACTGGTGTCTGCCACCTTTGGCGCCATTGCCACCGTCGTTGCCATAAAAGTATCGTTTCTTGAAATGACCAGCAAAGAAAATATGAAGAACCTTCAAGTAAGCATTGCCATGCTCTTCATCAGCGGAATATTATCTGTGGTTACTACTCAGTTGGAAACGCTTGTGCGCCAGCCCCCGGTGGCAGTTTTCCGTCTTCTCAACACATCGAGTTTCATATTTCTGGTCATTGCATTTTTAATCATAGTTTTTTTTAGTTGAGCTGGCCCACGTACATCTGGAACATTCAAAACTCTAGACTTGGTTAAGGTGTGCTCCGAATTGTTATTCTTCTACCGCTGTCAAATTATCTTAGTGATTTATCTCTAATGGGGCTGGGTCTGTAGACATGCTAGTAGGCTCTCTGTCTCCCCAAAGCGCGCTTAATTTTGCTGAAGGTGTGTGCAGGGAAAACGAGCAAACGTCCATTGAAGTGTCGTGATGTTTGTTTTGTAACTGATCTCAACTCCATGCCCAAAGGCCTGAACCTGATACAATTCTAGAGAGGAAAACAACGATAGGGTGTGTGGGCCAGGTCGATTGTCGCTAAGAAAGTATGAAATAAAATATATTGCTGAAAAACAAATTGCAGCTGTGAGTTAAAACGGCTAATCAGTAGTTCTAGAGAGACGAGGGATAGCGAGAGATGTAGAGAAATATTAAGTTCTAGAGAGGAATTAAGAGGTCATATTGAAAAAGTGATGGAATTAACCATTTTAACCTTCGACGTGAACGTGCTGTAGATTATATCTATGTGAGATTTAGGTAAATTTTATTTGAAGAGACAAAAAGTTTTGTAACTATCTGATTTATTACCGTGGTACTAAGGTCATCCAACATGATATATGTGTACACATTCCCATATTTTACTTCTTGTAATGGAATCAATTACTTATTCAGTTGATCAGTATCATAAATTTAGCTTCACTTGAATTGCATTCATCTTGGTCGATAAAGATTTATCTAATGCTACATATATATATATATATATATCTAAATTTTTTTTTTCAATCATTGTATAATTTTTTCCTTGCGAGACAGAGAGCGAGGGGGGAGAGAGAGAAAGGGAGAGGAGAGGCACGCGCCTCTCCTCTCGATTCTCCTCTCACGGCAGAAAACTTTTTCCATTGCAAGAGAGAGAGAGAGAAGCAGGAGAGAGAGATAGAAAGAGAGTGAGGGAGAAGTGGAGAGAGAGTGGGAGAACTCCTCTTGCTGCGGAAATAATTTCCATTGCGAGAGGGATCGTGCGCGCGTGCACGCACGCGAGCGAGAGAGAAAGGGAGAAGAGAGAAAGAGAGAAGAGCAAAGAAGAGAAGGGAACAAAGAGAGGGAGAAGTTCCCCCCTCCGTCGCGAGAAGGAAGAAGCGGGGAAGAGAGGAGATTGAGAGATGGAGAAAAAAATGAAAAGGAGAGGGAGGAGAAGTTGATAACATGCTAATTAGACATCATAATACATGATTATTAATGTATATTAAGGCATAAAAGATTTTATTCCTATGCATGTTATCATATTTATGATTATTTATCTATCATTCTATAAACAAAGTCATTATAATCTCAAACTACTATAATTTAGGGTTAATTTTGATGAATTAAAATTAAATAATTTCATAAACCATCTCTACTTGAGATTATAATTAGCGTTTAATGTAAAATAAGAAGAGAAATCCTTTTTGAAACATTCATTTAACTTTCTAAAGTTTTAAATTTTCAAGAAATGAATGTAGTTTCGAAATAAAAATTAAATATCATGTTATTTCTTAAATTATACTTTTTAGAATTATAGATAATTAAACTTCTGATCAAATGAAAGAAATTTGGACTAATTTGGAGTTATATTTTGAAAGTTATGAATTTTCTAATTTTTATGGATTTTTATGGATCTTTTTTGAATTTTTCTGAATTTTTATTGAATTTCTAAGGATTTTCCGGAATTAAAAATCAATTTTTCTAATTTAAAATCAATTTCTCATATTATTTATAGCGCGAAGGCGACGTGGCGCAATCTGGTGCGTCCGATCAATCGCGATCGATGATCAAGGGCGCGATGCGTCATGGTGCATCGTGGGACGTCCGATCGCGCGAGAAATCTGAGCCGTTGATCTTCACGTGGGACGTGTACGTGGCGAGATCGGATTCATTGGATCGCGTTTTAACCTCAACCGTTGATCAAGAGGAGTTATAACGGTCGAGATTAAACCGACGAAAAATGCATCAAGAGCGTCCAATCGCGATCCAACGGCGGACGTTACGTGCATTTTATAGTGCATGCGATGTGAAGAAATCTCGGTGGTCGATCGGCGATCAAACGGCTACAGCTTAACGATAAAGATTTGCATTGATGCGTTTCATTAGAGCCGTTGATCGAAGGTCAAGCATTTCCTCAAACAGTTGTGTCCAAATTGCCTATAAATTGAGATGTTCTTCGAGACTGTAAAGCTTTTGGCAGAAATTCAAGTAAGTTGATCTATTTAGACACCAAATCTCTTAAACCTCTTTCTCCCAATCACTTCTAGACTCGTTTCCACATCCACGAACTGCTTAAGATCATGATTTTGATGATCGATGAGGAAGAAATCGACGCTTTGAACTCCGTGAATCGCGATTTTTAAATTTTTATGAATAGCCTTGATTTCGGCGATTAATTGGATCAATTTGATTGCAACTGTGGGTTAGGGATCGTGTTTCATCATAATCTATCTTCGTTTGGCATTTAGTTTCATTTTAGAATCGTAATTTGAGTTAATTTAGTTCTTATTTTCGGTAATTTTGTGATTTTATTTTCAAAAAAATCTCCTTAGTTCAAAACTTTGATTTCTCCGCGAAATCAAAGTCAAATTCAGTGATTCTTGATTCCTTGGATTCATCTTCGAGTCATCTTTCTTAAAATATCTATTTGCTTAATTTCGTATCACCGATTCATCGTCCAATCTGACCAAATTCGAAGAGATGACTAGAAATTTCCCTAATTCCTTGTGTATTCGACACTTATTTACTATTATACTCCTCAATTCGTGAATTATTCTTAAAATTGGTAAGTTTGGATTTTATTTTGACCCTTGACCATGTGTATTCAATGAACACTTGGTCTCGTCACATCAGAAGTCTCCCCTCCTCATGTTACGCACGCGCGCGTGAGGGAGAGCAAGGGAGAGAGAGACAGAGAGAGAGAGATAGTTAGGGAGGAAAGGAGAAAAGGGAGAGAAATAACTCCTCTTGCGATGGAAATTATTTCTGTCGCGAGAGGGATCGTGTGCGCGAGGGAGAAAGAAAGGGAGAAGAGATTATGCAAAAGGAAGACGAGAAAATGATGGGAAGAAAATGAGGAAAGAGAAGGAAGAGGGAGAAAGAGAGAAAGAGGGGAGAGAGGATCGCAAGAAAGGAGAAAGAGGGAGGAGAGGAAAAATAAGACAAGACGAAGTGGAAGAGGAAGAAGAGGGAGGCAAGAAAGAGAGAGAGTACAGGGAGAGAGAATAAGAGAGAGAGAGAAAAAAATTTTAAATTAGTTTCATTTTTCTCTATTTTGTTTAATTAAGTTTTCTAAACATATCATTTTTTAATGATTTAAATCTCTAAAAACAACTAGAAAAAATCTCAAAAAATCCAAAAAATAAATAGAAATCTCGTTTGCTTTTAGGAAAAGTATACTCTTGATGGATCATGTCATTAAATGCTCGTAAAATATTATTAATTTATGCCAAAATTGAGAATATTCTCTTTAAATGGGAAAACTATCATTAAAATCATTTATATCATGAAAACATGGATTTATGGTCAGATTTTCAAAAAAATAGTGCATAAAATATATAATATTAATGCAGGAAATTGGATGTTTTTAACCAACTACTGTTCAAAATCAATCCCAATTTTGGCATTTGATTTTTCGAGGGCTATTACTAGAAATATAGAAGGTAAAATTTGTCAATTTTGTTGTCATTGGAATCATCTAATCGTAGGCTTTATATGTCTTGGTGATTTGATAGATTTTGATATCATTTGATTAGTCAATTTGAGGGCTTTCACCGAAATCGTCATTTTGCTCACCCTTTGTCCATGAATCCTATAATGTAATTAAGCTGAAATTGTGCCTCAAGTGCCCTAAATTATCCGCTTACATAAATCTAAATTTCTATGAAATTTGGCATTAAGAATAATGTGTTATAACCCTCAAAATAGAATAGATATGTAATCCAACCTGATAAGTATATAATTGATAAACATGCATTTATAACTTGAATTCTTATCCTAAATTAACTCATATTCATGCTTACTTTTATGTGAATATGATGCATGTTATCATACCTTTTAGGAATTTTCTCCATTGGCATGTCATTTCACTAAAGTTGATATTTATGCATAAATTAGAGATAATTTCATGCTTAATAGATTATTAATCTTTTGTTAAGTTTAAATTAATAGAAGTTAATCTCTTGTATTGAATGATTTTTGACTTGAGTAAATGTTTGGAAGGATAATTTTCAAGATGAATTTATGATTTAGAATGTTTAGTGAGAAAATGAGTTAAGAAAATTCTAAATCATCTTAATTTCTTCTTTCAAAATATATTTTAAATGACATGATATTAAAAAGAAAAGAATTTGTGATCCAATGGAGAAATTTTGGATTAAAAAGGAGTTGTATATTTAAAGTTATGAATTTATGAAATTTTGCCCTTTTTTTGAATTTTAATTGATTTTTAATTGATTTTTTTAATGAATTTTTCCTTATTTAAATTGCAAAAAGGGGTGAACTTACCGCAAGTGGTGACGTGGCGAGTGGGCCCAAGCGGCGAGCTGACGTGGCACGTGGGACCAAGCGTGGATGCGACGTGGCACTCAGGCCACGTGGCAGAGCCACAGCTAGCCCGCGCGAGGCGCATGTGGTGCTGACGCGTGGCAGGAGGCCACGCGGACGGGTCCATGCGGACGCCCGTGAGGGGCGCCATGTGGCATGTGAGGGGTTTGCATGTGGAGGCCCACGGGCATAGTGGGACCCTGGTGACAGAGGGGGGGCGGTAACGCAATTAAACGATAATTGCACCTCCCTATTTATACGCGTTATTTCCCACTCTTTTCTCCGTGTGGGACTATGTTCCCACACGGTCTTACCTTTTTGCAGGTGATGTGGATGCACGGCAGGCGTTCGATTCGGTCAGAGCGGCAGAGATCGCGTGGACCCGTGTCCACGCGATCATCTAATTAACACGTGCATCTAAAGCAGTTTAAGTGACAACGATCAAGGGCTCACCGTCGGACACGTGGCTTCATCAACGATCGAGATTCAGCATCATCCACGAAGATCCACATGCCGACACGTGGACGCAAATGGGGCGTTCGATTCTCATCAAACGCGCGGGAATGAGTAGCCACACAATCTTCATCGGGCGGTGGATCGCCATCAAGCAGTGGACCTTCCTCACGATTGGGCACACTGGATCAGGAGATTGCGATCGTCCACTTACCGGAAGCGCCATCGGACGGCCCAGACGAGTTGTGGAAGAACTCCACGATCGCGGTCCGATCGAACCACGATCGTGCAGCTTTCGTCGTGGAATCACCTCCACGAGCATCGGACGGCGGTTGTTGGAACATCAATACCACGATCGACACGCGATCGTGGTTCTTTTGGGAAGCGAAATTAAAGCCAAACTCATCACCAATTGGAGCGGAATTGAAGCCACCACATCGCCCCAAGGAACCACTCCCACGACCCCATTAATAAGCCCCCACGATCGCCTCTATTGCCCACGAATTTGGGCAAATTCTCCCTTTAAAAAGCCATGTATTTCTCCCTTATTCTTCAACTTTTGATCGCTTCAAGAAGGAATTAAGCAAATTTCGAGGAAGATCTCAAGTTCACCGTGATCCCCCCGTGTTTAAACTCGATTGCAACGCAATTGCAGTGGGATTGATCGCGAATTTCTCCTTGATTTCATCGAATTTTCCCCTTGAATTCTGAACGTCCGCGAGCAAGAATCCGAGCAAAATCGCTTCAATCCACAAGAATTGAAGCCCCATTCTTGCGGAAATCGGGTTAATAGTGAGATTCGATCGATTATCAGGAGGTAATTTGAGTTTTAATTAGATTTAAAAGTTTAATTTTGCAAATTAGTTCATAGTGTTCTTCATTTTCCCCAATTTTAGGTCCGAAAAGTTGCTGATTTTGAAAATAGAATATCTCTTTTATAACCATTCCAAATCACTTGATTTTGGTTTCATTAGATTCCTCTTTTCATCATCTTTCCGTGGATAGAAATTTCATCGAATTCCGAGTTCATTTGACCCTCCAATTTGACGTTTGACCGAGGACTATTCATCTTTCATTAGAAGTCAAATGTTGACTTTTGAGTTCAATTACTTTTGATTTACAAATCATAATTTGATAGTTTTTGTCTTGTTAGATTCCTCTGGTTCTTAGCTTTCTATTGACATATAAATTTCAAGATTTGGATTTCATTTGATAGGTCAATTTGAAGATTTCCTCTGAGGTATTCATTTCGGAGATTTTCTTATACTTGATTTTCAATAATTCATAGTAAATCTATTTCTTCTCCAAAAATCACGAATTATATATCAATAAATTCCATTTTCTCTTTAGTTTCTAAATATATAATTTTCGTAATCTTCTCACACCTTTTGATTCTCTGATTTTATAGTACACCTACTGTTGGTCAAAGTCAATGCTTTGACTTTGACTTTTGACTTTTCTCTGTCAAATCCGAGAATTAAATTCTTATTTATATCATTTCTATTCCTTACATCTTATTTTCTCTTATTTATAACTCCTTTTAAACCTAAGTTTGACCAAGTCAAATCTGCGATTAAAGTCAACCCTGCTCTTAGTGGATCGGCCCGATACTTACACAATACTTGATTTTTATATCTTATCTTTCTGAGTTCGATTTTATAAATTTTGTTTGACTAGCGTTTTTATGAATTAACGACGCACGAAAACGACACGTCAATAATCAGACCAAATAATATTTCACTTGATTATACCTAACAATGAAGCAAACTTAGTCCTAAGCTCGACTAAGTTTTATTCTATAAAGGATCCAAAATTAGATGTTGAAGAATTCAAATCTAATAGTAATCAAACCCAAAAAAATCTAATTTTTTTATTATTAAATAAGGGATCAAAATGACAATTCTGAAACTTTGAAAGAAAACAGTGAATTTAAAAATTCAAAATAGAAATAGATTGAATTATAAGTTTAGATTTGGTTAGGAAGTACATAGTTCTACAATTAAAGAATTTAACAAGGCTTGTTTAGAATTATGAAGTCACAAAATGAGTAACCCCTTCAAAATATTATTAAGAAGCGATCAAAATGAATGAAAAAAATTTAACTCTATAAGTTGAAAACAAAAAAAATAAGAAAAAAGTCAAACTTGGAATTTTGATTTGTTCGCTTTCCTCTTTCTATGAAACTTCTAAGGAGAGCGAAGCTAAAACAAAAGGGTAATTTATCTGACATTTTTATTGAAATTTGAGTAGAGATTTTGTAGTATGAACTTCAATAAATTAGAGCAACAAAGTAAAAATGGAAAAAAACAATTTGTAGACCCAAAACAAAATTCAAAATCAAAGGTTTTAATTTTTCTAATTTTTGGTAGACCTGAAAATGAAATCAGATTTTTCACTATTCTCTCAACAAAATCTCACTTGCAAAACCTCCTCAAATGAAGACAAGAGTCTTGAAGAGAAGGCAAGCAAACGATTCAAGGATTGTGTGGTCTAGATAGTTCCATCACTCAAAAAACCCAAGAATCCTTTACATCATCGAAGAACATGTCAATTTCTAGGATTTGCCCGTGCTACCTGACTTGCCTACGCCCTCGCCTAGAGTCACGCTCATGCCCGGCCCAAGCCATGCCCGTGCCCTGCCCCTAGTCGCGCCCAAGCCTCCCCCTAGCCACGCTCATGCCCTGTCACTGTCCTGCCCATGACCTGCCCCAGATCGACCCACGATCCACTGCAATCTTTCTTGCGATCTATCATGCCCTGCCCGAGGCCCGCGGTGCACCCTCCTTCAGACATTTGCATCAGTCGACTCCCCGCTGCCCCTTGACCATAGTCTAGAGTGCCCAGCCTCCGGACACCATCTACCTTGAGTAGTACGCATTTCCGCCGAGGATCCCACTGCTCTCCGCCGTCACCTATCCGGCCCGCTTCTGCCAACCGTATGTGCTACATACAAATGACCTTCCTTGTCACAACCGACCGGGCTCGCACTCCGCGGGTTAGGCACGCATCCCCTTCTTTACTTTGAAATATTTAATATTTCTTCCACTATTTCCCGCACTTGTTTCCACCTGCCATTGGGCCCTAGTCTAGGTCATACTATAGGATGACTCGAGCGATTGACACCATAGTCCAATCCATCGTGTTGAGTGACAAAGCGCTTAAGTGTGGTCATTAAACACACAAAAGTTCAAACAAAATTTATAAAACCAAACTCACAAAGATAAGATATCAAAATCAAGTAATGTGTAAGTATTGGGTTGATCCACAGAGAGCAGGCTTGACTTTAATTACAGAGTTGACTTGGTCAAACTTAGGTTTAAAAGGGGTTTTCAAGAAGTAAAAATAAGATGTGATGAATAGAAATGAAACAAATAGACTAAATAAGAAGTTTTAAGAATTTAATTCTCGAGTATGACAGAGAAAAGTCAAAAGTCAAAGTCAAAGCATTGACTTTGACCAATAGTAGGTGTTCTGTAAAATCAGAGACTCAAATAGTGGCAGAAGATTACGAAAATTATATATTTCAAAACTAGAGAGAAAATGGAATTTACTGATATGCAATTCGTGATTTTTGGCTAAGAAATGGATTTACTATGAATTATTGAAAATCAAACATCAGAAAATCTCCGAAATGAACACCTCAAAGGAAATCTTCAAATTGACCAGTCAAATGAAATCCAAATATTTCAATTTATATATAATGGAAAGCTAAGAACCAGAGGAATATAAGGAGACCAAAATGATAGAATTCTGATTTGTAAATTGAAAGTAATTGACCCAAAAAGTCAACATTTCACTTCTGATAAAAAATGAACAGTGCTCAGTCAAACATTAAATTGAAGGGTCAAATGAACTCGGAATTCAACGAATTTACCATCCAAGGAAAGCAAATGAAAAGAGAAATACAGTGAAACCAAAATCAAGTGATTTGGAATCATAATCAGAGAGATATCCTATTTTCAAAATCAGCAATTTTTTGAACTGAAATTTGGGGAAAATGAAGAACAGTAAGAACTAATTTGAAAAATTAAACTTCAAAATCAAATAAAAACTCAAATTACCGCTTGATAATCGATCAAATCTCACTACTAACCTGATTGCCGCAAGAATGGGGATTCAATTCTCGTGGATTGAAGCAAATTTGCTCGGTTTCTTCCTCGCGAACGTTTGGAATTCAAGGGGAAAATTCGATAAAATCAAAGAGAAATTCGCGATCAATCCCGCTCCAATTGCTTTCGCAATCGAGTCTAAACGCGAGGGGATCACGAAGAATTTAAGATTTTGCTCCAAATTTGCTTAATTGCTTCACGAATCAATCAAAACGTTGAAGAACAAAGGAGAGAATACATCGATTTTAAAGAGGGTTTTGGCCCAAAAATTTGGGTCGTTTGATGCGGTCATGGGAGCGGATTGATGGCCACAATCGCGCGGCAATCGTGGCCCATCAATTGGTAGTGATTCTGGTCTTGATTTTGCCTCAAAGGAGCCACGATCGCGCCACGATCGTGGTTCTTGATTATCTTCCGTATGCCGTCCGATTTGATTAGGTAGGTTGGGACGGTCCCGATCAAACGATCAAGCTGCACCACGATCAAGAGCAACATCTCCAGCATCCACCGTCAGATGGCAATCCACCGCTCGCTGAAACGTCCACCATCCTAAGTGGTGGCGTACGACCCCCGTCGCCACCAAGATACGATATCACGGCGCTAGAGGAGCCCATTGCGCGCGCAGATCTATCCGCTTATCTTTATTTCCTTTATTATGAACTTTTGACACGCACGTGTTTAAGCGGGTCTGACGAAGCATTTTCGTGCGTCGTTAAAGCACAAAAACGTAGGTCAAACAAAATTTATAAAACCGAACTCACAAAGATAAGATATAAAATCAAGTAATGTGTAAGTATCGGGTCGATCCACAGAGAGCAGACTTGACTTTAAATGCAGAGTTGACTTGGTCAAACTTAGGTTTCAAAGGTGGTTTTAAACAATAAAGACAAGATGTAATGAGTGGAAATGATATAAATAGACCTAATAAGAAGTTTCAAGAATTTAATTCTCGAGTTTGATAGAGAAAAGTCAAAAGTCAAAGTCGAAGCATTGACTTTGACCAACAGTAGGTGTTCTATAAAATCAAAGAATCAAACAGAGTCACAAGATTACGAAAATTATATATTTGGAAACAAGAGAGAAAATGGAATTTATTGATATATAATTAGTGATTTTTAAATAAGAAATGGATTTACTATGAATTATTGAAAATCAAATATCAGAAAATCCCCGAAATGAACACCTCAGAAGAAATCTTCAAATTGACTGATCAAATGAAATGCAAATCTAAAGCTAAGAACCAGAGGAATCTAAAGAGACCAAAATTATCTAATTCTGATTTGTAAATTGAAAGTAATCGACCCCGAAAGTCAACATTTGACTTCTGATGAAGATAAACAGTTCTGGGTCAAACGTCAAATTGAAGGGTCAAATGAACTCGGAATTCAATGAATTTTCTATCCACGGAAAGCTGATAAAAAGAGGAATCCACTGAAATAGAATCAATTGATTTCGAATTATAATCAGAGATATATCGTATTTTAAAAATCAGCAATTTTTTGGACTAAAAATTGGAAAAAATGAAGAACACTATGAACTAATTTGCAAAATTAAACTTCTAAATCTAATAAAAACTCAAATTACCTCTTGATAATCGATTGAATGTCACTATTAACCCAATTTCCGCAAGAATGGGGTCTCAATTCTCGTGGATTGAAACGAATTTGCTCAAATTCTTCCTCGTGGACGTTCCGAATTCAAGGGGAAAATTCGATGAAATCAAGAGATGAAATTGTGATTATCATACTTCAATAGATGCGTCTCTACACTCTTGGATGCAGAGCATCATGAGAACTTAAGACCTTCCTCCAACTTTGCCTAATTTCTTCACGAATCGATCGAAAGTTAAAAAACAAGGGAGAAATACATGGCTTTTTAGAGGGAAAATTAGCCCAAAATCGTGGGCAATTTAGGGAGTTGTGAGAGCGGTTTTGAGGGGTCGTGGGAGCGATTATCTTTAGCAGCGTCATGGCTTCAATCCCGAGATGAATTCCACTTCAATTTTTCTTCAAAAGATGCCGCGATCGCTTCAATTTCGCTTCATAAAGAAGCCACGATCACTTCAATTTCGCTTTATAAAGAAGCCACGATCGCTTCAATTTCGCTTCAAAATGAAGCCATGATCCGTGACAAGACTAAATTGTATGGTCGTTGAATGCACACGACTTAGTGTCAAAAAAAAGTCCTAAACTTACCATTTTATGATTAATCAAAGTAATTAATTAGTATAATGGTAATTAAGGGTCCAATCCACGGAGAATTAGGAATATTTGAAAGATATCTTTGAAATTCGGTCAAATCAGATGACAAATTGAGATTAGAAATTGGGCGTTTTAGTATATTAAGAAAGATAACTCAAAATCGAATCCACGGAATTAAAAATCAGGTGATTTGGATAAGAATTCGAAGAGAAATCGAAGTTTGAAGTTAGATGAAATTTTTGTCTCGAAAAACGATTGAAAACTGAAATTTAATATAAAATTAAACTAATCTACGATGCTAAAAGTAAAATTAACACTAAATGATGAAAGATTAAGATGAAATCATGCAACCTAACCCAAAGTAGCCTTCGAAATGATTCAATTAATCGCCAGATGCAAGGCTTTTCATTCCAAATTTTCGAAGACGAAAGTGGAGTTCAAGATGTGATTTCTTCCTTCTCTCTCAATCAAAGTTTGAATTCAAATGTTCAATGGAAGCGCAAATGAGTTACGAACATAGGGAAACAAACGGTACGCGATTTGGTTGAGTACACACTTCTAATTTGGAGAATTTTCGCGAACCTGTTCTTCGTCGCAAAGAACGGATTTTATAAAGAACGAAGCTTGATTTTGGCCGTCCGATGAGGAGTCCACTGCGATAGACGGTTCCGATTAGACGCCTTCTCGCGAGTCTTCGCGATCAAATTTTGAGCATCCGATCGACGATAAAGGGTCAAGATTGATCCACGAAATGATGCTTTGCTTTGATGGACCGTCGGATTTTAATCCAACGGTCGTGATGTCTCGAGGAGTCCACCGATCACATACAATCTGAGCCGTTATAACTTGGTTGATCGACGGTTTTGATTAATTCACTTAAACCCCATTTAAGCACGTGCGGTGATCGCCAATCGGGTGGACCGTATGTCTACTGAATCCACGCCGCGATTCATCGCGCTTTCCATCCGACGCGTCTCATCATGCCACGTCGCTTGAAATCAGTGAAAGGAAGGGACTTTAGTCCTACACCAAAGAAAAAAAGGGATTTATCGCATATATAACCTACGCGGTTTTAGTGGAATTAACAATCTGTCTCCTTATACACGGGAGACATATACACATTTTATAAACACTATATAGTATATATGAATATGCCTCGTCAGCGCCACATAGGCGCTCGCGCCGGTCCACGTGGCGATGCCACGTGTACACGCCCGATTTAACCCCCCTTTTTCACGATTTTTAATTTATTTTAAACATTAAAAATCAAAATAAAATCTAATTGAATTCAGAAAAATTCCTAAAAATTGTAAAATTCATAACTTTCAAAATATAACTCCAAATTAATTAAAAAAAATTTTGTTGGATTCAGAATTGAATAATCTATCATTATAAAAGGTCAAATTATTAAAATAATAAGAGAATTAAATTATATTAATTTTATACATTTATGTATTATATAAAATAAATTCATATAAACACATAAATGTAAATAAAAGTCTTTTCTCTTATATTTTCATCTTTAAAACATGATTATGATCATAAACATAATTAGGATTAAAGATTATAATGTTTAATTATACATAATAATCCATTAATTGATGTATTTTAAGATCATAACATGAATTTACACAAAATGATAGAACTATGCTTAAAAGATGATAACATGCATATATTTGTAATGATTAATGCATTAATTTGCATTAATAACTATGTAATTTCATGCATAAATAGCATGTTATCAATCCGTTGGAATCATGCGCCGTGTATCGTGGCCTCGATTCCACGATGGAAGAGCCACGATCGCGCTGCGATCGCGGTTCGATCAGATCGCGATCGTGGAGTTCTTTCGCGAAATCTTCTCCACCGTCCGATGAAGCTTCAGCTGAGTGGACGATCGCGATCTCCCGATCCAGTGCACCACGATCGTGAGGAGGATCCACCGCCAGCCGTCTGATCGGTGAAGATCGCGATGAAGATCACGACCGTCCAATGAATCAATGTCCGATGAAGCCGTGATCAAATCGTGATGACGATCTAACGTACCTGGTGCCTCCACGTGTCATCAAGTAAGGTCGTTGATTGCCGCCACTTATCCCCAATTTTTCGCACATGTTTAAATTATTGATCGCGTGGACTCACGTCCACGCGATCAACGAATCGCACTTGTGGTCCGACGCTTGCGATGCGGCCACATCACCTGCAACAAAAACGTGTGGGAACATAGTCCCACACGGAGAAAACATTGGAAAAAGGTAAGTTTAAAAGATGGGGTGCGGTAACGCATTTGCGTTACCGCCCCCACTATCTTACCACGGCCCACTATCCCAGTGGGCCCTTCAACTGCCAGCCCCCCGTCTGCCACGTGGCGCCCCTCACGGGCATCCGCGTGGACCGCGTGGACTGCGTGGCCACCTGCCGAGTGTCCGCGCCTTGTGCGCCACCTGCGCCCCGCGCGGGCCACCCGTGGCTCTGCCACGTGGCCTCGGTGCCGCGTCGCACCCACGCGGTGGTCCTGCGCGCCAAGTCAGCACGCCCGCAGCTCTGCTCGCCACATCAGCACCTGCAGGTAAGAACCGCCTTTTTGCGATTTTTAAATAAGGAATATTGATAAAAATCAATTTAAAAAATCAAATAAAAATGAGAAAAAGGCCATAAACTTAGGAAATTCATAAACTTTAAATGTATAACTCCTTTTTAATCCAAATTTTCTCCATTAGATCACAAATTTCTTTCTTTTTAACATCATGTCATTTAAAATATATTTTCAAAGAAGAAATCAAGATGAATTAGAATTTACTTAACTCATTTCTTAATAAACATTCTATATCATGAATTCATCTTGAAATTATCCTTCAAAACATGCACTAAAGTCAAAATCATTCAATACAAGGGATTAACTTCTATTAACAAAAGATTAATCATCTATTAAGCATGAAATTATCTCTAATTTATGCATAAATATCGACTTTAGTGAAATGACATACCAATGGAGAAAATTCCTAAAAAGTATGATAACATGCATCATATTCACATAAATTAAGCATGAATATGAGTTAATTAGGATAAGAATTTGGGTTATAAATGCATGTTATTAGGGTCCTCGCTTATTTCTTCTCTCCCTTTTAGGCTTCCAGGTGGGCTCTTGCCTTTTCAGGGATCCCATTCGTGAAGCCCATCCTTCTTTGTGAACCTTATTTCTTTCTATGAGCATGTTAGGTGTGGGTTGTGGGCCTCAAGTGGGCCCTTTCCCCTCTCGGCCGATTATGGGCTCTATAAGAGGGGAAGGGACCCCCCCCCACAAACCCTAGCCGTCATTTGAAGAAAGAAAGGAGTGCTCTCCCTCTCAAGTGGCTGCTCAAGGAAGACCGGGGAAGGAGTCCAACCGCCGCACGCCTCCGTGCCGCCACCGCCGCCGCCGCGACGATCGCCGCCACTCCTTGCCCCGGCCACGGGTTCTTCTCCGCTGTCAACGCGATGTCGCCGTCCTCAAGCCGCCGCCGCCGCCTCCGGACCGCCGTGCCGCCATCCCCTCCTCCAGCTCCTCATCCCTCCACTGTCATCCCCTCCACGCTCAACTGCCAAGCTCCCTCCATCTCCGGCCATCCCCCACTTCCTCGCTCCTCCCGCTTCCATTCCCTGCAAATCCCCTCCAATGTCCACCCTCTCTGTTGCGCATCACCACTGCCGGGACCTCTTTCACCTCCCCACGATTCTCGGATTCCTCTTTGCCCTCCGACTGAACCCCTCTCTCTCTCCCGCCGAGAACCTCTAGATCTTCCCTGTTCCCATGATTCCCCGATCAACTCTTGATCCTCCTCCCGATCTGCCCCCTCACGCGCCATCTCCAGCTCCCCTCCCGCTACCTCTCGAATCCGCCCAGCCCGTCTCCCCACCTCCCTCTCTCTCTCTCTCTCTCTCTCTCTCTCTCTCTCTCTCTCTACGCCCCACCGGGACTTTCCTCGCGTTCCTGCCTGCGCGCTGAATTTCCTCCCTTCCAAAATTCCGGTCGGAAATCCGCTCCCTACCCCACTTCGATCATCGTCCTCCCTCCCCTCTTCTTCCTTCTCCCGCGACGCCAGGCCTGCCCCGACTCCCGATCCTGCATTTCCTCTCCCATCACCAACTCCCTTACCCCATCCACAAATTCTGCCCGTCTTCCGCGCGGAAGCCGAACCGGCCCCCCCTTGCTGTTCCCCCCCCCCCCTTTTTTAACTTCCCATTCTGCTGTCGCGTCCACTTCCCCTGCAACCTCCATACCACGACCCAACTATTCCTCCCCACCCTGTCGTTCCCTCTCACTTCCCCCAACTCCCACTATCTCTAACCGTACTGCGAACCCTCAAGAATTCCGAATTCACCATCCCTTTAACTCCACCTCCCTGCCGTCAATCGTCCGCACCCCCCCCCCCCCAGCGAATAGGCTGACTTTCCCCGGCAAACCCGACCTGCCCTGCTACTGCAGTCGTATCACCCCCTCCTCTCCCCTCGACCTCCTTCCTCCCCCCGTGGTGCCCGTGTTCCGAAATTCCTTCAAAATCCATCTTCTCCCTTTAAACTTCCCTAATTTCATCCTGACGTCCTGGAAGAATTCACGTCGCCACACGCCTCCATTCGTCATCGCTCCCGTTCGATTTCCCCATTCAAAACTCGGTTAATCCCTTCCTCATCTCCCCCACCTCATCTACCGTTCGGCGCCCATCGAATTCTCTTCCGTCGCTAATCGCGTCGTCCTCATTCCCCTGCGCCATCAGTCAGACGTTGACCACCCCTGCCTGCCCCTTCCATTTTTCCGAGATTTGCCGCGCTTCACACTGTCCTCCTCCATTTCCCAACACCGACACTAACCCAGCACGCCCTTCCGCCCACACGCCGCCCGTCAAACTCCACCCCAACAACTGAATTCCTCTCATCTTCCAATCATCCCTTCTTCCCACCTTCCTGACCCGCTAAATTTGCTACTCCTCCTCGACAACAGCTTCGCCCCACGCCGACTCGCACCTCCTGGACACCTATCGCGTGTACGCCCTACCGGTGCTCAGGGTAGCCCCGTCTGCGTCCATTTCCTGGCGTCTTGGTCTCGCCGTAGACCTGCTCCCACCTGACTCGCTCGCGGTCGCCCAACTGGTGCGAGATTTCGTGAACCATCCTCTCACGCTCACTTGCGCGCCAGCTCCACGCCATCAATTGCCGGTCCAGTGAAACCCAACAGCATCTCCCAGTCCATTTGGTCCGTGCCTCTAGCCCTCGCAAGGGCCCAGCCTGCTGCCCACGCATTCCCATGACCACCCCGCTTCATCGACGGATCCGCGAGCGCTGCCGTTCTACTTCCCCTCTGAGACGCCCGTCCGCTTGGGACATCGCCCGTCCGCTCCCAACATCACTTGTCCGCATCCGACCTCGCCCGCCCGACCTTCCCCCCACGACACCGCCGAGCCGAACCTCCACGCCGCCACGACCCACCGGGCACCCCGCCCCACAAGTTAGCTTCAACCCCTCATTTAAAGTTTAATTACTTTTCGAAGCGTTTCCTTTCCTCGTCTCCACTGCCGTCGGACGACGTAGGTAGGGTAGTACGAGTATAGGTTCGAGATTCCTGTCGCATACATCAAGTCCAGCACAGGGCGTGGGCTGCAGCCTTCGTGCTACTCCACAACGAGCGACTTCCACGCCTTTGGACGTGGATCGAGAGGATCTCACCCTACCCATCATTGCGAGTTTCCCCGGGTTACCCGGAGTCGACTTCACTGACTGGCACACTTGCCTGCACTTAGGTTTAGGCTAGAGATCGTATTTAGGGTATATGACTCGCTTATCCGTAGGTGGGTTGACCGGCTATCCTTAGTCATCCTCAGACTCATTGATCAGGCACGAGGGTTTTCACAACCGCGTCCTACATCAGTAAGGTGATCACTACATCACGATGTGTCCACGCGGTGCTCGTCGATTGCCAATAGCGAAAGATCACGACCGTCTGATGGAGCCATGCCTGATGAAGCCATGATCAAATCGCGACGAAGATCGGATGCTCCTAGCGCCTCCACGTGTCACCAGGTAAGCTGACGTGTCGTTTTTGTGCGTCGTTAAAACACAAAGACGATGGTCAAACAAAATTTATTAAACCGAACTCACAAAGACAAGATATAATAATCAAGTATTGGGTAAGTATCTGCTCGATCCACAGAGAGCAGGGTTGACTTTAATAGCAGAGTTGACTTGGTCAAACTTAGGTTTAAAAGAAGTTTTAAATAAGAGAAAATAAGATTTAAGATATAAAAATGATATAAATAAGATAAATAAAAAGTTTTAAGATTTGAAATCTCGGATTTGACAGAGAAAAGTCAAAAGTCAAAGCATTGACTTTGACCAACAGTAGGTGTTCTGCAAAATCAAAGAATCAAAAAGAGTCCGAAGATTACGAAAATTATATATTTGTAAACTAGAGAGAAAATGGAATTTATTGATATATATTTCGTAATTTTTGGATAAGAAATGGATTTATTATGAATTATTGAAAATCAATGATCAGAAAATCCCCGAAATGAACACCTCAGAGGAAATCTTCAAATTCAATGCTCAAATAAAATCCAAATCTTGCAATTTATATGTCAATAGAAAGCTAAGCACCAGAGGAATCCAACAAGACCGAAATTATCAAATTCTGATTTGTCAATAAAAAGTAATTGACCCCGAAAGTCAACGTTTGACTTCTGATGAAAGATGAACAGTCCGTGGTCAAATGTTAAATTGAAGGGTCAAATGAACTCAGAATTTGATGAATCCACTGAAAGCTGATGAAAAGAGGAATCCAATGAAACCAAAATCAAGTGATTTGGAATTATAATCAGAGAGATATTCTATTTTCAAAATCAGCAAAATTTTAGACAGAAATTTAGGGAAAATGAAGAACACTATGAACTAATTTGCAAAATTAAACTTCTAAATCTAATAAAAACTCAAATTACCTCTTGATAATCGATCGAATCTCACTACTAACCCGATTGCCACGAGAATTAAGCTCTAATTTGCGCGAATTAGAGTGAATTTGCTCGGATCCTTTCTCACGGACTTTCGGAATTCAAGGGGAAAATTCGATGAAATCAAGGAGGAATTCGTGATCAATCCCGCTCCAATCCCTTCGGAATCGAGTCTAAACCCGGGGGGATCACGATGAACTAAAGATCTTCCTCGAAATTCGCTTAATTCATTCACGAATCGATCAAAAGTTAAGAACAAAAGAAGAACTATATGAGTTTTTAAAGGAGAAATTGGCACGAAGATCGTGGCCAATTGAAGCGTTCGTGGGAGCGGTTTTCAAGCATCGTGAAGGCGATTCTTTGGGCATGGGTCGTGGCTTCAAATCCGCGACGAATCGGCTTGATTTCAGCTTCAATTTTGCTTCACTTTTGCCACGATTACCGCCACGATCGCGCCACGATCGGGTCGCGATCGGGTCGTGATCGGGCGTCGATCGTGGTGCTAATCCTTCTTCGATCACCATCGGTTCGACCGGCGACGATTCCACGACGAACTCTTCTCGATTGCGGTTCGATCGCGCCACGATCGCGGTTCGATCGGGCCGCGATCGTGGAGTTCTTCCACACGGTGCAGACGACGTTAGATCGGAATCCAACGCTCCACCGATCTTCACGAATAGGGATTCTCCTGGCCGTCAGATCGGAATCATACGCTCCCGCGATGTGGCCGTTGGATCGATGAAGCCAGGGTGATTGGACGGCTTCGATTGCGCGATCACGTGGCCGTCCGATGGAGATCGCGTGGTCCTCGGCTCGACGAAGATCAGACGCTCACGACGCGTCCACGTGGCGAAAGATATGCCCTGCGATCAGTTCACTTAAGAGGTATTTTAGGCACGTGTTTGATCTGGCGATCGCGTGGACTCGGGTCCACGCGATCGACGCCCTACGATTTGATCTCCGCCGCTCTGATCTGATCTGACGCCCGCCAAGTGACGTGTCATTTTCGTGCGTCGTTAAAACACAAAGACGATGGTCAAACAAAATTTATAAAACCGAACTCACTAAGACAAGATATAATAATCAAGTATTGGGCAAGTATCGGGTCGATCCACAGAGAGCAGGGTTGACTTTAAGAGCAGAGTTGACTTGGTCAAACTTAGGTTTAAAAGAAGTTTTAAATAAGAGAAAATAAGATTTAAGATATGGAAATGATATAAATAAGGTAAATAAGAAGTTTTGATATTTGAAATCTCGAATTTGACAAAGAAAAGTCAAAAGTCAAAGTCAAAGCATTGACTTTGACCAATAGTAGGTGTTCTGCAAAATCAGAGAATCAAACAGAGTCATAAGATTACGAAAATTAGATATTTGAAAACTAGAGAGAAAATGGAATTTATTGATATATATTTCGTAATTTTTGGATAAGAAATGGATTTATTATGAATTATTGAAAATCAATGATCAAAAAATCCCCGAAATGAACACCTCAGAGGAAATCTTCAAATTCAATGCCCAAATGAAATACAAATCTTGCAATTTATATGTCAATAGAAAGCTAAGAACCAGAGGAATCCAACAAGACCGAAATTATCAAATTCTGATTTGTCAATAAAAAGTAATTGACCCCGAAAGTCAACATTTGACTTCTGATGAAAGATGAACAGTCCGTGGTCAAACGTAAATTGAAGGGTCAAATGAACTCGGAATTTGATGAATTTGCTATCCACGGAAAGCTGATGAAAAGAGGAATCCAAGAAACCAAAATCAAGTGATTTGGAATTATAATCAGAGAGATATCCTATTTTTAAAATCAGCGACTTTTCGGACTGAAATTTGGGGAAAATGAAGAACAGTATGAACTAATTTGCAAAATTAAAGATCTAAACCTAATAAAAACTCAAATTACCTCTTGATAATCGATCGAATCTCACTACTAACCCGATTGCCACGAGAATTATGCTCCAATTTGCGCGAATTGGAGTGAATGTGCTCGGATCATTTCTCACGGACATTCGGAATTCAAGGGGAAAATTCGATGAAATCAAGGAGGAATTCGCGATCAATCCCGCTCCAATCCCTTCGGAATCGAGTCTAAACGCGGGGGGAACACGATGAACTAGAGATCTTCCTCGAAACTCGCTTAATTTCTTCACGAGTCGATCAAAAGTTAAAGAACAAAGAAGGAGTACATGAGTTTTTAAAGAGGGAAATTGGCCCGAAATCGTGGGCGGTAGAGGCGGTCGTGGGCGTCGTTTGAAGGCGTCGTGGGAACGAGTCTTCGGGTGCGGCGTCGTGTCTTCAATTCCACAAAAAATCCGCGCGAATTGGGCTTCAAATCAGCCTCCAGAAAGGCCATGATTTCCGCCACGATTGACCACGATTTCGCCCGATTGAGCCGCGATCGGTCGTCAATAATGCTGCTCGAGCTTCGTCGACCGCTTGCCGATCGATGGGAGACTATTCCGCTCCGATTCCGCGCCATCTTCTCCTAGATCGCGGCTCGATCGCGCCGCGATCGTGGAGTTCTTCCACGATCGTCCATCGCCGTCCGATTACGCCTCAGGTGAACGAGTGGCTACGATCGCGCGATTGCGTGGTCCACGATTTCGATGAGCGTCCGCCGTCAGATCAAGTTGATCGCGGTGATGATCATGATCGCAACGTCCTCCGTTTGATGAAGATCGAGCGCTCCAGAATTGTCCACGTGGCGCAAGGTAGGCCCTGCGATTAATTCACTTACGATCTATTTTAGCCACGTGTTTGATTGATGATCGCGTGGACTCGGGTCCACGCGATCGTAGCCGTCCGTGAGAAGATCGGACACTCGCCGCGTGTCCACGTCACCTGCAGAGTAAAATCGTGTGGGAACATAGTCCCACACGGAAGAAAAAAATAAATCGCGCCCCTATAAATTAGGGGGCGGTAAACGCTTATTACGTTACCACCCCAAAATACTTACCAGGGCCCACTAACCCGTGGGCCCTCCACTGACCAGCCCCCTCACCACGTGGCGCCCCTCACGGGCTTTCGCGTGGCCTGTCTGCGTGGCACCCGGCCATACGTCAGCGCCACACGCGCGGGCCACACGCGTCCTGCCACGTGGCCTCAGCGCCACGTCGTAACGGCGTGGTGGACCCGCACGCCACGTGGGTCCGCTCGCCACGTCAGCCCCGCCTGGGCCCGCTCGCCACGTCAGCCGCAGGTAATTTCTCCCCCTTTTTCGCGATTTTCTAGCTAAAAAAATACTTAAAAATTCAATTAAAAGTCAAATAAAAAATCAGAAAAATCGTATAAAACTTTAGAAATTCATATTTCTCAAAATACAACTCCTTTTTAATCCAAATTTTCTCTATTGGATCACAAATTCTTTTCTTTTTAATATCATGTCATTTAAAATATGTTTTCAAGAAGGAAATAAGGATGAATTAAAATTTTATTAAATAAGTTATAATTAAACATTCTAAATCATAAATTCATCCTAAAATCATCCTTCCAAACATTTACTAAAGTCAAAACTCATTTAATAACTGAGATTAACTTCTATTAATCTAAACAAAAGATTAATCATCTATTAAACATGAATTTATCCTTAATTTATGCGTCTTGCCACGTGGCCTCAGCGCCACGTCGTAACGGCGTGGTGGACCCGCACGCCACGTGGGTCCGCTCGCCACGTCAGCCCCGCCTGGGCCCGCTCGCCACGTCAGCCGCAGGTAATTTCTCCCCCTTTTTCGCGATTTTCTAGCTAAAAAAATACTTAAAAATTCAATTAAAAGTCAAATAAAAAATCAGAAAAATCGTATAAAACTTTAGAAATTCATATTTCTCAAAATACAACTCCTTTTTAATCCAAATTTTCTCTATTGGATCACAAATTCTTTTCTTTTTAATATCATGTCATTTAAAATATGTTTTCAAGAAGGAAATAAGGATGAATTAAAATTTTATTAAATAAGTTATAATTAAACATTCTAAATCATAAATTCATCCTAAAATCATCCTTCCAAACATTTACTAAAGTCAAAACTCATTTAATAACTGAGATTAACTTCTATTAATCTAAACAAAAGATTAATCATCTATTAAACATGAATTTATCCTTAATTTATGCATAAATATCAACTTTAGTGAAATGACATGCCAATGGAGAAAATTCCTAAAAAGTATGATAACATGCATCATATTCACATAAAATAAGCATGAATATGAGTTAATTAAGATAAGAATTCATGTTATAAATGCATGTTATCATAAGCCCTCTATCTTATCCACTTATTCCTCCTATTGAGCACGTGCTCATGATGGAGATCAGGTGGACTCCGTGTCTATCGCATCAACGCGTCTCAATTGAAGCCCGTGCATCCGACGTCTGCTGTGCCGCCACGTGTCCTGCAAAAGTAAGACTCCGTGGGAACATAGTCCCACACGGAGGAAAAAGAGAGAAATCTCTTGCTTAAATAGAGGGGCGGTTTAACGCTATTGCGTTACCGCCCCAATACTCAAACCAAGGCCCACTATCCCGTGGGCCCTTCACCTGCCAGCCCACCTGCCACGTGGCGCCCCTCACGGGCGTCCGCGCCATGTGCGCCACTTGCGCTTCACGTGAGGCCCGCGCGGCCCTGCCACGTGGCCTTGCGTGCCGCGTCGCATCCGTCCGGGTCCCGCGTGCCGCGTCAGCTCCTCGCCACATCAGCTACGGGGTCTGTGGTCCAAAATACCCCTTTTTGTGATTTTAGTAAGGAAAAATCAATTTAAAAATAAGATAAAAATCAGAAAAAGGCATAAACTTCATAAATTCATAACTTTAGATATACAACTCCTTTTTAATCCAAATTTTCTCCATTGGATCACAAATTTCTTCCTTTTTAACATCATGTCATTTAAAATATATTTTCAAAGAAGAAATTAAGATGAATTAAAAATTACTTAACTCATTTCTTAATAAATCTTCTTAATCATAAATTTATCTTAAAATTATCCTTTAAAAACATGCACAAAAGTCAAAAATCATTCAAGAAAAGAGATCAACTTCTATTAATTTAAACTTCACAAAAGACTAATCATCTATCATGCATGAAATTGTCCTCAAATTTATGCATGAATATCAATTTTAGTGAAATGACATACCAATGGAGAAAATTCCTAAAAAGTATGATAACATGCATCATATTCACATAAAATAAGCATGAATATGAGTTAATTAGGATAATAAATTAAGTTATAAATGCATGTTATCATTGAGCGTCGAGCTCCCCTCAGCAACCTAAGGCCCACCACTCGTGAGGATGTGGACCTCGAGGTTTTGCAGAGTAATACCACTCGGCGCACTTCAAGAGCTTCAGCGGTGACGTGTGGGAAGGCAACTAGTAAGTATTCACTGATCGAGCATTATTCATCATAATAGTTTTGCCCTAGTCCTACCATCCCTAGCTTCACCTCTAGATTTTTGTTACACGATCAGGTTTATTAGCCTGGTCCTGCATCATCTTGGTATCATAGCACAAGCTACGGTCACTCGGCTGTGCTCGCCGCCTTTGTTCCATTTCATCTTCCGCATTTTAGAAGCATTCATACACTAGGCATTTAGGATTCCTACATTCATTCATTCGCACTAGGACTAGCCTATCCTCCCATCAGCTAGGTACACAGCCATGGTAGTCGCGACACACTTTGCCAGAGCTATAGCTCACGAGGGGTCTATGTCCCCACTAAGGGACCCTAGGGGTCCCAAGGGCATTTCAATGCCCCATAACGGAGTGGAGGGTGTTTGCCCTCCACCTTCCCCTCGGATCCGCCTAGGACAAGGTGATGCGACCTCATCGAGGCCCGGACCACCTAGTACCCACTCATTTGATGGATCGAACCCCCGAAGCTCACTCCCCCTTCGCTCAACCATGGCGACAACGTCTAGGAAAGGCCCCAAACACGATTGCAGACGCTCGACGAGGACCTTTCACCAGCAAGCCTCGACGAGGACGATGTGACCACCTCTAGTTGCCTTCCATAGGCGACCCATATGTCACCCAAGCAGACCTCCACTATACGGTGAGTGCCATTCTAGAGGCACGGCCCCGCAGCGATACCATCCAGTGCTTGTGCGCCCATCAAGCGAGCCTGAGTACGCGATGAGTCGGCGTGATGACCCAGCCCACGGAGGGGTCCCTACGAGCGGATCCCATTCCTTGACAAGTGATTTGATGATCGACCAACTCAGGGCGACTACTCAAGGGACTACCACCTGAAATGACACATGCACGAGAGGTGCCCGTCGCAACGACAATCGCCATGAGTGCCATGGTGATCGCGCTCTAGAAATCCTCGCATACGGAGCTCGAGATCATGGGTACCCCAATCGTCGAGCAGACCCGCCCCGTCACCATGACCGCTATTGCGATGATGAATACACCATGGCTCTCGAGGTGACCCAAATCGACGCGAAACTACGACCCTGGCCTAGACTACCCTCGCTAGGACCATGAGGCCCCACCCGCGCACCCCCCACGCACGGACTACACAGCCCCTTACGATCACAATTATGATCACAAGCAGCCCCCTAGTCCTTCCCCATCATCACCACGATGACCATGACCTCCACGGCTGACGTGATGACCTCGATGATGCAGGACTAGGGTGATAATCCTGGTCATGCCACAAAACACTACAAGGTGAATCTAGGATAAAGTACTATGATGTAATGACGTACTAATACCAACAAGCAGCTGCCTTCCCACATGTCATCTCTGAAACTCTTGGAGTGCGTCGAGTAGTGTCAATCCAGGAGACCTCCCGGTCCATGTCCACGCAAGCGAGGAGCCTTGAGTCATCGAGGGGGAGCTCGACAGTGAACCCAGCGTATGGGACCACAGTCTTAATCCACACGAGTAGTCTAATCACCCGACCTAAACTATGTCCCGACGGCGGTAGAAGCAAGTGCGGAAATAGCGGAAGAAATACAAGTACTTCAAAGTAAGGAGAGGGGATGTGTGCCTAACCTACGGGGCGCGAGCCCGGTCGGTTAGGACGGGGGAAGTCTGTTGTACACATCACGAACGGGCAGCACAAGATAGGCCGAACTGACAATACCGTGGTCGCGGCGAAGCCCGGCAAAGATGTGAAGATGATGGACACCGGCGAGGCGCGCGGGCATGCAAGCAGAACACGCAGGTAAGACTGCGGTGTCGTGCGAGCCGGGGCGTAAGCTCACAGGCAAGCAATGGGCACATAGGCACGAGCCGAAAGGTGTGTGCGAGCGTAGTGAGAGAGGAGGGCAGAGGCATTTGCAAGCGAGCTGGCTAGGGAGCCAGTCCGAAGGAGGGGCACGAGTAGGTGAGGCAAAGCTGCCATGTGGGCCCCCAAGTGATTGGGCAGTATCGCGGGGACGCAGCACGGGCCTGTGGGATTCGTGAGGAAAACAAGGCCATAAGAAAGGTCAACTCGTAGGGGCGTAAGAAGGCCAACGGCGCACGTGGGTTGCGTTCAATGCAGAAGGTCCACGCGAGTTGCGATTGACGCAAGACACCTAGCGAGGTGAGAGAGCGCATTCGGGAAATCAAGTGGGTAGAGAGGCAAAATCGCGCGGGCGAGGGCGCACGGATATTCAAGACAAAACTCGGAAGCCATCAGTCTGTGTGGGTAGTGGGTCCTTGACATAGAAATTTATGCGATCGTTAAAAACACACAAACATCTGTCACACAAAATTTATATATCCGAACTCATAAATACAAAAATATGAAATCAAGTATAGTGTAAACATCGGGTCGATCCATAGAGAACACGGTTGACTTTGATCGAAGGGTTTCTGACAAGACGGGACCGCGAGGTCGTCAATTTCACCAATTTGATTGAATCGATCCAATTGATCACCGGATCGACGGCTATTCATTCCGCGAATTCCAACATGAGCATCGGTGTTCAAGAGACAAATTCTCCTTGATCGATCGATGAAATCTCACTTTTAATCACTCCGTGGACGCGGAATCGAGTCTAGAAGAGATTAGAAGTGAGAGATTCAAGAATAGATGTGTATAGATAGGTCAATTGAGCGAAATCATCAAAGAATGTCTTATAAAATCGAAGAACGCCTCAATTTATATGCGAATTGGGCGTAGCCTTCCGATTGAAACACGTTATGAACCGTTATGAATATATCGTGGCCGTTAGATCGGGAATGGACGCTCCAGATGCAGCATGCGTTTATGCGTTATGAAACACGTCAGATTTCCTCCATTGGATCGCGATCCGACGATCGTGATGCGTTTCCACGCGTTACATCTCGACCGTTATAACTTTGTATTAAACCCACGTGCTCTGATGGTGATCCAGTGGACCTCGTGTCCACTGCGTCAACGCGCAATGATGCGCGCTCTTATAATCCGACGCATCTTATTAAGCCACGTGTCCTGCAATGTTTAAAACACGAGTGAACATAGTCCCACTCGGCTACTAAAGAAAACTCTCGAGTATATAAGGGGCGACGAATAAGTGAGTTAATAATCTGTCTTCCGATAATCGGAAGACCTATATATATATTATAAAACCTATATATGATAAATATAAATAGCACCCACGTGTCACCTCCGCGCCACGTAGGTGCTCGCGTGGGCCCGCGTGGCTCTACCACGCGGCCTTGCGTGCCACCTCGCACCCACGTGGGACCCGCGCGAAAATCAACCCCCTTTTTATTCTTTTTTTAATTATTTTAAACGATTGAAATCGAAAATAAATTCATAAAAATGCAAAAAAATCCCTAAAAATTAGAAAATTCATAACTTTCAAAATACAACTCCAAATTAATCCAAATTTCTTTCATTTGATCTGAAATTTAAATATCTATCATTCTAAAAAGTCAAAATTATTTAAATACCAAGAGTTTTAATTTTTATTTCAAAAATAGATTCATTTCTTTAAGATTTAAACTTTAGAAAATTAAATGAATGTTCATAAAAATGATTTATCTCATTATTTAACTTTAAAAACCACTTACAATCTCAAGTAAAAATAGGTTAAAAAATAATTTATCTTCAATTTATCATAATTAACCCTAATTTAGTGTATTTTGATATTATAGCTTAAAATTACATGAAATAATAGAAATGCACTCAAAGTATGATAACATACATACAAATGGGATGTTTTATGTCTTACTTTGCATCAATAATCATGTTTTATCATGTTAAGATTACATGTTATCACTTGCCTTGGTTAAACTTAGGTTTAAATTGAAATTTCAAGAAATGAAAGTGCTATATAATCAAAATAAATGATATCAATGTATGAGAAAAAGTATATTAAGAATTTAGAAAATGATTTGACAAAGAAAAGTCAAATGTCAAGCTCAAAGTGTTGACTTTCACCACCCATGACTTTCTATAAAATCAGAAAACAAAAAGAGAGTAAAATATTACGAAAATTATCTATTCAGAAACAAGAGAGAAAATGAAAATTTTTGATATATAATTCGTGATTTTTCAAGAAGAATTGAATTTATTATGATTTACTGAAAAATCAAATATCAGAAAAATCCCGAAAATGAACACTTTGATTTAAATCATCAAATTGACTGACCAAATGAAGGTAAAATATTACTAAAATTAAACATTCAGAAACAAGAGTAAAAATTTGAAATTTTGGATATACAATTCGTGATTTTTAAAGAATAATTCGATTTATTATCATTTATTGAATATCAAAGACTAGAAAAATCCTGAAATAAACACTTCGGTTTGAATCACCAAATTGACTACACAAATGATATCTAAATTAAGCGATTCATATATGAATGAAAATCTAACAACAAGAGGATTTTCAAAAAAAAACTAAAATCGTCAAATTTTCATCTTGTATTTTAAGAGTAATTGCCCCTGCAAGTCAACACCCAAATTCGGATTGAAAATGAATAGTTCATGGGAAAATATTAAATCAAAGGGCTAAACGATGATGAAATTTTACGACTTAGCTATCCACGAAAAGCTGATGAAACAAGGAATCTAATGAAATAAAATCAAATAATTTGGACTTAACATCAGGGAGAAATTTGTGTTTCAAATCAGCAAAATTTTGCGCCCAAATTTGGGCGAAATGAAGAACAATTCGATTTCTAGATTGAAATTACCTATATAAATCTAATTTAAACTACAATGATTGCAAGAGGAATGATTGATTCACACTAATAAACTGATTGACGCAAATATTAGGCTTTAAATCACATTGATTGAAGTGTATTTGATCAATTTCTTCTTCGGCGTACGTTTGACGTTCAAGGGGAGAATTCGATCAATTGTTGCAATGATTCGTGATCAATCGTGCCTCAATCTGGTCAAAATTAAGTCTAAAATGCAAGCGGGATCATGAAGAACTCAAGATTTCCCTCCAAAATTGCTTAATCTCTTCACAATTCAATCAAGAGTTAGGAATATAAATGAAGAACATCAATCTTTATAGGCAATTTCATCTCGAAAAATCGCGGGCCGTCCAATTCACTGAAGGATGATTCAATGGCTGAGATTACACGATTTAGGTGGGACACGATCCCATGATTTTCTCCCCACGATTTTCCCCATTTTTAAAAAGAATTAAATCTAGAAAATCCAGAAAAAGGCCAGAAAAAATCAAAATAAAATCCAGAAAATTTCATAAATTTCGTAAATTCATATCTTTCTTTATATAACTCCTTTGTACTCAAATTTTCTCCATTGGATCACAAATTTCTTCATCTTTAATAGCATGCCACCTAAAAATATAAATTCTAACAAGAAAAATAGGCTGAATTCAAAATAATCTTAAATAATCCCTTAAAAATTCTACTTTATATCATCTCATCACTCTCTTCTTGAAATTAATTCTTTTAATTATCAACTAAAGTCAAAACTAACTCAAGAAAAGTGGTTAATTTCTAATTATTTAACCTTTCCAAAAGATCAAACATCAATAAAACAGATAATTAACCCTAAATAATGCAAAAATATAGACTTTAGTAAAATGGCATACCAATGGAGAAAATTCATAAACATGCATCATAATTACATAAAATAAACATGAACATTAGTTAAGTAAGATAAGAATTTAAGTTATATATACATGTTATCAGTTGTTCGGTGGGGTGCACAGGTGCCGCGGGGCAACCGGGTTAGGGGCATGGGGAGGGGAAGTGCTGGAGCGTCGACTTGAATCCAACAGGGTGAGAGAGAGTGAATCGGTAGGTAGAGGAGGAGGGAATGGGGTGGACTTTGCTGGGTAGTAGTGCAGAATTGGCAGGGTGAGAGAGAGGGAGAGAAATTGGCAAAATTGATGGGGGAAGGTAAGGGAAATTGCCGGAATGGGTCTGACAAGGCATCTGGATAACTTCGGCTGTGCGACGAGGAGGGGAAGCAGGGAGCCAAATTCGGGAGGGGAAAGTTGGAAGGGAAAATCGGAGTGGGGAGTAGCGGGCAGGCGATGGTGAGGGTGAGGGTGAGAGAGAGAAACGCACGACGGGCGAGAAGGGCGCGTGGAAGGGAAATTCGGGGGTTGATGGGACGAGGTTGAGTGGGATAGCGGAGGAAGGGAGGTGGCAATGGAGCGTGGAAGGAGAAAATTGAGAAGGGAGAAGGCGATGGAGGGTAAATCCGCACGGCGGTCCTGAGGCGGCGACGTCGGCCTAAGATGGCGAAGGCTTTGGGGCAGCGGCGTCACGAAGGGGATCGGTGGCATTTTTCCGCAGCGGCGGTAGTTGCGGCGGTGGCAGCACGATTGCCTGCAGCGGCGGTGGCGACGACGGCGATGGCGGCGGCGGCGGCAACAGTGACATCCTCGTGGTCGAGGCAAGGAGTGGGGGTAGTAACGGTGGCAACGGCGGTGGCGGCGGCGACGGCGGTTGGACTCCTTCCTCGACTCTCTGTGAGCAGCCACTCGAGAGGGAGGAAACTCATTTCTTTCCTCTAATAATGGCTAGGGTTTGTGGGGGGTCCCTTCCCCTCTTATAGAGCCCAAGATGGGCCGAGACGGGAAAGGGCCCACTTGAAGCAGACGGAACGAATAGATTTGGTCATCAGTTGCACACCGATTCGTGTCAAAATAAAGTCCAAACTTACCAATTTAATGAAAATAACTCGAATTGAGGGGTATAACGGTAAAATATGGTTCGAATCCACATGGAATTAGGGAAATTTCTTATGATCTCTTTCAAATTTGATCAAATCAGTTCATGAATCGATGATAGAAATTGGGGAAAATGGTATTTTATGAAAAGAGAACTTCAAGACAATTCTACGGGAATCAAAAATCATCAAATATGACTTTAGATTTTGCAGAGAAATTGAAGATTGAAGTGAGGGTATTTTTCTGAAAATAAAAATCACAATTTTACCAAAATTAAGACTTCAATTAAAGAAAATAATAATTCAAAAAAAAAATTAAATAACAAATGAAGATAGATTAGTATAAACCGCGATCACTAACCCACAATTATGACATAATTGATCCAATTAATCGCCGGAATCAATGCTATTCATCAAAATCTGAAAATAGCGATTTGTGGAGTTCAAGCGTCGATTTCTTCCTCGTCGATCGTCGAAATCTTCATCTTAATCAATCCTCGGATGCGGAAATGAGTCTTGAAGCAATTGGGACCCAGAGATTCAAGAGATTTGGTGTCTAAACTGTTAAATTTGATTGAATTGCTCTCGAATAATCATGTCGTCGGATCGTGATCGGACGCATCAGATGTGTTTTTCCATGATTTAATCTCGACCGTTATAACTCCCGCGATCAACGGTCGAGATTTGGACGATCCGGTGAACCCCCACAACGTAAGTGAAGATCCACGGTCAGAATTCCACTCTGATCGGACACTCCTCACGTTGCCACATCATCACGTGCATTGATCGTCCAATCGCGACACGATCGGACGGTGCAAATCTCGCCACGTCACCTGCGCGTTAACAAAACTTTGAAATATCAATTTTTAATTAGAAAATTAGATTTTTAATTCTGGAAAATCCTTAGAAATTCATAAAAATTTCAGAAAAATTCAGGAAAATTCTTAAAAATTAGAAAATTCATAACTTTCAAAATATAACTCCAAATTAATCAAAATTTCTTTCATTTGATCAAAAATTTAATTATCTATCATTCTAAAAAGTCAAATTTAATAAATGACAAGAGATTTAATTTCTATATCAAAAATACATTCATTTCTTTAAGATTTAAACTTTAGAAAAATTAAATGAATGTTTATAAAAATGATTTCTCTAATTATTTAACGTTAAAAACCACTTATAATCTCAAGTAAAGATGGGTTATAAAATTATTTATCTTTAATTTGTCATAATTAACCGTAATTTAAAGTATTTTGAGGATTATAATGAGTTTTTCATAGAATGATAGATAAATACTCATAAATATGATAACATGCATAGGAATGAATTCTTTTATACCTTAATATGCATTAATAATCATGTATTATCATGTCCAATTAGCATGTTATCAGAGGCCCACAACCCGAAAGCTTAAAATGATCATACAAATAATAAGAGATCCACAAAGAGGGGAGATGGAGATAAAAGAGGGCCCGTTAAACACGTGTGGGCCGATAAAGTTCAAAACGAGGAAAGATGGTAGATTCATGCGTGCGAGCTCGGAGCGGAGCGAGACGAGGTCCTCAAGCGGTCTAGTGAAACTCGACATCCTTCGTCTTCGCCTGTCGTGGGGGCTGGACACGCGTGGGTGTCGGCTCCTCCGGCACCGTGGTGTCATGCCTTGGTGGCAGCGGGGGTCGTACGCCACCACACGATCGTCGTCGTTGACGTGTCGTTTTTGTGCGTCGTTAAAACACAAAGACGATGGTCAAAAAAAATTTATAAAACCGAACTCACAAAGACAGGATATAATAATCAACTATTGGGTAAGTATCGGGTCGATCCACAGAGAGCAGGGTTGACTTTAATCGTAGAGTTGACTTGGTCAAACTTAGGTTTAAAAGGAGTTTTAAATAAGAGAAAATAAGATGTAAGATATGGAAATGATATAAATAAGGTAAGTAAGAAGTTTTCAGAATTGAAATCTCGGATTTGACAGAGAAAAGTCAAAAGTCAAAGTCAAAGCGTTGACTTTGACCAACAGTAGGTGTTATGTAAAATCATAGAATCAAACAGAGTCAGAAGATTACTAAAAGTAAATATTTCGAAACTAGAGAGAAAATGAAATTTATTGATATATATTTCGTAATTTTTGGATAAGAAATGGATTTATTATGAATTATTGAAAATCAATGATCACAAAATCCCCGAAATTAACACCTCAGAGAAAATCTTCAAATTTAATGCCCAAATAAAATCCAAATCTTGCAATTTCTATGTCAATGGAAATCTAAGAACCAGAGGAATCCAACAAGACCGAAATTATCAAATTCTGATTTGTAAATCAAAAGTAATTGACCCTGAAAGTTAATGTTTGACTTCTGATGAAAGATGAACAGCCCTTGGTCAAACGTCAAATTGGAGGGTCAAATGAACTAAGAATTTGATGAATTTGCTATCCACGGAAAGCTGATGAAAAGAGGAATACAATGAAACTAAAATCAATGAAAAGAGGAATTATAATCAGAGAGATATCCTATTTTCAAAATCAGCGACTTTTCGGACCTAAAATTGGGGAAAATGAAAAACACTATGAACTAATTTGCAAAATTAAAGATCTAAACCTAATAAAAACTCAAATTACCTCTTAATAATCGATCGAATCTCACTACTAACCCGATTGCCGCAAGAATGGGGCTTCAATTCTCGTGGATTGCAGCGAATTTGCTCGGATTCTTCCTCGCGGACTTTCGGAATTCAAGGGGAAAATTCGATGAAATCAAAGAGGAATTCGCGATCAGTCCTGCTCCAATTGCGTCGCAATCGAGTCTAAACGCGGGGGGATCACGATGAACTAGAAATCTTCCTTGAAATTCGCTTAATTCCTTGACGAATCGATCAAAAGTTCCGTTTCAAAGGAGGGAAATACATGCTTTTAAAGGGGTAAATTGGCCCGAATATCGTGGCCATTGGAGCAGTCGTGGAGGCGGTTTGCAAGGGTCATGGGAGCGGTTCCTTGGGGCGACGTCGTAGCTCCAGGATTCGCCACGAACTCGCCACGATTTTTGCTTCATTCTAGCCACGATTATTGCCGCAATTGACCACGATCGACCACGATCGGATCACGATCGGGCGTCGATCGTGCTCGAGATCCTCAATAAGATGCTGATCGATGGTTGTGGAATCGATTCCCCGACGAATGGTGTGCGATTGCGGCTGGATCGCGCTGCGATCGTGGCTCGATCGGACCGCGATTGTGGAGTTCTTCCACAACTCGTCGTAGCCGTCCGATGCTCTTCAGGTGAGGGAACGGTCACGATTGCGCGATCTTGTTAAGCTTTGATCGTGAGACACGTCCGCCGTGAGCCGTCCGATCGGTGATTATCGCGATGAAGATCCGGCGCTCTCGAGCCTCCACGTGGCGTCAGGTAAGCCGTCCGATGCTCCCAGATAACGATCCCAGTCGCGATCGCGATCGAACGCACGTGGTGCTTCCACGTGGCAACCGTTGAATGGTCACTTAACTTACATATTGCGCACGTGCATCATTTGATGACTCAGTCCGTTCAGACTGCATCGAACGCCCGATAAGCCGCCACGTCACTTGCAAAGGGTAACTATCGTGTGGGACATAGTCCCACACGGAAGAAAAAATAGAAATTCTCTCGTATAACTTAGGGGGCGGTTATACGCTTATGCGTTACCGCCCCTAAATACTAACCAGGGCCCACTATTCCCGTGGGCCCTCCACTTACCAGCCTGCCACGTGGCTGTGTCCTTAAATCACAAAGACGATGATCAAAAAAAATTTATAAAACGAAAATCACAAAGACAAGATATAATAATCAAGTATTGGGTAAGTATCGGGTCGATCCACAGAGAGCAGGGTTGACTTTAATCGCAGAGTTGACTCAGTCAAACTTAGGTTTAAAAGGGATTTTAAAGAAATAAAAATAAGATTTAATGAGTGGAAATGATATAAATAGACCTAATAAGAAAATTCAAGAATTGAAATCTCGGATTTGACAGAGAAAAGTCAAAAGTCAAAGTCAAAGCGTTGACTTTGAAAATAGTATGGGTACTGTAAAATCAGAGAATCAAACAGAGTCAGAATATTACAAAAATGACATATTTGGAAACTACAGAGAAAATGGAATTTATTGGTATATAATTCGTGATTTTTGGATAAGAATTAGATTTACTATGAATTATTGAAAATCAAGTATCAGAAAATCCCCGAAATAAACACCTCAGAGGAAATCTTCAAATTGAATGCCCAAATGAAATCCAAATCTTGCAATTTATATGTCAATGGAAAGCTAAGAACCAAAGGAATCCAACAAGACTGAAATTATCAAATTCTGATTTGTAAATCAAAAGTAATTGACCCCGAAAGTCAACATTTGACTTCTAATGAAAGATAAATAGTCCTTGGTCAAACGTCAAATTGGAGGGCCAAATGAACTCTGAATTTGATGAATTTGCTATCCACAGAAATCTGATGAAAAGAGGAATCCAATGAAACCAAAATAAAGTGATTGTGAATTATAATCAAAGAGATATCCTATTTTCAAAATCAGTGACTTTTCGGACCTAAAATTGGGGAAAATGAAGAACACTATGAACTAATTTGCAAAATTAAAGATCTAAACCTAATAACAATACAAATTACCTCTTGATAATTGATCAAACCTCACTACTAACCCGATTTCTGCAAGAATGGGGCCTCAATTCTCGTGGATTGAAGCGAATTTGCTCGGATTCTTCCTCATGGACGTTCGGAATTCAAGGGGAAAATTTGATGAAATCAAGACATGAAATCGTGATTATCATGCTTCAATGGCTGCATCTCTACAGTCTTGGAAGCAGAGGATCACGAGAACTTAAGACCTTCCTCGAAACTCGCTTAATTTCTTCACGAGTCGATCAAAAGTTAAAGAACAATAAAGAACTACATCGCTTTTTAAAGAGGAAATTAGGCTCGAAAACGTGGGCAATGGAGGCGATCGTGGAGGCGGTTTGATGGCGTCGAGGGGGCGATTCCGTGGGCATAAATCGTGGCTTCAATTCGTCGATGAATCGGTGTGAATTTGGCTTCAATTTGGCTTCCAAATAACCGCGATTTCCGCCACGATCGCGCCACGATCGGGCCACGATCGGGCCACGATCGTGGTCCTGATCCTTCATTGATCACCTGCCGATCGATTGGAGACGATTCCCCAAGGAAAGAAATGCGATCGCGGCTCGATCGCACCGCGATCGTGGGTTCTTCCACGTCTTGTCTGCGTCGTCCGATGGCGCTTCAGGTGAGCAGATGGCCACGATCGCGCGATCACGTGGACTCGGGTTTCGAGGAGCGTCCGCCGTCCAATGGAAGACGATCGCGATGATGATCGCGATCGCGACACTGTTCGTTCGATGAGGATCGGGCGCACCGGAAGGCTCCACGCGTCACCAAGTTTGCCAGCGATCACGGCCGTCCGATAAAAGAAATCGGATGATCGCATAGTGCCCCCGATTGCGAAAGGTTACGACCTTCCGATGAAGATCCATGCCTCCTCGCTTTGCCACGTGTCGACCACCTGTCTAAAATGATAAATTAATCAAATTTAAATTCGCTTTCAGCGAATCTGGCGCGGCCACGTGGAACGGTAGGATTGAAACGCGTTGCATTTAATGCACGCGATTTCGTGCATTTAATGCAGCAGTCACAGATTGCGGCACAACCAATGCGTCACAAGCATCTGTTTTGTCCCTGTTAGGCGGGGAAAATGGCGTTCTTTTTATCCATTGGTCCACGTCGCCTCGACCGTTATTCCTGAAAAAGAGAGCAATAAATGCATTTGTCTTATTAGGCGGGAAATAAGGCCGTCTTTTTATCCATTGGTCCACGTCGTCTCGACCGATGGTCCTGAAAAAGAGAGCATTAAATGTCTTTTGTCCTATTAGGCGGGAAAAAATCAGTCTTTTTTTTCATTGGCCGCTGCCCTTCCTTACTGACATGTCTCGGTTAGAGACATGTCAGTCAGAAGAAAACGCGTGCAATCATTGGGCTGACGTCGTTATTGATTGACGCGTGTCTCAATTTAACGCTGCGATCTCCGCCATTCTTACCGAATCCAACGCCCATCGTGCGTCCACGTCACCTGCAAAGGTAAGACTCCGCGGGACTTTAGTCCCACACAGAGAAAAAACAAGAGGAGAGCGTGGTTAAATATTGGGACGCGGTAACGCATTTGCGCTACCGCCCCCAAATACTCACCAGGGCCCACTATACCCGTGGGCCCTTCACTTACCATCCTCGCCACGTGGCGCCCCACACGGGCGCCCACGTGGACCCGTCCGCGTGGCCTCCTGCCCCACGTCAGCGCCACCTGCGCCCCGCGTGGGCCACTCGGGCGCTGCCACATGGCCTCAGTGCCGCGTCGCAACCCGACGCAGTCCCGCGCGCCACGTCAGCGTCTGCGGGCCACGTCAGCTACCGCTCGCCACATCAGCCTACAGGTTAGTAAAACCCCCTTTTTTTGCGATTTTAAATAGGAAAATTCAATTTAAAAATCAAATAAAATTCAGAAAAAATGCAAAAAAACTTCAGAAATTCATAATTTAAAATATACAACTCCTTTTTAATCCAAATTTTCTCCATTGGATCACAAATTCTTTTCTTTTTAATACCATGTCATTTAAAATATATTTCAAAAGAAGAAATCAAGATGATTTATAATTTACATAAATCATTTCTCATTAAACATTTGAAATCATAAATTCATCATAAAATCATCCTTCCAAACATTTACTAAAGTCAAAACTCATTTAATAACAGAGATTAACTTCTATTAATTTAAACAAAAGATTAATCATCTATTAAGCATGAAATTATCCCTAATTTATGCATAAATATCAACTTTAGTGAAATGACATGCCAATGGAAAAAACTCCTAAAAAGTATGATAACATGCATCATATTCACATAAAATAAGCATGAATATGAGTTAATTGTGATAAGAATTTGAGTTATAAATGCATGTTATCAGCGCCCACGTGGACCGCGTGATCGCGTGGCCTCGTGCCACGTGGTCGCGCCACTGTGCGCCTCCTGCGCCCCTGACGTGTCGTTTTCATGCGTCGTTAAAACACAAAGACGATGGTCAAACAAAATTTATAAAACTGAACTCACAAAGACAAGATATAATAATCAAGTATTGGGTAAGTATCGGGTCGATCCACAGAGAGCAGGGTTGACTTTAATCGCAGAGTTGACTTCGTCAAACTTAGGTTTAAAAGGAGTTTTAAATGAGAGAAAATGGAATTTAATGATATATATTTCGTAATTTTTCGATGAGAAATGGATTTATTATGAATTATTGAAAATCAATGATCAGAAAATCCCCGAAATTAACACCTCAGAGGAAATCTTCAAATTGAATGCCCAAATGAAATCCAAATCTTGCAATTTCTGTGTCAATGGAAAGCTAAGAACCAGAAGAATCCAACAAGACCAAAATTATCAAATTCTGATTTGTAAATCAAAAGTAATTGACCCTGAAAGTCAATGTTTGACTTCTGATGAAAGATGAACAGTCCTTGGTCAAACGTTAAATTAGAGGGTCAAATGAACTCAGAATTTGATGAATTTGCTATCCACGGAAAGCTAATGAAAAGAGGAATACAATGAAACCAAAATCAATGATTTGGAATTATAATCAGAGAGATATCCTATTTTCAAAATCAGCAAAATTTCGGACCTAAATTTGGGGAAAATGAAGAACACTATGAACTAATTTGCAAAATTAAACTTCTAAATCTAGTAAAAACTCAAATTACCTCTTGATAATCGATCGAATCTCACTACTAAACCGATTTCCGCAAGAATGGGGCTTCAATTCTTGTGGATTGAAGCGAATTTGCTCGGATTCTTCCTCGCGGACTTTCGGAATTCAAGGGGAAAATTCGATGAAATCAAGGAGGAATTCGTGGTCAATCCCGCTCCAATCCCTTCGGAATTGAGTCTAAACGCAGGGGGATCACGATGAACTAAACATCTTCCTCGAAATTCGCTTAATTCCTTCACGAATCGATCAAAAGTTAAGTTTCAAATGGGGAGTACATGGCTTTTTAAAGAGGAAATTGGGCTTGGAATCGTGGGTGATAGAGCGGGTCGTGACGGCGGTTTTCAAGCGTTCTGGAAGCGGTTTCCCTTGCATGGCTTTCTGGCTTCAAATCCGCGGGGAAGGAGCTTGAGTTTCGCTTTGAAAAGGCCACGAATTTCGGCACGATTGGGCCACGATCGGGCACGTCAGAGAACCACGATCGGGCCACAATCATCGTCTTGGTCCCGCTCGTCGTCAGTCGTCGCGTCAGTCTGGAGGTGATTCCACGCTGAAGCTCCGATCAGCGGCTTGATCGCGCTCGACGAATCCATCATGGGTTCTTCCACTAGCCCTCCGCGCGTCCGATCAATCTTCCACGTTCTCGAGCGACGTGATTCAGCCGAGTTGGAGTGCTGCCCCGTCTGCGAGAGGTTCTGCGCCAGCCGTCCAGTAGATCCAGCTGATCACACCACGCGTGCTGAAAATCGAAGGCGCTCACGGGCGCCACGTGGCGAGTGATTGGCGCTCCGATCGCGGCCACTTAAAGGTAAGTCAGCAATAGCAGTGCTAGATCTGTGATCCACGTGGACTCAGATTCCATAGCGAGTCTCACGGCGTCTTGATGAAATCTTGCGTGCCCTGTGTTTCCACGTCACCTGCAAAAGAAAACCGTGTAGGGACACAGTCCCACACCGCGGACACAAAAAGCAAATGGCGAAATGGCGCGTATCTAGAAGTAGAGACGCATTTCCCCTATTAATTTGTCATCTCTATATCCTCCATTATGGACGAACCTACACGTGGCGCCGCGGCGCCCACGTGGCCGTGTGGCCTCTGCCACTTGGGCGCACCTGCCATCCGCCTCCTGTGAGCCACCCGAGCCTTTGCACCACGTGCGCCTCATTGCCATGTCGCAACCTGGGTTGGTCGCGCGCGCCACGTCACCCTGGTCGCCACGTCAGTCGTCGCGTCGCCACGTCAGCACCTACAAGTAATAAAACCTCTTTTTCGCGATTTTGTTAATAGAAAATAACTCTAAAGAAATAAATAAAAATCAAATAAAATAAGGAAAAAGTGCATAAAACTTCAGAAATTCATATTTCTCAAAATACAACTCCTTTTAATCTCAAATTTTCTCTATTGGATCACAAATTCTTCTCTTTTTAATATCATATCATTTAAAATATCTTTTGAAAGAAGAAATCAAGATGAATTAAAGTTTACTTAAATCATTTCTCATTAAATATTAAAAATCATAAATTCATCATAAAATCATCCTTCCAAACATTTATCAAAGTCAAAACTCATTCAATAACAGAGATTAACTTCTATTAATTTAAACAAAAGATTAATCATCTATTAAACATGAAATTATCTCTAATTTATGCATAAATATCAACTTTAGTGAAATGACATGGCAATGGAGAAAATTCCTAAAAAAGTATGATAACATGCATCATATTCACATAAAATAAGCATGAATATGAGTTAATTGAGATAAGAATTCAAGTTATAAATGCATGTTATCAGCCGTGCAGCCACCCAGAACTCGCCACGGCTGGCCTCAATGCCGCTTGTCGCTACCCAGGAGTGGTCCACGCCGCGCCACGTCAGCCGCCGCCTGGGCCCGGTCGCCACGTCAGTGCCTACAGGTACGTAAACCCCTTTTTGCGAATTTTTTAATTAGAAATTCAATTTATAAATCAATTAAAAATCCAAAAAAATACATGAAAACTTCATAAATTCATATTTCTCAAAATACAACTCCTTTTAATCTCAAATTTTCTCCATTGGATCATAAATTTCTTCCTTTTTAATATTATGCCATTTAAAATATATTTAGAAAGAAGAAATCAAGATGACTTACAATTTACTTAAATCATTTCTCATTAAACATTCCAAATCATAAATTCATCCTAAAATCATCCTTCCAAACATTTACTAAAGTCAAAACGCATCCCATAATAGAGATTAACTTCTATTACTTTAAACAAAAGATTAATCATCTATTAAGCATGAAATTATCCCTAATTTATGCATAAATATCAACTTTAGTGAAATGACATGCCAATGGAGAAAATTCCTAAAAAGTATGATAACATGCATCATATTCACATAAAATAAGCATGAATATGAGTTAATTAGGGTAAGAATTCAAGTTATAAATGCATGTTATCAGTCGTGAGGACCATCGCGCTTGCATGCAGAAGAGCATGAGGGTTGAGGTCAGTGTCTTTGATGGTTATCTTGAACCCAAAGACTTTATTGATTGGGAGTCCAGCATGAACTCCTACTTCCGTTGGTATCGAGAGGTGAGGACTCCCTATCACTACTTGGGCCGAGATGGTCCAAAAGCTGTAGAACAAGTATGTTCTGTGGCAGTACAAGGCGACGCTCTTCTTATTGTAGCTTAACCTTCGACAGGGCAAGTCACCCATCCGGGATTACATCCACACATTTGAGGAGTGTCGAATGAGGTGTCGATTTGTGGAGGATTAATGGATCATTATTGGTCTCTTCACACACAGGCTAGGAACCCGTCTATGGAATGAGGTGCTCAAGAGCTGCCCTTCCAAAGTTGGCGAGGCCTAACTGTGCCGAGTGGTAGTTGATAACATGCATTTATAACTTAAATTCATATCCTATTTAACTCATATTCATGCTTATTTTATGTGAATATGATGCATGTTATCATAGTTTTTATGAATTTTCTCCATTAGTATGCCATTACACTAAAGTTCATATTTATGCATAAATTAGGGATAATTATGTACTTTCTTGATGATTAATCTGTTTGCAAGATTAAATTAATAGGAAGTAAGTTCTTTTCCAGATTTATTTTGACTTTAGTAAATGATTTTAAAGGTTAATTATAAGAAGGAAATTATTGGATGATTAAAAGAGAGAGATCTTAATGAATGCCTTTAAGTTATTTTTAATTCATCCTATATTCTTCTTTTTAAATTATATTTTTAATGACATAATATTAAAAAGAAAAGAAATTTGAGATCAATGGAGAAAATTTGGATTAAAAAGAAGTTGTATTTCTCAAGTTATGAATTTCTAAAGTTTTTGTTTTTTTGGATTTTTAATTTGATTTTTATTGAATTTTTTATGGATTTTTCTTAATTAAAAATCACGAAAAAAGTGGTTTTATTTCCTGCAGGACTGCGGGATGACATGTGGCGCGCGGAGCTGACGTGGCGTGCGGGACCAGCGCGGATGCGACGCGGCACTGAGGCCACGTGGCAGAGCCGCCCATGGGCCACGCAAGGTGTAGGTGGCACGGGTGGCGCGGACACGTGGCAGGAGGCTACGTGGACGCCCGTGAGGGGCGCCACGTGGCGAGTGGGGGGCTGGCATGTGAAGGGCCCACGGGTTAGTGGGCCTTGGTGAGAGTATTGGGGCGGTAATGCAAATGCGTTACACCCTTCTACCTTTTATACTCACCTTCTCCCAAAGTTTCTTCGGTGTGGGACTATGTTCTCGCGGATTCTTACCTTGTGCAGGACATGTGGCGGCACCGCAGACGTTCGATACACGGGCATCAATCGAACCACGTCGATACGATGGACTCGGAGTCCACGCGATCATCAATCACAACATGTGCGTTAAAAACGCATTTAAGTGAAGTGATTAAGGACTCACCTTGCACCACATGGCGTCATCATATGGATGCGATTCATCGCGATTTCGGCGCATCATGGGTGGACGCGTGGAACCATCACCATGCTACAATCGAAGATCGGACGATTTAAATTTAATCGTCGATCTTACAATGTTGCATGGTGTCTACGATTGGCGTGCGACGTGGACGCAATGGGCGCATTCGATTCTCATTGAACACGCGATCGTGAGCAGCCGCGCGATCTTCACCGGACGGCGGAAATATCATTAAAGGATCATGACCCGATTGCGATGCTATCGTGGTCCGATCGCTACGTGATCGTGGCCCGATCGTCAAGCGATCGTGGGTCGATCGCGGCACAATCATGGTCACGATCACTTCAAATTGATGGCCCACGATCGTCATGCGATCGTGGCCATCAAATCCACCTCTCCACCGGATCACATGGCCCAAATTTTTTGGGCGAAATCTACTTTAAAAACCGATGTACTCCCTTGTTTTCTTCCTAACTCTTGATTGATTCGCGAAGCAATTAAGCGAATTTGGAGCAAAATCTTGAGTTCATCATGATTCCCCTGTATTTAGACTCAATCGCGATCCGATTGGAGCAGGATTCGTCGTGATTAATCGTTTGATTTCATCAAATTTTCCCCTTGAACATCGAACGTCCGCGAGGAAGAAACCGTGCAAATTCGCTTCAATCCGCGTGAATTAAAGCCCCATCTTTGCGGAAATCGGGTTAGTAGTGAGATTTGATTGATTATCTGACGGTAATTTGTATTTAGATTAGTCTTAGATAGTTAATTTTGAGTTTTAGTACATAGTGTTCTTCAATTCTACCTAATTTTAGTCTGAAATTTTGCTGATTTTGAAAATAAGATATCTCTCTAATTATAATTCTGAATCACCTGATTTTTGTTTCATTGGATTTCTTATTTTATCATCTTTCCATGGATAGCAAATTTTTTTGAATTCCCAGATCATTTGGCCCCCTCAATTTAACGTTTCACCGAGCACTGTTCATTTTCAATCCGAATTTGAGCATTCACTTTCGAGGTCAATTACTTTCAAAATATAAATCAGAATTTGATAATTTTGGTCTCTTTAGAATCCTCTATTTTTAGCTTTCTATTGATATATAAATTTCAAGATTTGGATAACATTTGGCAAGTTAATTTGAAGATTTTCTCTGAAGTGTTCGTTTTAAGATTTTTATCTGATCTTTGATTTTCCATAATTAATAATAAATCCATTTCTTGTCAAAAAATCATGAATCTTATATCAATAAATTACATTTTCTCTATAGATTCTGAATATCTAATTTTCGTAATCTTCTGACATCTTTTGATTCTCTGATTTTACATAAATTTGACTATTGGTCAAAGTCAATGCTTTGACTTTGACTTTTGACTTTTCTCTGTCAAAACCAAGATCTTAAATCTTAAAATTCCTTATTTAGTATATTTATATCATTTCTATTCATAAAACCTCATTTCTACTTCTTTAAAACTTCTTTTAAACCAAAGTTTGACCAAGTCAACTCTACAATAAAAGTCAACCTTGTTCTCTGTGGATCGACTCGATACTTACACTTTACTTGATTTTATATCTTTGTCATTTTGAGTTCGGTATTATAAATTTTGTTTGACTGACGTTTGTGTGTTTTAACGACCGCATAAAATGCCTCGTCAGTAGCGAACCGGGAAACCTCCAGGTTTACGTTCGAGCGGGCGTTGGGCCTCAGGTCATTGATGGGAGCTCGAAAAACTACCCAATAGATTGGACCACAGTCTTAATCCGCTCAAGTCGTCCTATCAGCTAGCCTAATCTAGGTCCTGAGGGCGGTGGAAACAGGCACGGGAAATACTGAAAGAAATAATATTACTTCAAGGTAAAGTAGAGGGGATGTGTGCCTAACTTGCGGGGCATGAGCCTGGTCGGTCGCTATGAGGGAGATCCTTTGTACGCGGCACGGACGGTTAGCAGAAAAAGGCTGTAATTGTGATGACGTGGAGTAGCACAGTCCTAGATGTGCCTTTGACCTTTCCAAAGAGTGTTGAGGTGGGAGCGAAGTTGTGGAGCAGTCGCGGCAGACCATAGGCTGTACACAAGCTATGAGAGGAGCACCACAGGCCACATGTAGGGCTCGATGGGACGTGACGAGACGAAACCGCGAGGTCGTCGATTTCGCGCGGTATCGCGTCAAAAAATAATTCCAAACTTACCAATTTTAAGAAATTCACTCGAATTGAGGGGTATAATGGTAAATATGGGTCAAATCCACATGGAATTAAGGAATTTCTTGACGTAATCTTCAAATTTGATCAAATTGGACAAGAAATTGATGGAAGAAATTGGGGAAATTGGTATTTTATGAAAGATAACTTCAAAACGAATCCACGGAATCAAAAATCATTGAAAAATGATCTTGATTTCGTGGAGAAATCGCAAATTGAAGTGGAGAGAAATTTCGGAACGTTGAAATCGCAAATTTGCTAAATTTTGATGAAATTAACCTCTAATTCCTAATCTAAACTGAAATTAAACGTGATTGGGAGGTAGATGATGAAAAACCGCTTCCACTAAACCCGAATAGCGATCGATTCGTCGCGATTAATCCGATTAATCGCCTAGAAAACCAAGAACGCGATGACGAGCTTCAAGCGCCGATTTTTCACTCGATACTTCACCAAATCTCAATCTCAAGGGCTCCGTGAGTGCGGAAATGGAAGAGGAACACGATGGGATTGAGAGAAACAAGAGAGAGGGTGTCTAGACAGTTCAATTGCTTGAAATCTCAACTCGGATGCTTACAAACGTGAAGAACACATCGTTTTATAGAGGGTTTGATCGTAACCGTCCGATCGAAACGATCGACGGTTACGATAAACGGTCCACGATGGACCGTTTTCCAAAATGTCGCGATCGTTGGATTGAAAATGGATGGTCCGGATGCTCCTTGATTTTGCGTTTTAAAACGCGTTCGATCGCGTTCGTTGGATCATGATCGGGCGGTCCAGATACGATCTGCGCCGTTTCATCTGGACTGTTATAACGCATCTTAATTTGACACGTGCTTTGATCGTGATCCGGTGGTCCACGGCGCATGTGATCGACGCGTGTCGATTGATCGCCCGCCAGATCTGACATTCCTCAATGCGCCACGTCACCTGCACTTATAAAACACCGTGTGGATTAGTCCCACACGGGAAAGAAAAAACAATATCGTCGGGTATATAATACCCGATGATTTATATGGAACGAATACCCTTTCCCATATAGGGAAGGCTTATGACCTCTTTATATATATGTATTAAATAAATAGATATAGTAAATATATTGCGCCACGTAGGCGTTGCGCGGGTTCACGTGGCGCTACCGCGTGGCCTTGCGTGCCACGTCGCATCCACGTGGGGCCCGCGCTAAATAAAATCAATTATTTTTTTATTTTTTTAATTAAAACGGCTTAAAAAAATCGAAAATAAAATTAAGAAAATGGTTTAAAAATCCGGAAAAATTCCCTAAATTGTAAAAATCATATCTTTCAATATATAACTCCAAATTAATCCAAATTTCTTTCATTTGATCCAAAATTTAATTATCTATTATTCTAAAAAGTCATATTTAATAAATAATAAGAGTTAAAATTATTATTTCAAAAATACCTTCATTTATTAAGATTTTAAACTTTAGAAAATAAAAAATGAATGTTTATAAAAAAATTGTTTCTCTTATTATTTTTAACTTTAAAAAAACAGTTATAATCTCAAGAAAAATATGGGTTATCAAATTATTAAACTCTAATTTATCAAAATTAACCCTAAATTAAAGTATTTAGATATTATAATGACTTTTTAAGAGAATAATAGAAAAATACATATAAATATGATAACATGCATGGAAATGAAATCATTTATACCTTAATATGGAATAAAAATCATGTTTTGTTATGTGAATATAGCATGTTATCAGGACGCAGACGAGGTTGCGGTGGACTGCGGACCAAACCCAAACATAATACTAGCCGGGCAGCAATAGGGCACAGTCACGGCCTAAGGTAGGGCCCGTGCGCGGCTCGAGGCAGATCGTGGGCGCGACCAAGGGGTGGGGCGTGGGCACGGGAGTGGGCCTGGATTGGGCGTGACATCGTCCTAGGCAGATGGGACCTGGGTCGAGGGCAGAGGCGACCCGGGCAGGGCATGAGCACGGCCCAAGCTGCCTGCAAGTGCGACCAGTGGCAGATGCTGACGCGAGCCCGAGGTCAAGAGCAGGCACGACACCGTATAGGCAAGGCGCAAGGGCGGCAATGCGGGCGAGCATGGGGCGATGTGGGTCACCGATGCGACGACGGTGCAAGGACGACGACACGAGGAGGGTGGTGTGACGGCGGTGACCTGATGGGCTGGGTGATGGCATGAGGGCAGTGGTGCGAAGAGGGCAGAGTGAGGGTGGCTTCCAGATAGGGTGATTGTCAACGTGAGGAGGACGACAAAAAGATGGCGACCAGGTGGGGTGATCGACAGCTCGAGGAGGGTGGCGTGAAGGCGACGACTAGATGGGTTGGGCGATGGTATGAGGAGGGCAATGTGAGGGCGACTTCCAGATAGGGTGATCGGCAACGCGAGGAGGGAGGACGGGAAGGCGGCTCGAGGGCAGCGATTGGCGCATGGGGAATGCAGGGAGGCAATGCGAGGGGTGACGATGCTAAGAGGCGGTGCGGAAGGGGGCGGCGCAGCGGTCCTGGGCGGCGGCGGCAGCGGAGGCCTAGGGCGGCGGCGGCGCCGACACGAGCGCATGCAGTGGTGACAGCGACAACGACGACGTCCTCGTGGTCGGGGCAAGGAGTGGTGGCAGTAGCGGCGGCGGTGACACGGATGTGTGAGGCGGCAGCAACGGCAGTTGGACTCCTTCGTCAAACCTTTGGGAGCAACCACTCGAGAGGGAGGAGACTCCTTTCTTTTTTCTCTCAAATGACGGCCATGGTCCAAGGGGGGTCCCTTCCCCTCTTATAGAACCCAAGATGGGCCGAGAGGGGAAAGGGCCCGCTTGAGGCCCACGAGCCTAATAGCCTAACATACTCATAGAAATAAGGTCCACAAAGAGGGGCTTCATGATAAGTCACAAATCTTAGTGATAAAATATGTTTTTGTAATGAATTTTCTATGCAATTCTTTATATTTATTTGCATGTTTTATCCACAATCTAGTATGACATTGTGATTTTTATAAATTTCAGACCTTGCCCTAAAGTTATGCATAATTATGTATTTTTAAGAGAATTTCAAGGCTTAGGTGGAGACATGAGCCCATGGAGCTAGAGGAGACAGTCCAAGCAATTTTAGAGTAGCCCATGAAGATGTCAAGAAAGCAATTGAGAGGCCCATTAAGACCCAAAAGGGCAGGAGAAGAGGATCCTGATTGCTAAAGCCCGGGAGATCCAATGGCCCACCTTACCTCTCTCTTTCCAGATTTAAACTCTTAGGGTTTTTGGAGAAGAAGTCATCACTTTGATTCAGTCCATTCTCCTTTGGAAGCTTGCGTGCAGCTGTATCGGTGTCCCTCTTACCCGAGTAAGAGCTAGGAAGAAGGAGAGCGTCCGAGGCTGCTGGAGAGGAGGAGAAGAAGGGTCCCTCAGGCCTCGACGGGTGTGACACGAGGTGCCTCTCTTCCATTCTCCTCCTTGTCCTCTCTTTCCTTCTCTTTTCTGCAGGTTATCTGGGTGGCAGATAGCCCACTTGCAGCGCTCCCGACGCCACCGGCTTCCTCCAAGACTCGTCCTGCAATCCAGATTTCAGGAGACCTCGAGGTTGGAGTGTTGCTTCATTGCTGCTGCCCACCGGCAGCAACTTCTTTCTCTACTTTGTGTCTAAAAAATATATTCCTCTCTTCACGGTACAATCATCATGATTTTCCCTTTTTTTATTCAATCTTATGTGTTTTTTTATTTCATTTTAATGTTCCGCACGATACTTATTAAATCTCTGTATTTCCGCTGCCCGTCCGCAGGTGAGAGCTTGCTCAAAACTGATTTGAGAAATTGGTTTTGGGTTAAGAGATCACCAATACAATAATCTCTCAATTCATTTTGTCTTTTCTTGTTTTTCTCTCATTGTGCCTCACAAATCGCTCTCCCCCTCAAGGTGTAATCTGGTTGCAGCCGGGCCATGCCCAAAGCCAATTTCTGAAATCAGTTTTGGAATATAAAACTAACAAAAATTCTGCCATAAAAAAATTTAGTGTTTTCTTGTGGAGATTCGCCTGCTCTTGCCCTTGCGTTCACGAATTTGCCACAGTTTTCCGGCATTTGTGAGTCTCTTCAAGATCGAAAGTTGGCAATCGATTTCTAGTTACGAAAATTCCTATTGTTTTCGCATCGTGTCTCACCAGTCGCTTTCACATTTCCGAAATCAACTTCGAAAAAAAAACTTCACAAAAGAATCCCCTGACCATTTCATTTTGCTCCCGATTGTCTTCGCACCTGTTCCTTCAAGGCGTGAATATTTCTTGCAGACGTGTTCCTACCCAAAGCCGATTTCCAAAATCGGCTTCGATTAGAAAATTCACTAACATAGTAGTTCCCTTAGAAATTCTTTCTCTCTTCATTGAATTTGGCCTAGATTTTGTCCTCGTGCTCACGAAAATTGCCGCCGCTAGTTTGCAATGATACATCTGCCTAACACCGAATACGGGAATCGGTTTTGGAGCTACGAAAAAAAGAAAAAAAAGGGAAAGAAAAGGTTAGTCGCTTCACCCGTGGCAGCATCCCTGCGTTTCACCACTCTCTCTCTCGTCTCCTTCTTGATTCTCTTTCCCCTTTTATATTAATCACCTCGATTCATCTCGAATCCACCCTCTGCCCTTACCATTCGCGTCTTCCGCCTGTCTACACGAATTATCTGAATTTTTCTCTTATCCGACTTCTTACTTAATTCTTATTCAGAGAATAAGAATCCTGTATTCTCCATTTTCCATTTTCCATTCTATTCTCCATTCTTACTTCTCACTCCGTATTCCCCATTTTCTCTTCCTTCTAACTTCTTCTCTATTTACTTCTTATGTGTTTTCCTATCTTACTGCCTTCTCCTCGGTAACTCTCTCTAGACCTTATTCTCCTCATTTATTTCCTTCATTTCTAATATATCTTCTCAGTTCTAAAATCTCCTCACCTTTTAAAATCCTAAAAAATACTGCTTTAAAGTAGAAATTCACTAGCTAATCACCCGCTCCATGTGGATCGACCCTTACTTGCCCTAGGCTTGTGAGGTTTATAAATGTGTTATTTAAAAACTCACACGACGTAACAATTAATTATATTGTTTACCACTAATTAATACCACATTTTGAGCTTATCACTTCACAAGTAGGACCCGAAAAAGGAAGGGCCCACCTGAAAGCCTAAAAGGGAGAGGGAAATAAACGAGGGCCAGAGCTGAGAAAGTTAACAATAAAGAAAGAAAGAAAGAAAGAAGATAGGTCCACGCACGCGCGAGCTTGGGATGTGACGTATCGTGGCGAGACGAGGTCCTCACGCAGTGTAGCGGAAGCCAGCATCCTTCGTCTTCGCTCCTCGAAGAGGCTGGACGTGCGCGGGTGTCAGCTCCTCCGGCGCCGTGATATCATGCCTTGGTGGCGACGGGGGTCGTGCACCACCATTAGGCTTGTTAGGTTTTTCATAATCTTTGTCAAATCCCTTATTGAGATATGAGAGGAGAAAGTTTACCAACAAAGAGGGCCAAATAAACTAATGAGAAAGAAGAAGAGGAATGTTTTTTTTCAATCCATTAACATAGTGGGGAAACATGGTACGCATTGCAAAGGAGTAGATGTCCACTTGCACTGCTAGCCCCCACATGGAGCATCTCTTCTCAGCTGAGAGAGGAATCACCACATACAAGCAGAGAAACTTAGCGGATGATGCCATTTTTGTGGTGATGGCAGTTCAATGCGGGAATAGATAGGAGGATACCTACTAAGAACAATGAACAAAGCTAGGTGATAAGGAGGAAGGGTGGATAAGATGATATCTTCACAAAAGTTAGTAATATTCTTTTATCCTTGACAATTTATTTGATATTTTTATGATGAAATTTTTTATAGCAATGTATTTTGTTAGAACTATTTTAAGTTTAGCTAGATTTTTGTTATTTTGTCTAAATATAGGAATTGCTTTGAAATAAATTTGATGTTGCAAGGGAAATAAATAATGTCATGGGATTGAGATCTTTTGGTGTTCTTTTATAAACATTAAATCAAAATTTTCAATTTTTCGGTTCTTCAAGTAATATAACAAGTGAAGTGTCGACCAACTCTTTTATAATGTAACTGCATCTCCTTGCAAGTGCTTTTCAATCTTTCAATCTGGTCAACTGACAAAGGTTCTTTAGAAGTTTAATGGATTTTGAATCAGATAATGAGAGGATCTTCCCGATCATCTTTTCTTTTTTTTACACTACTTTTAAAAGAGGTCTCAGAACGGATCCGCTTTTTCCTTGTTTATAATTTTTTTCTTGGTTTCGTGGTGGGTGCTTTGACCTGCTTACGGCCCACCGTGGTGTGGCCCGTGAAAGCACGGGCCGCTCCACGACACGCGGCGGCATATTCGGGCCGTGGGCCTTGTTAGAGAAAAACCGGCCCGAGGCCCCCAGTTGAGAGCTTTAGACACTCGGTGTTTGTTTGTTCGTAGAGAGAGAGAGAGAGAGAGGATCAGATGACCGCGTGGCGGGCATGACGATTGACGGGTAAAGAAATGACCCTTAACGGCCAAACAGAAGTCGAACCACAAGGCGTGCCTCTTCATCCTTCGCGCGTCCCTGCTATGTCTCTCTCTCTCTCGCTCTCTCGGGTCGCTGTCCTCCATACTCGACTGGCTTGACGACGGACGCGGCCCGCTTGATAGAAGCCGCGATGGCGCAAACACCTTCGCCCACGTGGGAGAGGGGGCCCTCCCGATCGAGAACAGAGCCCTCTCCAGTCTCCACCTAACATTCCAGTTTATTTCTAATGTCTTCGTCGACATCATAACTCCTCAAATTCTCTTTCATCGGCAGTCATCCGTTCACACCCATGGCAGGAGAGGGGCATCTCCATCCGCAGCTTCCGCCGGGCTTCCGCTTCCATCCGACGGACGAGGAGCTGGTAGTGCACTACCTCGAGAAGAAGGCCTCTCGCGCCCCTCCCGGTCGCCATCATCGCTGAGATCGACCTCTACAAGTTCGACCCCTGGGAGCTCCCCCGGTACTCTTTCCATCTCTCTGGTCTATGAGTCCTTCGACCTCGCTCTCTAACGCTCTCGGTGTGGTCAGAAAAGGCGAGCTTCGGGGGAGCAACAGCAGGAGTGGTACTTTTTAGCCCGCGGGAGCGCAAGTACCCGAACGGCGCGCGGCTAACCGGGCGGCCACGTCGGGGCACTGGAAAGCCACGGGCACGGACAAGACCATCCTCGCCTCGAATTCGGGCGGCCGCAAGGTAGGGCGTCAAGAAAGCCCTCGTCTTCTACGGCGGCAAGCCCCCCAGGGGGCGTCAAGACTAACTGGATCATGCACTGAGTATCGCCCTCGCCGGGGATTCTCTCAGGGTTCTTACTACTACTACTACTACTACCTACTCTTTTCGAAAAAGACTTTGGCTGATTGGTGTACTTGTCGTTGTGACGCGGGGCAGATGGACGACTGGGTGCTGTACCGCATCTACCAGAAGCACTGCAAGGCTCCGATGGACGGAGGAGGCGGAGAAGAGAGCTTATTGAAATTGAAGAGAACGTTTAACCACCCCCTCGATTCGTTGACTGCGAAACGAGCTTCATCGAGGGAGCTTCAATGGCAGGGGACCAAGGGAGCCACTCTATGACGGCGCTGCTGGAGCAGATTCCGCATCAATACAACCGCGCAACGATACTGCCGGAGATGGGGCAGCCGCAGCACTTTCCCGGCTCCAGGTGGAGCCATTAGCTCGCTACAGATACCTACTTTACTTTAGGTAGATAGGTCCTATTCAAACCCTAATTCTTCAGCGAAGAAGAAGAAGAATACGACGAAGAAGCAGTGAACGAATTTATCCATTAGCAGGAAGATGAGGGGGATAAGGATTAAGGAGCACGTCGCTCTCGTACTGCCCTCGTTACTCCTCCTCTCCCGTCGCCTTGTCTACCCTTTTCAGGCTCTTTTCTTCTCCGGGCAGTACCCGCGAAAGCAACGAGAGCCTACCCGGCATGCCCGCGATATTCATGGCGGTTGGAAGTCTTGTCCGCGTGGGAGTGGAGATGACGTCATCAGTCATCATGTTTTCGGCCGTAGAGGACGAGTTAGACGAATCTTCAACCTGTCACTCGTTGAGGTATTTTCGGGAGAAATTAGCTCCATTGTATTCTATAGGATGAAAAGCATGGAATGTTCATAAATTAATTAATGAATTTAATTAAATTATCAATCATCTCCTTAGGAAAATCTTGCTCATAGGATATATTTGACACATATCATTGGTAAGTTGGGGTTCATGGCTTATTTAATTCATCACTCCCCCATTAGTATTTGTGACATCGATTGTTTTCATTTTAAAAACATAGATCTATTCGTAAGATCAAGGTATCAAATGAAAAAACTTGTGACATCAAGCACATAACCTACAAAGAATAGAAGTAGAGTTTGTTCTATGAAAGCTTGATGTAGCCCAGAACGGAGCCAAAGTGTCTATTTTGGATGAAGCTGAGGCGGCCCACCTTCACTGGCTCATTTAGAGCTTAGTGGGCCTCAAGAGAATCTCTAGGATCTGTCAATGTCTATAGAGGATCACATAGGGATACCAAATATTCTTCACAGTTTAATAAATTAGTCGAGATCTCTATGGGACGCTTGACAAGACCCAAAAAGCATCATTTTTTTCTTTCGTCAGTTCATGTCTCTAACACATCCATGTTGTTAGAGTTATATTTTTAAGACTTCTATGTTATTTTTAAAAGGTCAAAATCACTTGGACGGCCCGTCACTTTTTGAAACTTATATAAGGCCTCTACTATAACCCTTGAGGACACAATTTGAAGTTATCCCTTTTCTAAGAGCTTTGCTTTCTCCCCTTGACTGTTCTCCTGTTTTGAAAGTGCTCATATGTTTGTGGATTCAAGTACAACCCTTTGTGAATTCAAGGGTTGAAGAGGTTAGCTATGTGGATTAAGACTCTAACGCTTCTGGTAGATCAAGGCTTATGGATTCAAGTCTCCGTTCTACATTGTTCCTGTGCTAAGGCAGCATTAGAGCAACACCATTGTCAAGCACAAGATGGCTCCCTGATAACATGCATTTATAACTTGAATTCTTATCTTAATTAACTCATATTCATGCTTATTTTATGTGAATATGATGCATATTATCATACTTTTTAGGAATTTTCTCCACTAGCATGTCATTTCACTAAAGTTAATATTTATGCATAAATTAGGGATAATTTCATGCTTAATAGATGATTAATCTTTTGTTTAAATTAATAGAAGTTAATCTCTGTTATGGAATGAGTTTTGACTTTAGTAAATGTTTGGAAGGATGATTTTAGGATGAATTTATGATTTAAAATGTTTAATGAGAAATGATTTAAGTAAATTATAAGTCATCTTGATTTCTTCTTTCTAAATATGTTTTAAATGGCATAATATTAAAAAGGAAAGAATTTATGATCCAATAGAGAAAATTTCAATTAAAAAGGAGTTGTATTTTGAGAAATATTAATTTTTGAAGTTTTAACTTTTTTTTCTAATTTTTATTTGAATTTTAAAGTGATTTTTAGATGAATTTCTTTGTTAAAATCGCGAAAAAGGGGGGTATTTTTGTCCACAGGCCCCAACTGATGACGTGGCAGGCGTACCTGACGTGGCAAGCGGGGCCCAGGTGTCCGGCTGACGTGGCAAGGCGGTGACGTGGCGCGCGGGACCACCGCGCCGTTACGACGTGGCAAGACGCGTGTGGCCCACGCGTGACACGTGCGCGATATATACTTATAATATAGGTTATAGATATAAGCCTATTCTTAGAACTAGCTAATATCTATAACCGCCTCCCTATTTAACCGCGAAATTTTCCTTTATTTTCTCCGTGTGGGACTATGTTCCCACACGGTTCTTACCTTGCAGGACGCGTGGCGGCACGAGAGGCGTCGGATCCAGCTGGCTCTGATCGCAAGGCGTCGATCGCGTGGACCCGAGTCCACGTGATCGCCAGATCAAACACGTGCCTAAAATACATCTTAAGTGAACTGATCGCAGGGCGTATCTTTCGCCACGTGGACGCGTCGTGAGCGTCCGATCTTCGTCGAGACGAGGACCACGCGATCTCCATCAGACGGCCACGTGATCCCGCAATCAAGGCCGTCCAATCTACCTGGCTTCATCGATCCAACGGCCACATCGCGGGAGCGTAGGATTCCGATCTGACGGCCATGAGAATCCCTATTCGTGAAGATCGGTGGAGCGTTGGATTCCGATCCAACGACGTCTGCAGCGTGTGGAAGAACTCCACGATCGCGGCCCGATCGAACCGCGATCGAGAAGAGTTCGCTGTGGAATCATCGCCGGTCGAAGAGATGGTGATCGAAGAAGGATTAGCACCACGATCGACGCCCGATCGCGACCCGATCGTTGCGCGATCGTGGCGGAAATCGCGGCGAAAATCGTGGCAAACGTGAAGCGAAATTGAAGCTGAAATCAATCCGATTCGTCGCGGATTTGAGGCCACGACCTATGCCCAAAGAATCTCCTCCACGACGCTTGAAAACCGCCCCCACGATCGCGTCAATTGCCCATGATCCTCGGGCCAATTTCCCTCTTTAAAAGCATGTATTTCCCTTCTTTGTTCTTCAACTTTTGATCGATTTGTGAATGAATTAAGCGAATTTCGAGGAAGATCTTTAGTTCATCGTGATCCCCCCGCGTTTAGACTCGATTCCGAAGGGATTGGAGCGGGATTGATCGCGAATTCCTCCTTGATTTCATCGAATTTTCCCCTTAAATTCCGAAAGTCCGTGAGAAAGGATCCGAGCAAATTCACTCCAATTCGCGCAAATTGGAGCTTAATTCTCGTGGCAATCGGGTTAGTAGTGAGATTTGATCGATTATCACGAGGTAATTTGAGTTTTTATTATATTTAAAAGTTTAATTTTGCAAATTAGTTCATAGTGTTCTTCATTTTCCCCAAATTTTGGTCTGAAATTTTTCTGATTTTGAAAATAGGATATCTCTCTGATTATAATTTCAAATTACTTGATTTTGGTTTCATTGGATTCCTCTTTTCATCAGCTTTCCGTGGATAGCAAATTCATCAAATTCCGAGTTCATTTGATCCTTCAATTTAACGTTTGACCACGGACTGTTCATTTTTCATCAGAAGTTAAACGTTGACTTTCGGGGTCAATTACTTTTTATTGACAACTCAGAATTTGATAATTTTTGTCTTGTTGGATTCCTCTGGTTCTTAGCTTTCCATTGACATATAAATTGCAAGATTTGGATTTCATTTGGTCATTCAATTTGAAGATTTCCTCTGAGGTGTTAATTTCGGGGATTTTCTAATCATTGATTTTCAATAATTCATAATAAATCCATTTCTTATCCAAAAATTACGAAATATATATCAATAAATTCTATTTTCTCTCTAGTTTCCAAATATATAATTTTCGTAATCTTCTGACTCTGTTTGGTTCTCTGATTTTGCAGAACACCTACTATTGGTCAAAGTCAACGCTTTGACTTTGACTTTTGACTTTTCTCTGTCAAATCCGAGATTTCAATTCTTAAAACTTCTTATTTACCTTATTTATATCATTTCCATATCTTACATCTTATTCTCTCTTATTTAAAACTTCTTTTAAACCTAAGTTTGACCAAGTCAACTATGCGATTAAAGTCAACCATGCTCTCTGTGGATCGACCCGATACTTACCCAATACTTGATTATTATATCTTGTCTTTGTGAGTTCGGTTTTATAAATTTTTTTGACCATCGTATTTGTGTTTTAAAGGGCTAGCTTGATTATTCGAGGTGGTCCAAATGGATATAATAAGATGACTTACACAAAGGTATCTCCATTTAGCTCAAAAGAGGTGGCCGAGAAGGATGATGAATTATATTATGTGTTGTTTATATTTTTTGAAATGAAATTTATCTAGTAGCATTCTTGTGTGACAAAGAATATGAGCATATACAATAACTAAGTAAATTATAATAAGATCATAATATAAAAATCAATAATATTTAAACATATATTATAAATATTCTTATTCAAGGGATATTATCTAGAAAAAATAACATTATCTCATCCAACATATATGATAAGTATGATTGATCTTGTGGCCATCAGTGTGAAGACACTAACAAAATATAGTGGGTGCTCTTTGGAGAAATTTTTTAATAAATTGATTCATATGATCGTTGAATACTATTACATCTAATTATTTATTGATATGCATAAAACTATGTTCGTTGAATGCGCAAATTTACGTATCAAAAAAAATTATTCTCAACTCTTCTAATCTAATTTTTAAATTAGAACAGTGGCGAGTTAAGGTCGAATCTACAGAGAGCAAGGTCAAAAGTATTGAAAATAAAGAAATATTTTTAGTATTTTTAAATTTAGAAAGCAGAGATGAACGATGAAAGGAAGGAAATATGCGTGGACATGAAATGAATTGAACAAGTGCTTTCAAACTCTTTGCAAAGATTGAAAACCCTTGATCGATGGTGGAAAAGTGATTTTAGGGTTTGAAAATTGAGAAAATGTTGATAAATAGATAGAAAAATAGAAAATATGGATAGAAAATGATCCTAATCTAAATAGTTATAATGAAAACACAGTCTAGTGATGCTCCCTAATCAAAACATACCTTTGAAAGCTTGTATATTTTGCCCAGACTTTAAATGTTGCATCCAACATGAGGAATGAATAGAAAAGAGAAGAAACTTACTAAGAATGGTGTTCCTCACATGAAGAATGATCAATCGTTGCTTTCTTTCCTTCTAGCTATCCAATGCTAGCAACATACAATGAAAATATTCATAAACCTAATTTTTTATCTCTGAATCTCCTAGAAAATTAGTAGAGCTTGAAATGACGATTATCCCCATGAAATTTCAGCCCCTAACTCCATCAAGATCGTTGGATATCAGGCTTTTAATTTAGAGAGATCTGGACTATTGATTTAATTTCTCTCTCTTCAAATCGTGTTGGTCAACTCACTTCAACCCAGTCAAACTTCGTTAAAATATACCAAAATTACATTAAATGCCCCTGATAACTCTAAAATATAAGTCACATTCATGCATTATTTATCATGTTTAAGTGTTGATAAAGACTACAAGAATAAGATATCTATTTTTATATAGCTGAAAATGATAAAAATATGACTAAGTCCTATCATGCATCATTTCTTATATTTTGACTGTATTATGAGACTAACCCCACTTGACTTCTTGGAAGTCAAATGGTTGAATTCTCACATTTTTATGAGTTATTTGGATGCAAGGACTTAGGTGAAGTTTAATGGGAGCATGGATGAAAATTATCTAGAAGAAGAAGAAGAAAATGGGTGCTCCACCTTTTTAGGAGGTTAGTCAAAGCTTTTCACCTTTTTAGAAGGTTAGTCAAACCTTTCCACCTTTTTATGAGGATGGTCAAACCTTTTCATATCTTTAGGAGGTTATTCAAACCTTTCCACCTTTTGAGGAGGTTAGTCAACCACCTTCTTGTGGGGGGGGGGGTCAACCCATTCCACCTTTCAAGGAGACTAGTCACTCCATTTCTCTTAGAAGTCAATGATAGTTAAAGTGATTCTTGATAAGTCAAAGGTGGTCAAAGGCATTCTTGAAGAGCCAAAGAGGACAAAAGTTTTCTCTTTTATTTAGATCTTTTCTATTTTTTAGGAAGGATCCATATTTATAGGAGGAGAAAGAGGTAAGCCCACCTCCTTAGGGTAGTGGTAAGGTTACCACCTCTTCGAGAGTGGTCAACCCACTCCCTAAGGAAGTGGTGGTGGGGCCCACCTCCTTAAAAGGGGCTCTCCCACCTCTTTATGAGGTGATTATGGTCGTGGCTTATATATTTAATCTCTACCATTCATTTGGTTGCACCCAAAAGACAATCTCCACCATTTATTCAAATGAACCTTTAACCTAACATATAAAAGAATCTTCTTCTTCCTTTTTTGTTGTTTTTTGGCTCTCTCTTAGCATCAGGCTACCAGAAGGAAAAGGAGAGGCTTAGGCCCGAGCTTAGAATTGTTTGGTGTTGAAGTTTGTTGTGGAGGCAAGATCAAGTGGAGGATCGAGATCGTAACGAGTTAAGCATCACTCAGTTTAGGACTGGCATAAAAAATAGGATTTGTGTGAGGATTTGGATCTGATTTGCTCTTGTAATCCCCTCCATGGATAATGTATAATCTATTTCCCTTTTATATTTTATATTTTTTCTTTTATTTAAACAATCTCTCATCATAACCCAATTTCCCGATTTTTCACCATTCTTCCATCATCTTCCATTCTATCATTCTCATTTGTCCATTCCATCATTCCATTCTCAATCTTTTGATCATTATTTATCATAAAATATTAATATATATATATTTATAATTTTTTCATATCATATTCCATTTCTATTTCCTTCCATATTTCTCCAAAAATCCCTTCTACCATTATTTTTTCCTATAATAGTATCTCTTCTCCCTAAAAGCACTAATCTCATTACTTAGGCTCCCTGAGGATTCGACCCTTACTTTACCATTATACAAAGTGAGGAATTATAAATATTTTTGCATGAAATTGATTTAAAACAATGACTAAAATACCCTCAAATCGAGCTCATCAGCCCCTCTCCTCTCTTCTCTCTAGTCTCTCTCCTCTCTTCCATCTAGCGATCAAAGTGGGCGTGCGGGACGGAATTCTTCCATTGAGCATGAGAGAGTAAGAAAGAGGAAAGGTAAGGAAGAAAGGAAAGAGAGGAGGGGAAGAGAGAGAGAGCACGCCATGTGCGGGAGAGAGGGAAGAGAAAATAGAGGTGGCTGTGTGGTGGAAGGTGAAGAGGAGAAGAGAGACGGAAAGGAGGGAAGGAGACGGTGATGGCGAGCAGAGAAAGAGAAACAAGGGAGAAAATATTTCTCCCCCTTCACACGCACACATGCACACACGCATAGAAGAGGGAGGGGGAGGAGATCGGCATGGGTAAGAGGAATTTTACGCACGATAGAAGAGAAATTTGTCACACGTGAGAGAGAAAAGAGATATGAGAGGAGAAGAGAAGAAAAGAAGGAGAGGGTGCAGAAGAGAGGGAGGACGAGACGGAGAAAGAAAAGGGAAGCACATGGATGGAGCAAGGGGGAAGAGATCTAGCGCTTCTTTTCGCGATGGAAAAAAAATTCCATCGCGTATGTAGAGGAGAAGGAGAGGGAAGAAGATAGAAAATGGAGAAGAAGAAAAGAAAGAAAAGAGAGGGGGAGAAGAGGAAGAAGATCTTCCCCTCCCCCTTAAGCATGCATGCATGCAGGGGGGAAGGGAAGAAAAGAGGGAGAGGAGAGGCTGTGCAGGTGCGCCTCTCCTCAGACTTCTCCTAGCGATGGAATTTCCGTCGCGAAAGAGAGCGATAGAGAGAGAGGGTGAGAGAAAAGAAGTCGTGAAATGGAAAAAAAATTCCATTGCAAATGCGCGACAGAAAGAAAGATAGAGGAAAGGAGAGAAGGGCTCCTCCTCCCTCCCCTACACGCGCGTGGGGAGAGGAGGAGAAGGAAGGGGGAGGCCGTGTGCCTCTCCTCTCTCTCGCTCTTCTCTGCGGCAGAATTTTCTGTCGCGAAGATATCGCGGAAGAAAAATCGAGAGGGAGACAAGAGAGAGAGAGAGAGAGAGAGATCCTCTCTCTTTTCTTTTTCTCTATTTTTAATTTTTTTTTCTTTAAAAAAAATTTTTTTCAATGATTTAAATTTCTAAGAAACTAGAAGAAATCTAAAAAAATCCAGAAAATAAATAAAAACCTCATTTATTTTTAGAAAATTATATTCTTGATTAATCATGTCATTAAATACTCATAAAATGGTATTAATTTATGAAAAATCAAGAAGATTTTCTTAAATAAAAAAATTATCATTTTAATCATTTTAATCATTTTAATCATGATATCATGCATTTATGATTATATTTTAAAGAAAAAGTGCATTAAAATGGATGCCATTAATGTATGAAGTTGCATGTTATCATTTATCAAGTTGATTCATCAAATCCCTAGTAATGAGATCTCCAAAGCTTTATATATTAGATACACTATGAAGTCCTCGAAAGATGATTTTGTGGTCAAGATGTGATCGTCCGCCATTTGAATTTGAAGAGGGTAACTGAGGGAATGAGATGGATGAAACCCTTGGCTAAGGAAGTAGAAATATGAGATAAAGTCTTATTAATGATTTCCTCTATACATAAGTACTATCTTGAAGGACCAATTAGGGTCTGATAATTAACCAAACCTTAAGTCATTCATGACATTAGTGTGGACAAAGGATTATACATACATGATAATCGATAACGACAATGTTCCATATGATAGTACTTATACTTTATATCTTCTAGAGAACATGATATAAATTGGCGCCTAATAGGCTACCAACTCGAGCTATTGATTAGGTTAAATCAATTAGTTATTCATTAATATATTTGTTAATATAAATTATTAATAAGTTTCCATTATCTTTGCCAAAGATTTAACCACATCTCATTCTTTGAGTCCACCTCCTCTTAATACGGGGAATGCACGATCCCATCTTCACCACACAATCAATTTTGAAGACTTATTATAGTTTCAATCTATGATGCTTTGAAGATCTCGTGACTATGAATTCATAAGTCATAATCAAACTATATTCATTCATCCATAAGGTGTCTTTGTTGTCTTAAGTCAAATGATCACATACACAACCATGACATGAATCAACCTGATTAATATTTAGGTATAATACTATTCAAATATTCACACGAATAAATTTTGTAAACTCTTTCTCCAAAGAGCAACCACTATTTCTCCTTAGTGTCTCTATATTAAAGGCCACATGATCAAGTATACTCATCATATAAGTCATTTCAAACAGTGTTATTCTTTCTAGATATTTCGATGTCTTTCTCGAATATCCCTTGATTTGGAAACATTTATAGAATTTATGTTTAAAGACTAGTGATCATTGTATTATGATCTCATCATAATCTACTTATTTATTTAATATGCTCGTGGACTTCAATATAAATATAACACAAGAATAATAACAAATAAAATTGATTTCAATGAATATAAACAAAACATGGAAGAGAAATTGGCTTGTAGCCTACATAATATCCATCGATGGCTTGGGCAAATATAACTGTTTCGAGTGTTGGCTCTGTATGGGAAGGGGTCAATGGCTTGGTTAGGGCAAGCAATTGTGGGTTGTGAGACTAGAAAATGAAAATTCCATCCATACAAGAGATATCATATACAAGAGATAATTAATAGCTTGTTTATATGAATATCTTTTCCTTTATGGCTGCATATGGTATAAATATGACTAGGTCATATCATGCATCGATTCCATATTTTTCTTTACATTATGAATCTATCCCTATTTCACTTCTTTGAAGTCAAATGTTTGAATTATCATATTTTTCATACGTTATGTAGATGTTGATGGATATGATTATCTATTCTTGGTGCCTCAATGTTTTTGAATATCTGATTCAATGTATTCCTCTGCATTCAATGTTTTGAGCACAATTTCAGAAATTTTATCGACCTCAGAACCCATCAGATGCAAGGGCATTGGTTAAAGTATATAAAAATATAAAGGGTGATGAAAGAAGGAAATAAGCTTTCTATAATTCTAGGAGCTGAGTCAACCCTATTTCAATAAAGTAAAAGGTGGTAAAAGGAGCTCAAGGGGTCTAATGAAGGGTCAAGGGTGAAGAATAGTCAAAAGTGGTCAAATTTAGTTGACAAATGATTAAATGAATCATCATATTTTTTAGGAAGTGACCACTCCATTGATATAAGTCAAAGATGGTCAACTTATCCTATTCTAGGGCAATATGATTTAATCTTTTTTTAAAAAAAAAACTTTTATAGGGTTTAATCCTATCTTAAATGAGGAGGAGGCTCCCTTTTTAAGGGAGGCGTCACCACTTCTTTTGGAAGCAAATAGATGTCACCTTTTTGGCAGGTGGGGACGTCTTGAACAAGGAGATTGGAGGGCCTCGATCTAATCACTTGATCCGATGTCTCTTGTGTTATCCAATGTCATTTGGAATCAAATAAAAGAAAAGAATAATATTAACCTTATAAACGTGATTTTAAGTACACACTGCATAAGCAAGTCCCAACCAATGTCACACTTCCACATGGCAAAATTGCCACATTTGCATCACTTAGAAGTGCACTTTTGTCCCCTTAAAATCCAATTTTGGGCTTAAAAAAATTAAAATATGAAAAAAATTCTAGAAGAATTGCTAAACCCTTAAAATCCACATCTTAAAAATTATAATTTTTTTGCTCAAATTTTCTTCATTAGATAAGGAATTAAATGTTTCTGCTATCTATATTTTATGCTAACATTTAAATGAAGAGTAAAACACAGTTTATGGAGAAATGAAGTTTCTTTGACTCAGGTTGATCTAGGAAAAATCAACTAAATTAAAAAGGTCTTGCAAGTCTCATTCTTCTCTTTTTCTTCGTATCCTTCAGTTTGCCTCGATCATGCAATCATTAAAATTTGAGAATGCCATTTGTCCGCTGGCTTGAGAGTTTAAAAAGAGTGAGAATAAGAGAGTTTAGTACTGCTACTACCATGAATCTTTGAGCTTTGAAATATGAATCAAAATAAAAAATTTTGAAATTCAATGTAAAACTTTTTTATTTTGGGAATGTTGTTAGAAGCTAGAATTTATTTTCCACATCAAGCCTTTATTATCGGTGAATCAGTATAGATGCTGATCGATAAAATAGATATCATGTTGAAGGCCTTGATTGCAATTTATAAATCACATTTTTCCAAGGCCTGGATGTATAGCTATGTATTTGTTTTGGTAAAAGTATATGTCCGCGTCCCTAAATCTATGTACTGGTTAATAAGTGAAGGGTAAGTATGACATTTCCTCGTTGGCGAGAGAGAGAGAGAGAAAGAGAGAGCGAGAGCTACCGCGGCTTCCCGATTTGGGGATTTTCGATTTCCTCTGGGTCTGGGCTACCTGGCTGTCGGCGGGGAGAGCATGACGGACTCCACAGACGGCCGCTACTTCTGGGGTGACACCCCGGACGAGGATGACTTCTTCGCGTCGCATGGGGTGCGGGGCAGCAAGTCCTTTTACGGAGTCCCCCGCGGCTCCACCCTCTTCACCCGCTCCTGGCTCCCCTCCGACTCCGCCCCCCCGCGGGCCGTGGTCTGCATGGTCCATGGCTACGGCAACGATATCAGCTGGACCTTCCAATCCACCGCCGTCTTCCTCGCCGCCTCCGGCTTCGCCTGCTACGCCCTCGACCTGCCCGGCCACGGCCTCTCCGCCGGCCTCCGCGCCTTCGTCCCGGACGTCGACGGCGTCGTCGATGACTGCCTCTCCTTCTTCGACTCAGTCCGCGACCGGTGGCCCGTGCCCCGCTTCCTCTACGGCGAGTCCATGGGTGGGGCCCTCTGCCTCCTCCTCCACCTCCGCGACGGCGCCAGCAGCTCCTGGGCCGGGGCCGTCCTCGTCGCGCCCATGTGCCGCATCTCCGACTCTATCCGCCCACGATGGCCGCTACCGCAGATCCTCACCTTGGCCGCCAGATTCGCCCCCACATGGGCCGTCGTGCCGACCGCGGACCTCGTCGACACTTCCGTCAAGGTGCCGGAGAAGAGAGCCGTGGCGCGGCGCAACCCTCTGAGGTACCAAGGGAAGCCGCGGCTGGGCACCGTGGTGGAGCTCCTCCGCGTGACGGATCGCATCTACTCGAAACTCCCCGAGGTGAATATTCCCTTCATCGTTCTCCACGGCAGTGCTGACGTGGTCACGGATCCGAGCGTGAGTCGCGCACTGTACGAGATGGCTGCCAGCGAGGACAAGACTATAGAGATCTACGACGGGATGCTGCACTCGCTGCTGTTCGGGGAGCCGGACGGGAACATCGCCGTCGTCCGGGGGCATATCCTGTCGTGGCTGAACCACCGATCCTCTCACTCCACGTAACTTATTAACTTACTAAATGTAATAAATTTATGTTAGTACTTAGAAATTAAAAATAAATTTCATAATAAATAAACGGATGAAACATTACTGTAAGAAAATCTGGGTGCCCTTCATTAATTCGAAGTTAGACCGCAGTCAGGGAGAGTGAGGGTCTCGTCTTCTCCCTGTCTCTCTGTCGTCGATGTCACCGTAGGATCCATGGCCAGCTACCTCGCGCAGTTTCGGACTATCAAGAGCACCTGCTCGCGCCTCATAGTTGCAGGTTTCGATTCATTTTTGCCTCCGATTCGCTTTACGTATTCCATCCGATTTCGCCGTACTTGGATCGCCGCAAGCCGGATCTGATAAATTCTCGACTCTTTTCGCATCAGCAAGCGTTGCTCTCGCTCTTTCCCAACGAATTCTCGAATGATAATGCTTTTGAATATCTTTGCGCCTTTTAATTTTGCCTTTTTTCTGCTCCTTTGAAGCACACACGTCTGTATCGTTCATTACCTTAATAACACCCTAATTTCGTCGGTCCTAAGGAATAATCAGCGATCGCTCCAATAGGGTGCAAATTTGGACAACGGCAAATTCTTCTGCTGATCTGTTCTAGAAATGCTTTGGAACATTTGTTTTTGTTTTATTCTTCTCATTTTGGTACAAAAAGAGCAATAACGAGAAAACAATTTTTTTTTCTCACGCAAAGTATGAAGTATATTTGTTAACTTAAGCTTCCATTTCTGAGACTCTTTGTGTGCCCAATGGGAATAGCTTACTTTCTCTAAATTTTGCAGTTGAAGATGTGAGTGACTCGTGGCCTCTGGTGAAAGACTCTTTTGAGGAACGAAGCCCATTTAAGAAGGCCATTTTGAACAACAAGACTCATAGCTCTATATTTGTCCAAAATCTAGCTACCGAGTTCATACTCACCACTGACGCCCGACTTCGTAGTCGGTTCCCACAAGAACAGTCAGTTTTCTGGTTTCGAGAGCCATATGCTACTGTGGTCCTTGTTTCCTGCGATGTAATAATTTGAAAGTTTGTCAATAACTTGGAAAAATGATCTTCATTATTTATGCTTGAGTTGAAATGCTGTTTTGCAGGATCTTGACGAATTCAGGACAATTTTGAAGCCGAGGTTGAAACTTATTGTTCAAAATGATGAGAAAGGAGTGGATCATTGTGTTTGTCTCGAAAGGTTCATCCCAGTAATGACCAAGCCTTCAAGATGTCAAAGAAAGTTTATGCAAAACTTGAAGTTGATTTCAACATGAAAAAAGAGAAAGGTGAAGTGAATTGGCCTTTTATCTTGTCTTACTTTCGTTTACATGCAGACCTTAAATTAATAACTAGATTGAGTTATTATGCCATTTGTTACAGGGTACTATTGTGGTATCCATTTAGCATTTCTGTATATCAAGGCTACTTTAAAAGGGCTTTTGGAAAGCCCTATTACTTGGTCTGTGCAAGCTGGTCATGCCTGATATCCATCTTCTAGCTTGATGATAATTGTGCAATTTTAGGATTTTTTGCTATTAGGCCTTCTTCTTGTACATTTAACATCTCTATATATAGAACAGTACCCAAAGGGCTCAGGGAAAGTCCTTGGACTTGCCCCATGTCAAGCTGGGCATGTTTGATATCAATGCCCCTGTCCAATTGTTAGCTATAAGTTCTTGTTTCATATGTTATCAGACCTTACAGTGTTGTCCACTAGCATCTCAATCTACAGATTCTTCACTTTTATGTGTATGCCATTGTTATTAGATAATGATGGGCCAATCATTATCTTTACTATATATGGTTCTCCTAACATTTTATCATGTGTTGTCTAGGTGCTGTAAATATGACTTACATGGGCCTGAGGCAAATTTTTGGGAAGATTTAGAGGTGAAAATCATGGATTCGATTCGTAACACGCTGGATAGACGTATTCAGTTTCTATGAAGAAGAGATTCGCAAGCTCAGTGAGCAGCGTTTCATGCCGGTCTGGAACTTCTGCAACTTTTTCATTCTCTAAAGGTTTTTCTCCAGTTGTCTCAACGCTTCATTTGACAATTTTAGCATTTTCCTTTGCATATGGTTATTTGCATTTTGTTAAGTAATAGTATTCATTCTTTTGCAGGAAAGTTTGGCTTTCATGTTTGAGATGGCTCATCTTCTTGAAGATTCCTTGCGAGAATATGATGAGTTGGAGCTTTGCTATTTGGAAACAGGTTTTGATGGCTGTTTAACTTTATGAGTATCAAAAAATAGATAGTTTGATTAGACATTAGTTATGATGTAGAACTTTATGTATATGTAATCCTGTGGGACATTTTACCTTGTGGTCTTGTTCTGGGATCTCTGCCCAGGATTGAAAAGTTCAAAATGAAAACAAATTTTTTCTTTAGGGAGAGAAAATGTTTAGAATTCTGAGAATATGTTTCTGACTGTCCTATGAGTAGTAACTTGATTCATCTTGAAAATGAAGAGATATTCATCTTGAATAGGCTTTACCCAAACCATTATAATGTAGCCTAAGATCCAGAAAGTCTCTAGAAAACAGACACTATCTCTCTTGGGATGTATAAAATTCTGCTGAGAAAAAGGCAAAGAGTATTGATAAAGAGAACATGATGAAAGAGAGACGAAAAAATTTCCCCCAAAAACCTTACAAGTAGGGGTTTTTATAACCCTTAGACCCCACCCCTTTGAACCCAAATTAGGACCATATCATTGCTCCCTTCGTCTGCTTGTCCTTGAACTGTTTGAGGATAGCAGCTGGCGCAGATGACCACAGTGGCCAGCAATATTTTTGACAATTATTGATTGGCTATAATGGTGCATGCTGGATGTAGAGTCTGTTTCAAAGGAGCCACCTTTTGAGCCCGTAGTGGATCCAACTATGCAGTTAGTTGGTGGGGGGTCAACTGGGAAGCCACCTCCTTGTGGGATGTAGGCTAGCACCCTGGCTCAAAAGTTTTCAGGGGATGGGAAGTTCATTTCTCCTTGGTTTTCAGCATCAACCATGGGGTATGGCTGTATGCATGGCAACGTTAATGGTGGATGCGGCAATGGCAGAATCAATGACATGAACTGTCTCTCTGGTGATCGTGGTGGTCTCCATGCAACACTCCAAGAGGGACTTTCTAGCTGCCTCTCTAATGGTGGACAAGGCGCTGTTCTCTGCAGATGGTGCTGGAAAGGAGGATCCATGTTGGTTGGTCCACCATTGCACTGTGGACTGGGCTGCAGTTGGATTGTGGGCTGGGCCACGTATTCAACTTCAGACAAGGCAGGCTGGGCCGTGATTTTGAGTGCAGATGAGGCGGGCTGACCTCAGCTGGGATGACCTGGCCTGGGTAGGGGAAATTTAACCCTAGTAGTGCCCTAATTGTCAGGCCCAATTTGAATTGTCTCGGCAGGCCTTGATTTGGGTCCCACAATTTTGGGCTTGGCCCTTGATGATGGCCCATCACGGCAAAGGGCTGTCATGGACCTAAGTTTGCAACTGGCTTTTCCTGTTGCTGTGGCACTGCCAGCAACAACATGAACGGAATCAAGGGTTACTGGAAGGATCTGTGGAACTGCGGCTGAGGATCATCCTTGGTAGTACAATGGATGTGGAGGGGGTGCATGCATGTGTGGCAGAAGAGGCAGTATTGGCGGTTGCTGAAACACTTGATGACAGGGTGACCACAGCTTCTTGAAGACCCTTGAAGGCGACTGCTCTTTTCCTTGGGTTGAGTTCCACTGAGCCTTCAGCCGCATATTCCCCTATGCTCCCTTACTAGCCTCATTCGTTGGATCACGGATCACCTACAAGATCCGTAGTCCTTGATGCCTCAGTTTCACCCTGTCCCATTGACAGCTTTTCTTGAATTCACCTCACCCAGACCTTTGTTTCTTCATGCCATTACTCAAAGAACTTTCCCCACTTGTCATTCCCTTTCTGGCCAAGAAAGTGGCTGTGGTACCAAATGATAGAATCCCACTTGGGATGTCTCAGAATCTGCTGAGAAAAAGGCTAAGAATGTCAATAAAGATAATGTAACAAAAGAGAGATGACAAAAGTTCCCTCTAGTATCTTGCAAGTTTTGATTTTTATAGCCGTTTAGCACCAAGAAAGTTAGGACCATATCAAAACCTTGGAGAGCAGACCTTGGAAGATCATGCATTAAATCATCCGTGTACTCTGGCTCTTGAACTTATGACTTGGTGAGGGGGAGATATCCTGCATTTTTAGGGGTATTTCACTATATCTCTCATCGTATACCCAACTATTGAATTTGTGAATGCATTCATGAGGTGTATTCCTCTCTCCCTGTCTCATGATATTCTAGAGTTATATATCAACGAACTACTGTGCAATTTTTCGTTTTTAACTCTATCTTCTAAACTTGGCTGAGTTTTGGGGAGTTAATTGTCTGTATATCTTGAAAATACTATTACTCAAATTGATTATCATGAAAGAAAACTCTATAATGTGAAACTTTTGTATGCTCTTGAAGTCTTAACACATTGCATACATTATCCCCCAGTGACAGTAAAAATTGCTATGATTGCATTTAGTGAGGCTCATATAGAAAGAAACTAAAGTGTTTGCTGTCAGCTTTGGCTAAAAATTGTTTTGAATGCTTCTTACAAGTAAAGTATTTCTTGGAAATTATTTTATGCCACATTGCAGTGAATTCTTCTAGCACAAAAAGGAGATTGTTTGGAGGATTGGAAAAGGGTGATGATCAAGCAGCTCTTCTCAGTCCTGACTCCAAGCCCCTCACTCAGATTGTAACCGATGATTCCTTTCGGGAGTTTGAATTCAGACAATATTTGTTTGCTTGCCAATCTAAGGTACATCACTAATTCTTTTTCATTACCGTTATTTCTAGTGCCCATCAAACTCATCTGTATTGTCAAGGCAGTGTTGATTGCTTACACCAGTCATTAAGCCTCCAAACTGTCACAATGGCACAGTTGCTTGCTGCATTATGCAAACCCTAGGGGCAATCTGGGCTACCATGATTTAATTTTGTTCTCATTCACATGCACTGTGCACAAACATCGTGTGGAACAATGGCATGATGGTGATGATTCTCAGCTGTTTGATGAAATCCTGTGTAAAAGAATTTTTTTATGAACTAGGGTTATTAAGAAACATTTTAAGAGAGACAGAACTGCCAAAGCCTCGATGCAGAGAGAGAGAGAGAGAAAGAGAGGGATGTATCAAAAAGAGAGGGAGATGTCAAAACTGATGAGTCAAGAACCTGTCATGACATGTGATGTTCTAGACGTTTCTCTCATAGGTATCTCTTATTCAGACACTTTTCAGGGAAGTGTGGCATTCCAGCTGTGGCATTGATCCAAAGTGTCTTTTGGGAGCTCCCAAAAGAAATTAGATAAATATACCTCATGCATGCATATTTTTCTTCCAAAAATCACACATATTTTTTTGTTTAACTAACCATATAATAAGATAGTTTTTTCAATGATGTGCTGAAAAGTTCTCACTTCCAGTAGTTGTTATGATGCCATATTAAATTTTCAGCTGTTATTCAAGCTTGGTCGACCGTTAGAGGTTGCCTCTCGAGGGCATTCATTTATCAACAGTTTCTCAAAGACACTGACATTGCATGAGGTATCTATCTCTTAATCTCCGTGGAATACTTTTTTACAAAGATTCTGCTATTTTATCTGATATTTAAATTTTATTGTATGGGGTTTGGAGAATATTCTACCGTTCTGCTTGAAGGAAGTGTGGACTATTAGTGCATGTCTAGCTTTAATAGAATCAACAACTTCTAAAGATGATTCCAGGGTATTGGGTTCTGATGTTGATAAAGAGTTTCGGCGGCTAATTGGCGATCTCTACTCTCTAGCCCGAACTAAGGTAAATTTATTCTTGTATAATTGAATTCATGTGAACTACTCCATTTCTAATGAGTAAAATAATGGCTCAAAGTGTTATGAGTTTGACTTGGCAGTTTATGAGGGTGGCATATTTAGTTGGAAATGGATCCGAGATCGGGAGAAGTGCTGTTAACAGGTGTGGTCAGTAATTCCTCTTACGAATTTGTGATTTTGATTCCGTCATCTACCATATTTAATCCTTTAAATTGATAAGATTACCATGCTATCAGATGACTTTTGAACAAACTTTTTATCTATGAACAGCGCTGCTTTAAGCATGCTTCCTTGGCCAAAGCCAGGATCCTGGCCCTCTGTTTCTCAGGGTACTCCTGAATTACCTCTACAGATGAGGCAAGTAACTCAATCCATACCTCATTGGTTGCATTAAACCTATCACCATTTAGTTCATTATCTGAATTATCATTTTCATTATATATTTCGTCTGGAAAACATCTTCTGACTTGCATTTCTACATCTTAGATAATTATTGAAGAAAAAGAAAATACAAAGTTCTTGGGTATTCAGAGAAAACCTCTGCCCCTTGAACCCTCATCTCTTCTAAGAGAGGCCAACAGAAAGAGGGCCTCTCGTTCAGCTGGAAATGTATACGAGCTGCTTGAAGATGGTGTAGTACACAACAAAGGGTACTGACAAAAAATCTGATCCTTTTATTCTTTTGGTTTGTTTTTTATTGAAATTGTATTTATTGGGCGGACAGTTCAGATGTCGGTGGACAATCCCCTTCTGGCAAAATGGACAGGGGTGCAGTGCTGCGAACGTTCTCAACCCCCACGAATTACGAAAGTTCATTGCCTCTTGATCACCCAATGAAGCTCTCTGATGTTCATGTTGCAGCAAGAGATGCTCTAAAAGATACTGTTTCTGATGCTGATCTGTGGAAATCTCTATCTTCTGTTGAGCATTTTGAGGTAAGATTCCCAGATCTTTTGATTCCCTTGAACATTTGACCTCTGAAAAATTTTCTAACTTTTTCTGGTTTCGGACCATAAGCTGGTCCATAGCTTGTGATGTTTCACTTGCTCTCTTCGTACATTTATGCATCATCTAAATAGGGAGTAGGAACTCTGGGTGGGGCTCCAAAATTCATCCCATTGGGCACGGCACAAGGCAAATGATTTTGGGCAATACTAAGAAAACTGTCAAATTGATGATTCCATGTGTTTATCCTCATTGAGTTTCATTCATCTTCTTGATTCTAACAGGCACAATACATCAAGTTGACGAAAGGTGCAGCAGATAACTACCATCATTCATGGTGGAAGAGACATGGAGTTGTCCTTGACGGAGAAATCGCAGCCATTAGCTTTAAACATGGAAACATTGATCTGGCAGCCAAATCGTATGAAAAGGTCTGTGCTCTCTACTCAGGAGAAGGCTGGCATGATCTGCTTGCTGAAGTGCTCCCACATTTGGCCGAGTGCCAAAAGATCTTAGAAGATCAAGCTGGATACTTGTTATCATGTATCAGATTATTATCTCTGGGTGAGGGTCTGTTCCTGACAAAAGAACGCCAAGTTTTTCAAGCAGAGGTTGTCCACCTTTCTTGCAGCTTGATGAAGGAACCATTGCCTCTGGATGTTTCTTCATTAATTACTTTTTCTGGAAACCCTGGCCCGCCTCTTCAGCTCTGTGATGGGGACTCTGGTGTATTATTCGTGAGTTTATGGAGTGGTTTTCCAGATGATATTACCCTGGAGTCACTCAATCTGACTATGATGCCGACATTCAGTACTGATGAAGGCATTAAGGTAAATACTTATGCTGTAGTACTTTGTAACTTGTGATTGATTTTGTTCTTTCTTGATTTCAGCCAATAAAATGCTCAAGCAGTACTCTTCTGAATCCTGGAATGAACACAATTGCTCTTGAGCTGCCAGCTTTGAAGCCAGGATCCTACGTTCTGGGAGTTCTGACTGGACAGATTGGGAATTTGCTCTTCAGGTCTCACAGTTTCTCTAGATCTGGTCCACCTGATTTCGATGATTTCATGAACTATGAGAAGCCCACTCGACCTGTTCTTGAGGTTAGTTTAAAAAGAAACTAAAAAGTAGGTTTGGAGATTGTATGATTATGATCATCTGATTTTGTGGAGTTCAAGATCTTGATCCAGTAAACAAAAATTCTTGTGGCAGTATGATTGGTCTCCGATTGTTAGAGGAAATCGGTCTTGAGGATCAATTAAGATCTAAAAGATCCGATATGCAGTGACGGATCTACTTTGAAGATTGAGTCATTGCATATCAGATAGGGGACAGAATGAGAGTCTGAGGTAGTAAAGGAGAAGAAGAGGAGAGGAGGAGAGGAGAGGAGAGAGAGAGAGAGAGAGAGAGAGAGAGAGAGAGAGAGATGCAGAGGTGCCACTGCTGCTGCAACTGGAGATAGAGAAGACAATGCTGTCTCTCGCCACCTCTGTTGGAGATAAAGAAGACCATCATCTTGTGGTTTTACTTGGCTCCACAGAGCCCAGGGCAATCATATTGATTACACTGGTCAGCCCAAAATCATAACAATCATGATCACTGACCAGGGGTCCAGTGATGGGCACAATCAAAATAATTGTCTGATTGGGTAAATCTGCACTAAACCCCAAAGCGTAGAAGGTAAATAAATCATTGTGGGTCATTTATTCTGTTGACTCTTTGTAGGTCTTCCAGCCAAGACCATTGGTGGACATCGGTGCAGCTATTTCTTCGGCATTGCTCATGAATGAAACTCAGTGGGTAGGATTAGTGATAAAGCCATTAGACTACTCTCTAAAAGGTGCCGTGCTCCATATTGAGGCTGGTCCAGAGTTGGTGGTCGAAAAGTCAATGCCTGTTGAAGTAGAGAGCCTTTGTGACAGTACTGTTGAATCAAAGGATCCCAATGACTATGGCAAAGATTCTACTTCTTCATTAGTTCATTCTAGCAAGTTAATGATTGAAGACAATCGAATCAAGTTACCAGATTGGGCGAGCAATTTGAGCAGCATTGTCTGGTTACCAGTACGAGCAGTTTGCAATGAAGTTGCAAGAGGAACTTCAACAGGTTGTTTTTTTATTATTCTTTCTTTGAAAATTGATGTTTTCTTATTCAGACGAATGTTATATTTTCTGGTCTACCTTCAGTTAATCCTCAGAGGCAGAGTATTGTGGATGGAATGCGGATGATTGCTCTAAGGCTTGACTTTGGGGTTTCTAGTAATCAAACTTTTGAAAGGTCTCGTACTCTTTTTGTTCTAAGTTGAGGGATTAATGTGCTTGACAACTTTGAGATTTATGTGCATGACCATATTGCACTCATCACAACATACGCATTTATTGTACTTTGCAGGACTATTGCAGTTCATTTTACAGATCCATTCCATATATGTACCCGTGTTGCTGATAAATACAATGGAAATGGTCTATTATTGCAGGTACACTGGAAATATATCCTCAAAACTTAATTTTTGCCCATGTTTTCTTTTAAAATTTTTGTGATTACCCAGGTTTTGATCCATTCCCTAGTAAATGCCAACCTGAGAATAGAAGACGCTCTGTTGGAATTCGAAGCAGGATCTCTTCTCGTGGGGAAGGGCGATGGGAGGCCAGTTTCTACCTCATTTCCGCTTGTCCTCGCGCCATCATCCAAAGCAGGGATGTTATTCAGCATTCATCTCGGGAGTGCAAAAAGAGGTTATGATTCTCTTCTGGCAACAAATTCAAACGTTAAAATGTCAGAAGGTGAGGGAATTAAAGTACCCAACTCTATTCAAGAGAGGTGTGCCTTATGTAGGCATACCGCAAAAACTGATAATTACCAAAATACTTGTAGAATGGCAAAGATACTCTCATTTCAATTATGTTTATTTTAGAGAGAAATATTATCCTGTATATTCGAGTGATCTGAAGGGCAGATCTAGATCCATCCGGGAGAACTCTGAACGCTCTTTTCAGACTGTACGCTAATTGAAAAGGACTAATTGGGTAAATCTACTGCTAACAGATGAACCAGAGGCTTTGCATGTGGAGGGCAGATTGAGCATGAGATATGGAATCTCCGGCGACAGAAGAACAGGAGCTCACGACCCCAGGGTGATGCATTCAGAAGAAAATGAGAAGGAATTGTTTTTCAGGAGTGCTCTATCAGTACAGAGACCTATGCTCAATCCATCTCTCTCAGTTGGGTTCTTCTCTCTCCCATCTGATAGTCTTCGAGTTGGGCAGTTGATCTGCTTCAAATGGAGAGTTGCCAGGCTGAAGGATCTAGAAGAGCCATCTGCCTCAGGCCCAGTAAAGTTTTCCTTTCTCTCTCAACTCCTCTCTGTCTCTCCCTCCCTCCCTCCCTCCCCCCTCCTACAGTTCAGTATAAGCAAACTTGTGCTGGACAGATCAACTTAACTGAAGGACTTGACCCAGTCAGTCGAGCACTCTGGCAGGTAAGTTGGGTGAAACCCGAACGTGCAGGCTCAAACTGGGAAGTTGCTCAACTAGTCGAGAAAAAAAATCTTATTTTAAAGAAAAAAATCTTTTCATACTGCTTCTCTCCTGGTCCCTCTGTGCACTTCACCGCTTTCTCTCTCTCTGCGCCCATCCCTCCATCTCTGTGTCTGTCTGCTCTCTATCTCTCTTTCCTGCTCTCAATAAAGTTAGAAGAGAAAGAGTGTCATTAATGACTTCACTGTTTTCTGCAGCATGAAGTTCTGTACGAGGTAGATGCGAACCCAGAGAATTGGATGATTGCCGGGAGAAAGTGCGGCCATGTAGCACTCTCTGAGACCAAAGGTTCAGTTGCATTTTTATCTTTTTAAGTTTACATGATTTCTTGGTTGATGTGAAATAGTCTAATTTGATACATTCTTCGTCTATTCATGAATTAATGCCTCTGCTGCAGGTTCAACAGCAGTGATTATGGTAAGCTGCATGCCGCTGGCATCGGGGCATGTACACCCACCGCACCTGGGGCTGCCAGGCATGCAGGCAGCAAGCATCAGCTATGACCCACCGGGGCCTCATCTGGTCTGCATCCTGCCTCCTGCACTCAGCTCCTCCTACTGTGTTCCTGTGACCGTTTGACATAATTGTTGCCATGGCACTATTATTACTGTGTGTAATTGTCCTCATCCAATTTGATTTATTCCACGTAGAGCATTTTCATTCTCAGTTTTGGCCTTTAATCAAGAAGACTGACATCCTCAATTCATCATAAGCATTATCACCTTCATTCCCATTCGTTGCCCATTTCACCTCCATTCCCATCCGTTGCCTTACTTGATGCTGGCAAGCCACCATCTGCTGCCTGAGCCCCATTCTTGGGAATGGTGGAAGAGTCCTTTGCCGTGAGCACCTCTGGGGCATGTCTCTTCTATCATACAGGAGTGCCACCAAATCGGGCTCTCTGCGGGGCCTAAAAGTCAGCCCATGGGCCTTCTGGCCGATGGTTGGTCAATAATCTTAATTTCCATCCATGGGTACTCCTAAATATCTTGGCATTGACAAGATGGCTTTGCAAGACTTATCAATGTAATTCTTCTATATAATATGCGGATATTATTGTATATAATTCTTTCTATATATTTCTGTGTGATGAATCCATCCATAGTCAAACGAGCCTAATTCAAAGAATCTAATAAATAAAAAATTTGGAGAGGTAAAACCTTGTATCACAAGTCATGATGAACAAAGCTGACCAACACAAGTCAAAATGCAAAATCTAGTGTGTGTTCTTTTTCTTTTTCCTAACTTGGTCAGCACCTTGATCAATACCTCAAATGAAGTGCAGTGCTCTCTTCCATGGCCTTTGGGAAGGCCTCAATTTCATTTGAGGTATCAACAGCTTGCAACTTGATGTCACTTTTATGTGGATCTATTAAATGTGTCATAAATGAGATGCTAAGGAACATTTCCTAAGGAAAATTTTCCCATATTTTTACTTAACATGGCAAAGGATTTCAACATTTTTCATGAGACAATGTGAATGACACTTAATTTAAACGTTTTTTGAAAAAAAAAAGATTTATTTTTTTTTGTTCTACTGTGCAGATGAGATGTAAAATTTGTGATGGAACATAAGAATCAACATTTCCTAAATGTGGCGTGAGAACTTCTCTTCAAATCATGTATTTCTCATGCCTTTTGGAAATTATTCTCTCTCACTACACTTTCCCTATGAGCTGTACCCCACAAGCTCATCACTGAGTCTCAAAACCTTTAAATTTTCCATAAAAAAATCATGGATTAAGATTTCCTGCAGGTATTGGGATGCCTATGATATGTGTCAATGTTACAAGGACATTCAAAAAATTTTAAGCCATGATCAAGTGCCATGGTTTTCATGGAATACTGACGAAGCATTTTAGTGCGGTCGTTAAAACAAACAAACGTAGATTCAACAAAATTTATAAAACCGAACTCACAAAGATAAAGATAGAAAATCAAGTAATGCGTAAGTATCGGGTCCATCCACAGAGAACATAGTTGACTTTAATTGCAGAGTTGACATGATCAAACTTAGGTTTAAAAGAGGTTTTTAAAGAAGTGAAAATAAGATATGATAAATGGAAATGATATAAATATACTAAATAAGAAATTTTAAAAATTAAAATCTCGGATTTGACAGAGAAAAGTCAAAAGTCAAAGTGAAACCATTGATTTTGACCAACACTTGGAATTCTATAAAATTATATAATCAAAAGGTGTCAGAAGATTACAAAAATTATATATTTAGAAACTAGAGAGAAAATTGAATTTATTGATATAGAATTCGTGATTTTTAGATAAGAAATGGATTTACTATGAATTATTAAAATTCAAATATCAGAAAATCCCTTAAATGAACACCTCAGAGAAAATCTTCAAATTGACTGGTCAAATGAAATCCAAATCTTGCCATTTATATATCAATGGAAAGATAAGAACCATAGAAATCTAAAGAGACCAAAATAATTGAATTCTGATTTATATTTTAAAAGTAATTGACTTCGAAAGTCAACATTTGAATTCTGATGAAAAATGAATAGTGCTCAGTCAAAAGTTAAATTGAAGGGCCAAATGAACTCGGAATTCGACGAATTTGCTATGCACGGAAAGATGATGAAAAGAGAAATCCAATGAAACAAAAATTAAGTAATTTGAAATAATAATCAGAGAGATATCATATTTTCAAAATCAGAAAAATTTCGGACTAAAATTTGGGGAAAATAAAGAATACTAAGAACTAATTTGCAAAATTAAAGTTCTAAATCTAATAAAAACTCAAATTACCTCTTGATAATCAATCTAATCTTGATACTAATCTAATTTCTTTATGAATGAGGCTTCAATTCATATGGATTGAAGCGAATTTGCTTGATTTCTTCCTCGCGGACGTTCGGAATTCAAGGGGAAAATTCGATGAAATCAAGGAGGACTTCGTGATCAATCCCGCTCCAATTGCTTCGGAATTGAGTCTAAACGCGGGGGGATCACAAAGAACTTAAGATTTTGCTCCAAATTTGCCTAATTGCTTCAGGAATCAATCAAAAGTTAAGAAATAAGGAGGGGATACATCAGTTTTTAAAGGGAATTTTCGCTAAAAAATCGTGGCCTTTTGATCCGGTGGAAGTGATGGCGACGATCGCACAACGATCGTGGCCCATCACTTAGAGGTGATCATGGCATGATCGCATCAAGAGTGAGCCACAATCACGGTTTAATCGCGCCACGATCGCGTGGCGATCGAACCGCGATCGCGTAGAAGTCTTCTGCGACAAACGCCAGCCGTCTGATCTACTTCAGGTTAAGTGAACGATCTTGATCGCACGTGGAAGCTAAGCCATGATCGTGAGAAACATTTCGCCCTCATCGAACGTCCACCGTCTGATGGCGATCGCCGCATCAAGGTGAGTCGAAATGCGTCGCGTGTCCTCCTTTGATGCGTCATGATCGCGATTTATTACGATCGTCTGATGGCGATCGTGATCATGTCCCATGAAGATCGCTGCCTTCCTTCAGTTGTCGTACGTCCGATGAAGATCAAGCGCTCCTTGTGCATCCACGCGTCGCCAGGTGAGACATCGATCCATTTCACTTAAGCTCAATTTGGCGCACGTGTGTTGATGAAGATCCAAGTCCACGCGATCGACCCTTCGCGCTTGGATCCGACGACTCTGATGCTGCCACACGTCCTGCAAAGGTAAGTTTCAGTGGGGACATAGTTCCACACAGAGGAAAAATAAGAAAATGATGCGATTAAATAGGGGGCGTTTTAACGCTATTGCGTTACCGCCCGAATACTCTAACCAGGGCCCACTAACCCGTGGGCCCTTTGCTGGGATCTGAGGTTCGAAAAGCTCTCCAAATATTTGTCCAAAATAATGATTGCAGCGGAAGGTGTTGAATCAAAACATTCAACATCGTGGTAGCACCAAGAATGGATGATCTCATCATCCATTCTAGGTGATCCTATCATCTAGTATAGAATAAAATTCATACTTACTTGGATCATTTGAAAGAGTTCTTCAACCGTTCAAGCGTCCGGCCTCTAGCGGTATCCACACAGTCTCCAGACGATCGGATCTCCTCTTGAACACTCCTCACCACGAGAGGAAGAGAAGAGGGAGGAGAAGTTCCACTAGGCTTGCATGGGCACCTCTATTATGGTCGTTCTCCCCCTATTTATAGACTTTGGGAATGTGAACTTTTCACAAAAACCCTTATTATTATGTCTACATCCACCGACGTCCATTGACCTTATGTGTGTGACCCTCTAGGTCAATCTATCTTGCCAGTTAATGACTCTATCAACCCAATAACACTTATTGGTCCTTCTTATCAATTAACTATATCAACATATAGATTAATTGAATAAGGATCGATTTAACCCAATCGACAGGTTGAGTCGCCAGCCCAGTAGGTGCCAAGCTACACCACGAGCTCTAGGAGATATGGAGTATATTAAAACTCTTTCATGGAACCATGCCGTCATTGGTTACCATGTACGTATAATCTTTCATCCACACGAGACTCATGAATGACTTAAGTAATGGTTAATTGTCAAACCCTAATCCGTCACTCAATTTAGTACTGATGCGAGTAGGAAATCATTGAGAACAACTTCTCTAATATTTCCACTACCTTGGCCAAAGATTTAACCGCATCTCATTCCTTGAGTCAATCTCCTCATATACCGAGGGTGGATGATCCCATCTTGACCACTCAATCACCTTCGCGGACTTCATGTTGTATCCAATCTATGAAGTTTTGGAGATCCCGTGGCTGGGGGTCGTAAGTTATAGTTAAAACACGATCATCCATCCACAAGATGTCTTTGGTGTCTCACGTCAAAGGACCACGTACACAACCGTGACATGAATCAACCTGATTGACAATTAGATATATTACCATTCATGGATTCATACGGATCAATTCAGTGAACTCTTTCTCCAAAGAGCACCCACTATCTATCCTTAGTGTCTCTACACTGATGGCTATAGGATCGGCCATACTCATCATATGAGATGGATCAGATAGTGTTATTATTTTCGGATAATTCGATGTCCTTCTCGAATATCCCACGAATAGGAATGTTTAGAACATATGTTTAAAGACTAGCGATCACTATATTATGATCTCATCATAATTCACTTAGTCATTGCACATGCTCATGGACTTCATTACAAACATTACACAAGAATGACAATGAATAAATTTCATTTCAATGAACATAAACAAGATTGATGAAAGTGTGATTGGCTTATAGGCCACATAATATCCATCACCCTTCACACGCCAGCCCTCCTGCCATGTGACGCCCCTCACGGGCGTCCGCGTGGACCTGCGTGGCCTCCTGCCATGTGTTCGCGCCCTGTGCGCCACCTGCGCCTCGCGTGGGCCACTCGAGGCCCTGCCACGTGGCCTCAGTGCTGCGTCGCATCCGCGCGGTGGTCCCGTGCACCACATCAGCTTGCGCGCTGGTCCCGCTCGCCATGTAAGCTCTTGCGGTAAGTAAACCCCTTTTTTGCGATTTTAATAAGAAAATTTATTCAATAAAAATTCAAATAAAAATCTAGAAAAATCTAAAATGTTTAGAAATTCATAATTCTCAAAATACAACTCCTTTTTAATCCAAATTTTCTCCATTGTATCACAATTTTCTTCCTTTTTAGCATCATGTCATCTAAAATATAATTAAAAACAAGAAAATGAGAAGGATTGAGAATAATATCAAGTCTTTCATTAGAAATTCCTTCTTTAAATCATCAAATCATTATTTCCCTGGAATTAATTCTTGAAATCATCTCCTAAAGTCAACGTACATCAGGGAAAATATGTAATTCATATTATTTTAATCTTGCAAAAAGATTAATCATCAATCAAACATATAATTATCCCTAATTTATGCATAAATATCATTCCAATGGAGAAAATTCATAAAATCAAGATAACATGCATCATAATTAGATAAAATAAGCATGAATATGAGTGAAACAAGATAAGAATTTAAGTTATAAATGCATGTTATCAAATACCAACCATAAATAAAAGGTTGTAAAATGAATGATTTAGTGTCTTCTTGAATTATCTTTTCTTGTGAAATTTTTTCCATCAAGAGATTTTTCCCTTTAAAGAGGGATCTATAATAAAGGTCATTAAAAGCAAGTGGTCTTCAACCTTTTTTGATATTACATCACCAACATTGAATTCCCATAATTTTGAAAATATATTTGTAATCATTTTTTTTCATGTCATAGAAATTTTATCACCAAATGACAATGCAAAATTTCAATAGAGGGAAAAAGATCTTTTTGACGATCATGCTTTGGGTGATGAGAAAATATGGATGATGTGTAAAGACACTTGATAATATGCAAACTGATGCACTCATATCATTCCTTTTATGTATTTATTCATATAAATATGATCATAAATACATGTTATCATGGTTTTAAATGATTAAAATTATAATCTCTATGTGTAAAAGGATATTCTTGATTTTTCATGATTTGATAACATTTTATAAGAATTTCATGACATTGATTTATCAAGAGAATAATGTATTAGGAAATAAAATAAATGTTTTTCCTTATTTCTAATTTAAAATATATTTATTTACAAAAAAAAATTATGAATGCATGATTAATATGGTTTAAAGAGATTAAAATAAATTTTTTTAGAAAATATTCATGATTTCTTTAGATTTTTTGGAATTTTTAAGTCGAAATCACTTAGAAATGATTTTCTATATTTTTAAAAATTATTTTTAAAATAAAGAAATTAAAAATTAAAACTCTCTCTGGTGCATGGTTGTGCGCACATAATAGAAAAATTTTTTTCATCGTGGATACCTCCATCTCTGTCACCACCTCTAATTTCCGTCCTCATCGCCTCCATCTTTGTCACCTTCTCCACCTTTTGTTGTTGTCGCTTCCATCTTCGCCACTTTCTCCACTGATAACATGTCATTGATGCATTCATTTTCATCATTATAAATGGGTTTTAACACATAATTTTTAATCATATAATGCACGTTATCATATTTTTATGATATTTTTGCATTCATCATTACATTCCACTCATATACTCAACTTGCATCTATTTAGTGCTAATTTAGTGAAAAAATAGATATGTCCTATCATGCACTATTCTTTTCAATTAGTTATGCTATGAGACTAACCCCATTTGACTCTTTCGAAGTCAAGTGGTTGAATTCTCATATTTTCTATGAGTTATGTGAATGGATATGGATGATGATAAGAGGAAAGAGGAAACAACTCTCTACTAAATTTGAACACCAAGACAAACATATTTTTATGAAATATGGTAAATGAGGTTTGGATTTGGTAAAGGTATCATTATAAGATTTTTAAGTTAATCCAAAATTGATTTAGAGTGAATATTGGGCCATCTCCTTATTTTTAAGGAGGTTGGACCAAGCTTAATTTTTATTAAATGAGACCTTAATTTTTTCTCATGATTTTAGATATTTTAGGCTACATCCGCCCTTCCTTCGGAACCTTAGCTAAAAAGATAGAGGATTAAATTCTTGATCCAATGGAGAAAATTTCATGAAAAAAGGAGTTGTATTTTGTGAGATATTCAATTTCTAAGTTTAGAAATTTTTCTAGAATTTTTCTATATTTTTTAGGGACTTTTCAGATTTTGAGCATATTTACAAAAATGCTACTGCCATTTTTAAAGTGAAAATTTACAAAAATGCCCTCTGATTTTCTAAGTCAGAAATTTATAAAAATATCACTCTGATTTTTAAAGTGAAAAATTACAGAAATGCCCCTCTAATTTACTGGAATTTTCGAAGTCAGTAATTTACAAAAATGCCACTCTGCACTATCTCAATCAAAGACTAATTTCTCTAAATTAAAATCATGATATCTCATGATCTAGATGGAGTTTTGAGCTGAAATTTTATTTCTAGATTCATCTTTTAACCCTCTATCCATATATACCCTTGGATCAAACAATAAAGCTTGAAAAAAATGATTTTAATAATTGGACTCTTTTACCCCTCTTTACACTCAAACCCTATGAACTCACTATAAAAGCCTTCATTTTCTCTCTCCTTACTTTTTTGGCTCTCTCTTAGCATCAGGCTACCAGAAGAAAAGGGAGAGGAGGTCAAGGCCCAAGAGGAGCTTTGTTTGATGCTCAACCTTGTAGTGGAGAAGGGAGCAAGCAAAGATCGTGATCGGAGCGGATCGAGCATCAGCCGACCTAAGACGGGAACATCGACGGGGTTTGTGCGACAATCCGGATTGAGTTCTTGCTTATGTTCATCGTCTCCATAAACAGTAAACTTGTATTTTCCTTTTTTTTATTTTTCTTTCTTATTTTCTTTTAATGTAGTGGCTTTGACATCATCGAGACTGACAACTCTCTCTCTCCCTATCACTGCACATCGATTCATCGATCCATCGCTACTGCCGACCACTCTTCTCGCCTTTTCATCATCTCATCCCCATTGCATTTATTTCTACATTATTTTTCCATTAGAATTCATATTTCTCTCCTAATTAAAAAAGAAACCAATAAACGATCACTCATATTCATCTCTACATGCCGCATTTACGTTTGCACTTCTTTCCAAGCTCTCACTTCTTCCACGCTCTCTCACCTTCATTTGAATATCTAATCTCATTACCTTAGCTCCCTGTGGATTCGACCCTTGCTTACACTATACTAAGTAAGGAAATATAAATTTTATTGCATGAAATCGATACACAACAACGACGGAAAACACACGTAATCGAGTTCATCATCCACCTTTCACCATCACTATCTCCTTCTCTGATGTCTTCCTCCTCTCTCGTGCAATGAAAATAAATTTCTTTGTACCTTTTGATAACATGCTAATTAGACAAGATAATACATGATTATTAATGCATATTAAGGCATAAAAGATTGGGGAAAACTCACCGTACATCGTGACCTTTTGAGAAGCGTCCAAATCCACTCCCACCTTTTGAATTGTCCAAATCCACTGCCAGCAGGGCACATACGTTGACGTGGACGGCGAAGGAACTCATCCGATGCCACGTCAGCGAGGGCAATGGGGGAAAAAAAAGAATCAGACGCGAAATGGGAGAAGACGTGAATCAGTCCCCTTACTCTCTCTTTCTCTCTTTCTCTCTCTCTCTCTCTCTCTCTCTCTCTCGGCAAGGACGACAGGAGAAGATTGCAACCTCCGGGAGAAGGTAGGTTTCTCTCTCTCTCTCTCTCTGTCTCTCTGTCTCTCTCTCTCTCTCTCCGATTTTCCATTTCCCTTTTCCGATTCTTCGATTTTCATTTTTTGGTATTTCCGATTTCGTATTTTCTACTGTTCCGATTTCTGATTTTGTATTTTCTGCTGATCGGATTTTCCGATTTCCGTTTTTTCCGTTTCCGATTTTGTATTCTTCGATTTCCACTACATTTTCTACAATTTCTCGGAGCCAATTCTCCAAGCCTGGTGCTCGAGTTTCTTCCCGGGAGATTTTTCTCGTCGTGTGATCTTCCGGCAACATTCTCGTACTCGTCGGCGGGAATCAGAGCGATTTCCGAGGTGAATAAACTAATGCTTCAGATTTTTCTTTTTAATTGTTGATTTAAATTTAATTTCAAACAGTTTGAGAAGGGGGTGGGGGAGAAGGAGATCTATCAAGGACATCGATCGTATTGATGCCTTTATAAATAGTCAAAGTTTCGTGACTACGGAGGAGTATGATCCTTCCGTGAGTCCTTCCCCCTCTCCGGCGAGACGATGCGGTTTGACCGCCGAAGAAATGGTCTTACATGTGCGTCTCTGAGAGCGACGACCACCGTTGAAACCCACGTAGCCACGCCTCCATGGCAATTATCATGTGACTAAGAGCCACTTTCTTCTTTTATATTTTTCTTAAACCAGTTGAGCTATTGGGAATTTAGGTGGTCAACTTGAAGAAAATGGGATTTTTAGTTGGTTCTGCCGTTCGGAAAGTGAGTACAGCGGTTGCACCTGAGCCCTTTAAGTGGAGTAATAGTCGTTCCTAGTTCATTAGAAACTTTGTTCTTCCTCTTTGTGGGTATTGAATTGGATGAAAGAAAGAGAAACCCAAGAAATTACTTGTAACATTTGGAAATTTTGACTTCACCTATATGAGGGTCAAATTAATCTAGTCTATGAGAACCTTGTCATATACGGATGTCCAACTGGCCTCCCACGTCCCTCTAAACCAGAGATATACAAGACTTTCCACATCGTGGCCAATGCCATCCTTTGAAACCTCCTTACCCCTGAAGAGAACCTCATCGTGGTGTAGCCAAATTTCCTAGATAACCACTAAAAGTTTTCCTTGTGCCACTGGCCGTTGGAGATAACCACTAAAAAGAACCTCACCCAGTTGAGAGCCCCAGAAGACCTCAGCTGATGAGACATCTGCTCGTGGTATTGGCTGGCTGGTCCATATCTCTGGGGCAAATGGGCATTTAGAGAACAGATAAGAGCAGCCTTCCTCGTCCCTAGTGCATAGAATGCACTCTGCCGAGGCCCTCGGGAACATTTTTTTCTGGAAGACTCATGCCACTTGCCTTTGTCCAAGGAGTAGCCAAACAAAGATCCATCATGAATTGGCACGCATGATGGATTGCCAGTGCCTCTTCTATCTGGATGTGTTTGATCATCTTGTATGCACCCTGGATAGAGAAGGATGTCCTCGTCCACGCCCCGCCATCTCTTGAATCCCTCAAAGGTTGGAGGTGTAGTAGACCCAGCTGCATTGCCAAATATTCCTCGAACCTCTAGTTTGATAAGGTGCCATCCAATAGCGGATTCCACGCGTCATTCCAAAGGGCCTTCAACGTGGCCTGAGGGATTCTGTGGCGGGAAACTCCTCACACAAGATTTCCCCAACCTTGTGCCTTTCCATATAAATCTCATCACGAAACTATCCATGTTTCATTAGCCGAGAGGTAGAAAATGGGGATTGAAGATTCAACTTCATGTTTATATTTATGCTACTAAACTTATATTTCATGTATTTGAGAACATTTGATGTTATTCAGGAACGCCACGTTCATCAACCCAAAGAATCACTCTCACATCCCAGAACCTCCCAAAGGAGTGATCATACTGCCTAAGGTATCATCTGAAGATCCTCCCTGTTTTATTTTTCTAGGGAGTAGTCCTATGATTTTAATGAGATGATTTTAGCATTGGTTGTGCTATTACTATCTATCTTATTTATATCATTATCATGGATGTTGTGGTTTGTATTTTATTTTCTGAACTTGTTTGGACAAATATTGAGACCTTATGATATAAAACCCTTCCCTGCCCTATGGCATGAAGATAATGGCGGGCGATCCCAGCAATACAGAGATAGGTAATGTATTGCTTTTATGGGCTTCTTTTCCATATTATTCTCTCTCCACCTCCTCTCTCTCTCTCTACTTTACAAATGCCTCTCTTTTTTTCCCACGATTCTTCAGCCTAAACGTCCCCTCTCTCTACCTCACTTCCTAAATTATAATAAATCTCTCTACTTTACACGTTGCTGTTTCTTTTTTACCTTATAAAATGAGTGCTATGGTTCTTCAGTCTAAACATCCTCTCCCTCTCTCTCCCTCCCCCTTCTCTTTCCTCTGCGGTATGTGCTTTACAAATGCCTCTTATTCACCAAGTCTAAATCCTATTGTTCTTAAGTCACAGCTCTTGCAAGCCATCCAGATTAAAAAGGTCTGGCATTATTGATTATTTTTCAGTGGCACTCGTATCCGGAGCAATCTCTCGGCCAACTCCTCGGAGACGCAGCCCACCGCCTCATCAAGAACACCCTCCAAATCAGGTCCAACAGCACCAACCCAACCATCCTCTCTACCCGCACAACCCCCTCCGCCACAGAGACACCGACCTGCCAGCCCAATCAGTGGTCAGCTGGGATACTATGCCCCCTGATAGACCCCAACACTTAAACTATCCCAACCCTCGCAACCCAATCGTTCCCAATTATAGCATGGGATCACCATCCCTCAAATGTCAACCTTTCGGGCTGAGATGTCAGGTTTGAGCATTTTGGACACAAGGAAGAGGCCTCGAGCATTATTCTCTTAATGGCGGCAACAAATGGCGAAAGTGGAGGATTCTCGGGAATGGCGAAAGGCAACGGGGTAGCACCACCACAGCCCCCAGGGAATTGGATTGGGCAACAGCAGCCATTGGTGGGGAGGTATCCGGCCGGGATGAGCTATGGTAGGGTGGATGCGGGGGAATCCTCTTGTTGGCGTTCCTCCTAGGCGAGATATACCAGCAGCAACACATCGACGCATGAGGTGAGGGTGGTTTATCAACCTAAGCTAGGGCCTCGCATGCAGCATGATTCTGGGCAGTTTCAGTGACTCCATCTAAGTCTCTCTCTTTAGCATATATATCTAGTTCCCCCAGGTGTGTAACCCTTCCATAGATGATCATTATCTCTCTCTCTCTCTCTCTCTCTCTCTCTCTCTCTCTCTCTCTCTCTCTCTCTTATCATAAGGGAGCCCCTTTCCTTGTTTTTCTTTGAATTCTTTATTGTGCAACATGGGCGGAAGGCATGCCTTTTTTTGCAATGCCACAAGCCATTTTCTTAAGTGCATGAAAGAACATGAGTTCTGAAGCCCCTCTCTTGTGCTCTGAAACAGTCCTCGCTCAACTATCACCACCATAATCATATTTGTGTGCAGGTATGATGATGATGATGATGACCCATGGAGATCAAGACCGAGATAGAACTCCTTTAGAGCTGCAACGAAGAAATTGCTTAGTGTTAACCTAGAAATATTATTTTTTCCCCTAAAAATTTCAGTAGGTTTGAGAGTAAAAAATTCTTTTATAGTCAAATGGAAAAATGAATCAAAACTCGAGCACCAGGCTTGGAGAATTGGCTCCGAGAAATTGTAGAAAATGTAGTGGAAATCGAAGAATACAAAATCGGAAACGGAAAAAACGGAAATCGGAAAATCCGATCAGCAGAAAATACAAAATCAGAAATCGGAACAGTAGAAAATACGAAATCGGAAATACCAAAAAATGAAAATCGAAGAATCGGAAAAGGGAAATGGAAAATCGGAGAGAGATAGAGAGAGAGACAAAGAGACAGAGAGAGAGAGAGAGAAACCTACCTTCTCCCGGAGGTTGCAATCTTCTCCTGTCGTCCTTGCCGAGAGAGAGAGAGAGAGAGAGAGAGAGAGAGAGAGAAAGAGAGAAAGAGAGAGTAAGGGGACTGATTCACGTCTTCTCCCATTTCGCGTCTGATTCTTTTTTTCCCCCATTGCCCTCGCTGACGTGGCATCGGATGAGTTCCTTCGCCGTCCACGTCAACGTATGTGCCCTGCTGGCAGTGGATTTGGACAATTCAAAAGGTGGGAGTGGATTTGGACGCTTCTCAAAAGGTCACGATGTACGGTGAGTTTTCCCCTAAAAGATTTCATTCTTATGCATGTTATCATATTTATGAGTATTTATCTATCATTCTATAAAAATGTCATTATAATATCAAAATACTTTAATTTAGGTTTAATTATTATTATAAATTAAAGATAAATTATTTTATAACCCATCTTTACTTGAGATTATAAGTAGTTTTTAAATTTTAAATAATAAGAGAAATCATTTTTATAAACATTCATTTAATTTTCTAAAGTTAAAATCTTAAAGAAATGAATGTATTTTTTAAATAGAAATGAAATCTCTTGTTATTTATTAAATTTGACTTTTTAGAATGATAAATAATTAAATTTATGATCAAATGAAAGGAATTTTGATTACTTTGGAGTTATATTTTGAAAGTTATGAATTTTCTAATTTTTAGGGATTTTTTCTAAAAATTTTTGAATTTTTCTGAATTTTTAATGAATTTCTAGGGATTTTCCAGAATTAAAAATCAATTTTTCTAATTAAAATCGATTTTTCCAAATTTTTATTAACACGCAGGTGATATGGCATGATCTGGACCGTCCGATCGTGTCACGATCAAATCGGTCGAGGCGGGCGGTGACGTGGCAGCGTGAGAAGCGTCCAATCGCACGTGAAATCTTAGCCCTTGATCTTCACTTAAGGAGAGGCGGTACGTGGTGCAATAGGATTCGTCATCGAATCGTTTTATAAATGATTTTATCAGAGCCATCGATCTGAGGAGTTATAACGGCTCTAATTAAATCGACAGAAAACACATTGGAGGCGTCTGATGTCGATACAACGGTGTGTGTTTCGATGCGTTCTATAACACATGACGACGTGGCTTCATCTCGAGCGTCCGATCGCAATGCAATGGCCACGACTTAACGGTAACGATTGGCGATCATGCGTTTCATCAGAGCCATTGATGCGTTTCATCGAACGATTACGCCCAAATCTCCTATAAATTGAGATGTTCTTCATATTTCTAAAGCATTCGAGAGCAATTCAATAAAATTGAACTATTTAGACACCAAATCTCTTGAATCTCTTGATCCCAATCACTTCTAGACTCATTTCCGCATCCACGAAGTGCTTAAAATCAAGATTTTGACGATCGGTGAGAAAAAAATTGATGCTTGAACTCCACGATCGCGATTTTTTTATTTTTTAGGAATAGCCTTGATTCTGGCGATTAATTGGATCAATTTCGATCGCAATTGTGGGTTAGGGACCATGTTTTATCCTAATATATCATCGTTTAGTGCTTAATTTCATTTTAGATCCGTAATTTCAAGTTAATTTATTCTTATTTTTGGTTATTTCGTGATTTCTATTTTTGGAAAAACACCCTCTCTTTGATCTTCAATTTCTCCGCAAAATCAAAGTCAAATTCAATAATTTTTGATTTCGTGGAATCTTCTTTAAAGTTCTCTTTCATCAAATACCATTTTCCCCAATTTCTATCATCGATTCACTGTCCGATTTGATCAAATTCGAAGAGATCATCAGAAATTTTCCTAATTCCCTGTGGATTCGACCCATATTTACCATTATACCCCTGAATTCGAGTTATTTTCATTAAATTGGTAAGTTTAGACTTTATTTTGACACGAGACCGTGTATTTTCAGCGACCTCGCGGTCTCGTTTCGTCATTTTTTCTTTTTCTTCCTCCTTCATCATTCTTCCCTCTCCTTCTCCTTCAGCCTCCTTCTCTACCACCTTCTTCACCGTTCTTCTCTTTCCTTTGTTGGGATCTGAGGTCGATATGCCTTCCAATATTTTGATCAAAACATTGAGTACAAGATAATACATTAAATCAGATATCCAATACATTTAGGTACTAAGAAAAAATGATCTTATCATCTAGTATGTATGAGAAAACATACTTAAAGGGTTCACTTGAAGGAGTTCTTGAAGGAGTTCTTGAAGCTATTCAAGTGTCTAGCAGTATCCACACAATCTCCAAATCATTGGATCTCCTCTTCAAAGCTCTTTACCAAGAGATAAAGATAAGAAAGGAGAGAATTCCCACAAGGCTTGCATGGGCACCTTGAGTTGTGGTCGTTCTCCCCGTATTTATAGATATTTAGTATGTGTATTTGTTATAAAAATCCTTATAATTATGTTTATATTCACCAACATCCATAGATCTTATGTGTCTGACCCTCTACGTCTATATATCTCACTAGTTAATAACTCTATATAGCCAATAACACCTTATTGGTCAACTTTAATTAATTATCCACATCAAGATATAGATTAATTAATTAAAAATAGATGTAACCCAATCTGTAGGTTGAGTTGCTAGCTCATTGGGTGCCAAGCTATACTACGTAGTCTAGGAGATATAGATTATATAAAGACTGTCATATGGAACATTTTCATCATCAGTTATTATGTACATATAATCTTTCACTCGCAAGAGACTCATGAATGACTTAGGGTATGATCAACTATCAAACCCTAATCAATCACTGAAGTTGGTACGAATGCGTGTAGAAAATCATCGGGAACTCCTTTGATATTTCCACTACCTTGTCTAAGGTCTTCATCGCATCGCATCTCATTCTTGAGTTAATCTCCTCAAATACTGCGGGCAGATGATCCCATCTTGACCACATAATCATCTTCGAGGACTTCATGACGTATCCAATATATGATAGTTTAGAGATCATGTGGCTTTCGATTCATAAGTCATAATAAAAAAGCTAATCCATCCACAAGATGTCTTTGGTGTCTCAAGTCAAAAGGCCACATACACAATCGTGACATGAATTACCCTAATTGATAATTAAGTATATTACTATTTAGATATTCATACTGATCAATTCAATGAAATTTTTCTCCAAAGAGCACCCACTATCTATCCTTAGAGTCTTCACACTAATGGCTAAAAAATCATCCATACTCATCATTTAAGTCGAATCAAATAGTGTTTATTTTTTAGATAATTCGATATCCTTCTCGAATGTCCCACAAATAGGAATGTTTAGAATATATGTTTTAAGACTAGTGATCACTCTATTATAATTCACGTAGTCCTTGAATATGCTCATGAACTTCGTTACAAATATCACACAAGAATGACAATGAATAAATTTCATTTCAATGAACATCAATGAGATACATGGAAGTGTGATTAGCTTATAGGCCATATAATATCCATCACACCATGCACCCCCAACCAAGTCCTTGATGAACTCAAATTTTGCATTGATCTATGTCATTTTTGTGTTTTGAATCCATGCAGTACATTTATAATACATCACTTAGGAAAGTAGTAAGCAAGGGTCGATCCTCAGGGAGCCTAGGTAATGAGGTTAGGTGACTAAGGTAGGGAGAAGAGGTACTTATAGTAGGAAGATTAGAGATGAGAAGGGTGATTTTATAAAATTAGAGGCTTGAACTAAGATAGATTAGGGTACTGTAAGTATATTTAGGTGAGAAGAATTACGTTTGTAAGATTTTTTTAGAGGTATTTAGAGAGGTTTATCCCATAGAGGCATTTCATCAAACACCTTGTGGGTGAGTAGAATTGGAGATAGTTTTAGTTTTGTGGAAAATGGAGAGGTGAGATCGTGAATATGGAAGACAGAATTATACACAGATATTTCTATTATAGAAAAGGTGATGAATGGATTGTAGAAAGATGGGGATGATGATGAAATGAAGGGATGAGAGGAATGGAATGGATGGATATGAGATTAGATGAGGGTTAGTAATTTTTTTAGGGCTTATGAAGACAAAAAAACTTAACCTATGATTTAAGCAAAGCAAGTCTATCTACATCATCCATGGAGGGGCTAGCAAGTAAATCTCTCATCAGAATACTCACACAAACCCCATTTTGATGCCAGTCCTAGGCTGGGTGGTGTTTGATCCGCTACGATGTTGAGCTCCGCTTGATCTCCTTCTCTAGAGCAAACTCAGGCATCCCACATGCCAAGCTTGGGCCTAAGCTTCTCCCCTCTTCCTTCTGGTGACCTGATGTCAAGAGAGAGCCAAAAGACAAGAAAAATTGATATGGAAGGAGGAGGACTTCTAAGAGTTTAAGGTTTCCAACCAAACAAACAGGAAAAGATTGATTTTTGGGGTTTCCAGGGCTCTGGTGGAAAATTCAACCATATAGATGAAAAGAGCAGGGTGAAATTAGTCTACCATCAAAATTTCAGCTCAATCGAATGGCTAGATCAGAAGATATCAATATTCCAATTCGGAGCGTTTCTGGTCGTCGATCTAATGGTCTTATGCGTCAACAGCTGAATTTCCTCTTTTATCGGCTAATCCACGATATCGCGCCACATCGCCATCAATCCAACCCTCAGATCTTCACCACATCGCCTGTGCAGGTAAATAAATAAATAAATAATATAACACAAAAGGTAAGTTAGAGAGCGCCATGTCTAACACAAAAGGCTGATTTATTTCACCACAGATTCCCTTTCTAGCGCGAATAAGAGAGCGCCATGTCACTCTCTTATTCCACCTGAAGTCAACTATGATGGCGCAACCAGATTGTGACACGTGATGCGATCTGGTGGGCGCCGTCTGATTTACCTTTCCATAGAGGAATATTGCATTTATACCCAGCAAACCCTGAAATGTAAAAAAATATGTTACTCGTTGGCGATAATAATCTCTTTAGAAACCTTAGAAAACTAGGAAGATATGCCCAAACATTTTTCTAATAATGTCAGATAATTATATTTATGCCCCTAACATTGATAAATATCTAGAAAATTATTAGAACAATTAGAAATACATCCTCGAGGTACTCTAAAATTCATTTAAATCATTTATAAAATCCAGAAAAAATGTAATTTTCCTTAAAAATTCATTTCGTTGTGATTTTATAATCTAAAAGAAATATTCAAATCTTAAAAAAATCAGGAATTATGACAAAATCATGATCAAGACAAAATTAAGAAATTTTAATCATGATAACACGTAAATATGTTTATTTTAAGCTAAGTATTCATGTAATATGCATAGTTTAAAGTCGTAAATTTGTGTGTTATCAGTCCTTCTCTTTTGCGTTGATTCTTTCTCTCTAGCTCCAATCTCACTTCTCTCGTGCACGTGTAGAAGAGTTTCTCTCATGAGACAAAAGAGTTCTTCCTTTGCACCTCTTCTCTCTCGATTTTCTCTCTCAATTCCCTCTAGCACATGACGGAAGAGATTTTCTTCCATTCCTACAAGGAAATTTCTTTTGTAGTGTCTTGCTTCTCGCTGCGTCTCTGATGTAGGATAATCTAGAAGAGGTATCTAAATCCTACATATGAGGGAGGACCTATGAATTGATATCAATAGGAATTATCTAGAATAGATAATGTAAAATAATGATATAGAAGAGATAATTAAAATAGATAGTATTATATATTAATATGTTGGGAGTATCATATATTTTAATATAGAGAATAGATTAAATATATTTTCGGAAGAGATAGAAAATAGAAAGAGAGACAGATATGAGGAGAAGTGAAAGAGTCGATTGTGATGAGAATAGTAAGCGGGATAGATGAGAGAAGAATACTGAGGCGAATAGAGATAAGAAAGATGGAATGGCAGAATACATATAATATAAAATAGTCTATGTGGGATGGAAATTAAGAGGATTAGTTAAGAATAAGATGGTCGGATAAGATAGATAATAGAAGAGTGAGGAAGTAGATAGGATATAGATGAAGAGGAGAGGACGATGTTGGACTTACGATATTGGATGCAAACTAATGTCACGGTCAATGGTTGAGGATGTTACCTGACCGGCGACGATAAAATGAATGCTTCCGAATTCAGTTTGCGATCCAATGTTTTCCCCGTTTGATTCTTCCTTTGAAGTGATTGAAAGGGACAGAAAGGGAGGGAGAACAGATAGAGGGATAGAATCTCGGACTGAAGAAGATGCGGGAGAGGAAAGATGGAGATACGGGGAGGGACGAAGAACACGAAGGGCAAACATACCCTGATAGTAACCAAACTTTTATCAATAAAACAACCTCTGTTTTCATTTACAATCTTCTCTTTTATAGGACGAGAAGGAGATCTTGGTGAAACGATGCGTCGCTGCGGTTTCCGCGTTCGGCAGTTGCACCTCACGGCGTTTCCTTATTTCGTACGTGTGTTTCATGACTGTCGCTGGAAGACTTCTCGGATTTAGAAGTTGATGACGTCCGCATCAATAAGACGAAATTCCCATTTGCAGTTGTCGTTTGCCGTAAGCTCATCTGGGCGAGGTAAGGAGATAGTTCCGTCGAGGCGGTCTGATAATCCGCGCATCCGAGAATTCCGTCGGACTCTATTTTGGAGTTTCCAGTTTATTACTATATATATTTTTTTTTAACGTCGTTTCACTTCACCAGTCAACGGTTGACTGGTTTTCTGTCTTTGAAATCCTTCCGAAATGCCGCGTCTGTCCTTGTCCCACTGAGCTTGTTTTATCAGAAATATCCGAGCGTGGGGCGTTGTAGATAGATGGCGAAGGTGGCGCTCTTTCTTCGGGGAAGCGGGGGTCTTGAAGAATTTCCGCTGATAGTGTGCAGAGAGCAAGTGTGTGGAAAGCAAGGACTGTCGTACGCTGATTATGAAGATGGCAAAATGGAGAAGACTTTTCATTGTGTTCTTCCTTAAATTCTTTATCCAAATTCTTGTTTATCTTTAAGTTGTCGTCGGGGAGTCCTTTTGTCTCTTCTCTTTAAGTTTCCTATGACTGTATTGGTAATCATATAGCTCGACTTCAACCTTGGAGATTCTTCCCGATCCTTTTCTCCAAGGACACTTGATCCAATAATCCAGTCTCCTAGAATCTCTCCCACACGGCCGCATCCTGAACTTCCTCGGGTTGCATGCCATTTTCCTCGGACAAGGTGACTACCTCACCTTTTCCGTTATTCTCTGCATTCCTCGAGGAAGTAGATCTCTAACTCGTCCAAGAGAGGAATCCAAGCGCACTTTACCAGTCGATCGAATCCCATGAGAAGTTCACCCTTGGTTGAGGTCGACTTCAATTGGAACTTTGAGCTCAGATTTCTCGCGGATAGAAGTGTTATATTTTCAAGTGGAGGGGGTCATCTTCGCCAAAAGAAGGCAGATACAAAGGAACAAGCTCTTCTTCCATGGTCTTCTTTGATAAAGTATTTCTTTAATTCTTCATGGGTGACTTGGATATCTTCTTTGCTTCACAGTGATAGATATTCATACATACATGGATTTTACTCATGCAAGGCTTCATCTTGAGGTAGATTTTGAATACTATCCTTTGATAGTTTAAAGTGAATAGATCTCTTCTAAAACTTTCTACTTAAGGTGGTATTCAAAGAATAATAGAATTCTAAAACAAAAGGCTTCCTATTGATGTTTCTTGAGATCACTATTTATAACTATACAAGGTTACCTATGATATAGTGGATATGGTGTGGACAATTAGGAACCTATATCAAAGATAAAAGGTGGTTGACTTGATCCATTCAAGGGATTCTAATTATCTAAGGTTAAGGCTAATTTCTTTTGACCAAGTCAATCATTAGATCAATGTAAAATGGAAAGAGGAGGGAAGATAATTCCCTTAAGATCTACACTCTCTTTAATTATTTAGAGAGGTCTTCTTCATCCATTTAATAAATGGATAATTTTTTCAAGCTCATGAGTGAATAAGGAGGAGGAGGAGGAGGAGGAGGATAGGTTTACTTTGAACCCTTGTGTTCATGTTTCAAAATAATTCTCCATCAGTCTCCCTCTCCCTCTTCTCTCTTGTGCCTTGCATTTCTTGCCACCCACTTCTCTCTCCCTACTCTCTCCTACCTCTCTCATGCACCATCAAAAGAGGAGAGAGGAAAGAAGAGAGAAAAGAGAGAGGAGAGAGAGAAAATACTAATTTTTTGCACTTGGTTGACTACGCAATTTGACTAGAGCTTATGAGATGACATATAATTTGTGGCAGCTCAGTTTGAGCAATGAGAGAGAAATTAGTCTACGATCCAAATTGATCCACATTTAAATGATATCTCATGATCCTGATAGAGTTTTGAGCTGAAAATTCATGGGCATGATGGTCATTTCAGTCTCCGTGTTGTCATGGTGATTGATTGTAAATCTGAGGCAAAAGGTTGCATTTGGCTAGCTAAGAGAAAAGAGAGCGCCAAATGATCCTTCTTTCTATATGAAACATAATTTCTAGTGAGTTTCTTCTCTTTTTAATTCATTCCTTGTTTGGATGTAAGATGCCAAGTTCAAGAGAAATGCACGGGCTCTTGAAGGTATATTTGATTAGAGAGCATTGCTAAAGTGTATTTTTGTCGAAATTATTCAGATTGGAATCATTTTTCCTCAATATTTTTCATAAAATGAATCTTTTCATCTACATTTTCATATTTTCAAACAAAAAATTACTTTTCCTTTTTTGATCAAGGTTTTTAATCTTCAAAAGTAGTTTGGAAAAGTTTGATCAATTCATTGCATTTTCAGGGTACATCTTCTTTTCATGGATAATTTCTATTTTTTTCATAAAAATACCAAAAGATTCCGTTATTTCAATATTTTAACCTTCCTCCCTCGGGATTCAACCTCTACTCGCCACAATTCTAAATATCTAATCGAATTCAAAGAGTTGAGAAAAATTTTTGATATGTCAACTTACACTTTCAGAAATTGTGATTTTACACATGTCAACACCAAACATTAAAAAATTTTAGCCATCTTGGAAAACGTCCAACATATCTATTTGATTTCAATAACATTAATCATTGGAATAAAAGAAGTTTTTCAACCTATATCTCAATTTTAACATATAATTATTTATCTCTTGCTTAAAAAAATTTACATATCCATACCTCAAATATTTCAGAACATGTGAACCAATTTTTAATAAAGTAAATACATGTAGCGAGGGATGGTGATGCAAGAGGAGCTGAAAACACTTGACGTGAACTCCATTTGATCGAGGGTCCCATTGCTTGAGGGAAAATGATCAAGTGGGTGTAAATGAATTTATAAAACTAAACACAACACAGATTTTTTTACTTGAGAGATTAAATGAAAATATTTTTTAAATTGGTTATACATATCAATAATCTTTTCATCTCCTTGAAAATTTATGGCATTCTCAAATTCTCATACCATTAGGCTTCTATCCTATACAACTATTGAACATTGACATTTTTCTTCTCAATGGAGACTTGGAAGGAGAAGTGTTTAAGAACATCTTGCCTTGATGTGACCCCCAAGTCAGTTCTTGGATCCAATTGTGGTCTATGGTATTCAAAATCTCAAAGAAGCTACATAATATTTCAAAATCTTCTATATACGAAGAGTAAATAAATGTGGTGGATGTTTCTTCAGTGATATGCAGGTTTCACCTATAGATGCTTGAATGCCATCCCATTACCCTTTTTTGGTGATATTCAAGCAGCAAAAAAAATTGCCTCGTATCTAACCTTCCAATGATAAATTAAATACATTAAGGTTGATTTACAGATTGTGTTTGAAAAGCTCATGGATGTTGTCATTAAACTTCTATAAGTTGCGTCAAAGGATTGATCAAACTACTGCCATCTTTGACGTTTCATTTTATTGTTGTAGAAAAGATGCAAGTGAGGAACATATTCCGATCCTAATAATCATTTGGTGTGTGATTATCAAGAAATTAACATGAGCATACATATGAGATCAAAATTTTTTGATGGAACAGATGAAGTGTTTCTTGATCTCGTTTTTATGTTATGTAATTTTTTTAAGCTCCATCAACAAGGGGCATACTAGTTACTAAGTTATTGGATCATCTAATTAAGGGTTTTCCCCTCTACCATCGAATGGATTCTTTTTTTCCTTTTTTTATCCATTAGAGGGAGGGATAGACTTAGTGAAGAAGAAGGAAATTTTTTCCTATCAATGATATGTCGATCTGATGGTTCACAATGATGGGCCTTGACCATCTTCATTTTCTTGATTTACCAATGATCTATCTTTTGATCATTGATCAATGGAAAAGAGACTATACAATAATCCTTCCCTGGTAGTGAGGTTATGATCTACTGGCATGGGGATATGCATGTATAAGAGATCAATGCAAAATAATTTCAATGATAAATATCTTAATAGTGCTTGAGGGCAAATTTATTCAACAACAAATATGTGGTGTTTTATTTTTCATTGATCTGTAATGTTGTAAGTTTATTTCCCATGCCATGTACATTTAGTAGACTTTCCACTTCATTGAACCAACATTTTCCTTTTTACTTGGAAATTTTATCTTTTTTAATTGAAGTCATGATATTTAACACGTCATTCCTCATAAAATGGGCGATCCCACTCGTTAAATAGTACTGCAATTATTAGACGAGCACTTTATTAAATGAGCATTTTAATTGATTGTATTTTCCTCTATTGATTAAATGGGCATTTCAATGGGCTTTTATTCAACTACTTTCTCTAATAATGTTTATTCAATATGGGTCATTTTTATATTAATCATGTTTTTAGTTAATTTTTATAGGCTTAGTAAGACAAAATGAGATTTTTATGGAGGAGATCATGAGAGAGAGAGAGTTACTGAGAGAGAAAGAGGAGATAGAGAGAGAGAGAGAGAGAGAGAGAGAGAGATATGCATCCCGTTGAAAACTATACTTCTCCAAATTAATAAAAGGGCACTGGAAACATTTTTTTGGAAGAAAGTGAGGGAAATTGGAAAATGACCATTTTCTACGAGATGCGCGGGGCTCCTACTGGCTGGCTGGGCCACGCGACATTGAAAATTTATCTAAAGCGCTTGATGGACCTGGGCCGGATTTAGCGGCCCCACGCTGCGTCTAGGCAAATTCGAAGTTCCCTCCTCGACAGTAACCGAATGCAGGGTTCCGGCCATTACCGCCAAGCTCCTCTCTTTCCGATGGGAAACGCTTCTTTAGGACGTCCGTTGGAAGACGCAGGGGCGTCCGGTACCAGCGCCTCCTGCTTCTCTTCGTTTCAAAAAACAGTATCCCACTCTCCTATCTATTTTTTGCATTTTTCTTATGGTTCCACTGTTCGGTTGATTATTTCCATCCTCTTTGATGATATTTTCTAGGTCTTGCTTCACGACTGGTGGTTGAGTAAGGCGAAAGACGAATGCAACCGCGACGCGCTGGCTGTCGCCGGGCAGACGGCTATTGGGTGAGGATTAGAGATCTTCTCCTGAAAAAAATAATGGCACTTCCGCCAAATAATTATACATTTGTTTTGACCTCTTTGTAGGAAAGCGGGGCGATTATTTACTTCTGCGCCTATTGCAAAGAGATATGATGTTTATACGATCGAGACCAATGATGGGATTACTGTGAGAATCCAGGGTCTCATCAATGAATCACGAATGCGTCACAGCGGGTTCCCTCTAGAGGTATTCTTATGTCGGTGCTCCTCTACTCTTTTGGATTGTGTCGCAGAGAACTGATTGAATGCTTGTTCGATGATGAAATCAATGAGTGGTGCAGGCTTGCAGTCGTTTTCGATTCGGTTTTCCTCTTTATTGGAAGGCTTACGCTGATAAATATTTTGGCGCGAGTGCCGCTGCTGAAGAAAGCGATTCTATCAAAACACACAATAATGAGGATACTTCTAAAAAAATTTTGGACTGCCTGAATATTATCCGCGAGGAAATCATTGCCAACAAAATAGAGAGGAATGGTCGTGCCCAGAAAAACACTGATGCACAGAGTCCACTAGAAAATGGAGGTATTGACAGAGAGGATAAACCTAATGGCAGAGAAAACGCAGAGTCGACTTGTTACAGTTCTTCAAAGTCCAACCCGGATTTGACCACCCATTTGTTGACCACAGTCGACATTGATAGTGCCATGAAAAATGCATGCAAAGGTCCTCCAGAGGCAACTGATCACCGGTGTGTCGTTCTACCTTTCACACAAAGAGAGTCTGATTCTTTGGCAGGTGCATCGAATTTACATGCTAGTTCTTTATCAATGAAGCCTAATTTTCAGCTTCCTGCCTCATCAGATAAAGGAACGAAGCGAAAAGAGTCAGATTCAACTGTCCTTGCAGCTCTTGACTCCAGAGAACTGAAAAAAAGAACCTTCTCGAATTCCACAGAGGCATTGAAGAATACTACAGAAGGAAATATGGGTGCCAATAATTATGCAATGGAGGAAAGGTCCAGATACAGTCCAAACAGATCATTGAGGCAAATCAACTTGCGACGGAAGAAGCCAACGCTGACTTCTATTGCAGTAAAGGGAGCTGTGAAGCCAACTCCTTTTGACGAGCTGTGTATTGGTGACACTTGTGAGAAGAATAAAGTGATGAACGGTGACCATATCCATGCAGGTGACATCGGCAGTGGAAGATCTTGCAGGGAACTTAGTAAACATGTGGAAGAATCTCATAAGGTCACCGATAAAGGCCATTTGCTTAAGTCAACAATCATTTCGACAAGGAAAAGTTCTAGGAAACAGCTCTCTTTTGTTGATGATGTAGTCCCCAATAGAACACCTTCTTCAGTGACTGAGGTGGGAGCTCAAGAGAGCCGTGAAGGTGTGGATCTGGACCAGGTTTCCCCTACCCAAGTAACTGCCAGTTTCGAGGGGATTTCATCCAAGGCTTCTTATGCCACTAGTGATAAGGATGCTACCGTTGATTACAGCCCTTCTGTTAATATGGTCAATATACCTCTTGTGGAGTCTGCAAAGGGTCAAGATCTGGGAAACTACATGGCATTAAGAAGTTCAAGATTGAATAATACTTTAATTCAGAAAAAAAGATTGAATAATACTACTGAGACTGGGAAGGCAGTTACCAAAAATGATTCTCCATCTAGGGTAATCGTCACCCGGAATAAAACAAGCTTTGCTGATGAAGCGACAAGAAAACCCCGACTATCTTCTCATAAAAGTTGTGTTGCTGACAAGAATACCCTGACTGTGCCGAGATTACGCGGGTTCTTTGAGGACAAAAAGTTAGAAAATCTTAACAATTCACAACAAATGAAGCGAAGGAGTTCAAAACAAAGGAGAGAAAAGGATATGGCCAAGGATTTGCATGAGTATGAAGTGTTTTCATTTCCAGCGGACGAAGGTCACATTTCTTCAATTATTCTTGATAAGGATTTAAGTGATGCACCCAAAACTGGGAGCAGAGCTTCGATGTATAAGGGGAGCTATGACGGACACAGGCCAGAAGCCACTGAAGCTTCACAACCAAGAAAGAGGAAATCGGGATTAGAGACTCCAAAACCTGAAGGAAACAACCATTCTGCTTCGAAAGTTAGTTCCTTCTCATCTTACTGGTCAAGATTATGTCTCTGGCTGTCCTAGATTTTCAAAAATTTGCAATATTCTTATGTTTATGGTGTTTCTGAAGATGGGCAAATCTCTGCAGGCCAGAGGTGAAGCAATCAATTCGTCCTTTGCCTCACCTGAGTTGTTGAATCTTAAAAGATCCAAGTCAGGTCGGCTTGATGTCCTCCCATTTTACCAATTTGCTTTCTTCTGTTGCATAATCACTGTATTGATCTTGGTAATCATCTTTCCGTGTAGGGCGCGTGATTGTTCCGAAGCTGTCCAACTGGTACCAACAGATCCTATACAAGGTTAATGCTTATCTATATAATTATAAATGACCCACGAAGAAAGCATAGTTGACGTCACTATTAGTTCTTAAAAATTATCGTCTGAGTCAAACCTTGACCTGCAGGATGGTTCAATTGCTGGGGTTTTAAGCGGCGTGGATGCAATCACTGCCGACCACCCGGGTCGATTTATCTTCGTCTGATTCCTCTATTTTCAGCATAGTTTTCTTGTTCGTTGTTCCTCACTCTTTCTGTCTCTCTCTTGCAGGGAGTCAGCCTCCAAAGAAGAGGAAAAAGGTTCCTTGATCTCTCAGAAGAGGAAGAAGTCAGTCTGAGCCTTACCATTGGTCAAAGCTTGTATATTATCTCTCATAATAGCCATAACTTCAAGTTTCAAAAGGACTGAAATGGAAAGCGTGATCTTTATTTATTGTATCCTACAGTTTCTGTAGGACTAGAGCTCAGAATCTTAATCTCTTCAAACCTCACCTTGAGCGACTATGTAGTATCACACATTCCAAGAGGGAATTTTTTTCTATCAAGCTCAACTGCATGTCAAATTGAGTTCAGAATGGCTACTAACATGCGATGAAACAGCAGATGGGATGATAAGGCCTCTCCGGTCTTCTGTGTTTGAGATTAGGGAATGGGCACAGGCTCAGATAAAACAAGATAGTAAAAATCTTGTTTAATGTTGGGGGAATGTGCATCAAGCATTTATTTATCCAAGATATGATTAGCTTGGATGAGTATTTGTCTCATATGTCTAGCCTTTATTTAACCCAAGATATCCCACAGGTGATTTGTTAAGTAATCTAGGTTTCCAAATAAGGTTTAGCCTGCACCAGAAGTTTTTTTTTTTTTTTTTGTATTCATAATTTTTGTAGCATAAGAAACTCCATTCTGACAAAAGTAGCAATCCATGAAAGCTCACGGACTAGGAAAGTACTGAGATATCTAGAATCCTAAAATCAATATCTAAATTTCAATGAGTCTATATGGCCATGGCTTGTCATTTTAGGTTACACGGCCGCATGGACCGATGCAAATCCAGTTCCATGGAGCTGAAGGGACAGACTGGTGGATCTCGGGCGGGGCTCCATTGGCTTATAAATAGAGGCCTCTTCCTCCATATAAGGGCATCTTATCATATGTGGATTGTGTGTGAGAGAGAGAGGTGTTCTCTCAAGGGAGTCTATAAAATTGTGTGCTAAACTTGATCATTGGATAGTTGCCTTGCCGTAAGGTATGCCATTGGTTTATTTGGTAATCTAGGTGGGCCACTAGCACATACTTTTGATGAAGATTATCCTTCATCTAGGCCCAAGTTGTGGTGAAATCCTCACACCTATTCTAGATAGAAAACTCTAGATTCTTCCAAAATATCTTCGTTTTAACCTCCTTCATTTTCGCACACCTAACTTTCATAAACTTAGGTACATCATACCACCGAAAGTAGTAATTTAGCTTTGATTCCCGCCAAAGAAAAAGGAAATCATAACCCACACAACCATTCATGAGCCCACATGGTTAGGCTCGACCTTTGACGATGGTGATGAAATAAAATACACAAACAATACAAATGGTTAGGCTCAACCTTTGACGTCGCTTGATATGTGGATGGCGCAACGAAGCACATGATACAGGCGCACAAATGGTGTGTGCAGGTGTGCATGCATGTGAATGGGGTGCCTACATCATGTAGGTTACGATGAGGATGCATCTTGTGCGCATCTCATGTGTGGTATGTGTGCATAGCGCGCTACAAGCATGACACACAAATCACACATGTTCTTGACTCTGGTGTCTAGGGTTATGAAACCCTAGCGCCAAGGCATTGTTGGAGCATCATTAGGATATGGGCGTATGTACCCCACTAATTGCAACCACAGTCTACCATGGGGCCACCTTGGCTTGAGTAGTGCTGGTCACACCAGATGGAGCTAGCAATGACGAGGAAGTGTTGGCGATGGTGGGATGGTGCTAAAAGCAAAGAGATGGTGTTGGCGATGGTGGGATGGTGCTAAAAGCAAAAAGATGGTGTTGGCGATGATGGATAGTGTTGATCATGGCATGATAATATTGGCATCTCCAAGCACGCAAGAAAGTGAATCTATAGTGATGAAATGATCTAGGATGATGTCAGGCGACACATATAGACTTCATTGAAACAATGTCGAACAATGCCTAATAGCAAAACACAACATAGGATAGAATAAAAACTTTCTTTGATATCAAATTGATGAAGAATTGGTAGGACTCAACAAGGCTATGACAATTGTGACTGTGACGAGACGGGACCCCGAGGTCGTTGATTTCACACGGTCTCGTGTCAAAAATAATTCCGAACTTACCAATTTGATGAAAATGTATCGAATTGAAGGGTATAATGGTAAAAAAGGGTCGAATCCACAGGGAAATAAGGAAATTCTTGATGTATTCTTCAAAATTGATCAAATCGGACAATGAATTGATGATAGAAATTGGGGAAAATGGTAAATTATGAAAGATAACTTCAAATCGATTCCACGGAATCAAGAATCATCAAATTTGGATTTGATTTCGTGGAGAAATCGAAAATCAAAGTGGAGAGAAAATTTCGGACGAAGAAATCACGATTTTATCTAAAATCTAACCAAATTGAGCCTTGAATCCTAATCTAAATCGAAATCAAACTTAAATAAACTAAATATTAGTAAAAATCGCTTCCACTAACCACGATTAGCGATCATATTAACTCAATTAACCCGATTAATCGATGAAAATACCGAAGAACGCGTTCGTGAGTTCAAGTTGCAATTTCTACCGATCTCCACGGGCAAATCTTGATTTCAAGGACTCCGGAGGTACAGAATTGAAGTTAGAACACAATGAGATCAAGAGAAACGAGAGGGGAGGTGTCTAGACAGATCAATTTGTTGATTTCCAACTCAAATGCTTTAGAATTCGAAAGAACACATAGTTTTATAGTACATTTGGGCGTAACCGTCCCATCGAAACGATCGACGGTTATGATGAAACGGTCCATCGTGGACCGTTTCAAATATATCGCATCCGTCGGATCGCCAATGGAGGGTCAAGATGGTCCGTTTGAAATGCGTTTTAAAACGGTTTGCATCGCGCCCCTTCAATCGCGATCGGGCGGTCGAGATGAGCTCCCCACCGTTTCATCTCAGCCGTTATAATCCAATTAATTCAAGCACTTGCGCTGATCATCTCCGGTGGACCGCGAGCGCACGCGATCGACGCGCCATGTTTCGCGCCCCGCCTGATCCAACGCACCGTGAGCGACCACGTCACTTGCACTTTAAAGAATGTGTGGGACTTAGTCCCACACGGGAAAAATTAAGGAAGGCAATTGGGTTTATAAGGGGCGACGTTTTAAGGGTATTAATAATTCTCTTCCGATAAGCGGAAGGCTATACATTATATTCTATATAGTTATAAATATAAATACGCGCATACGTCACCTCGCCGCGTAGGCGCCGCGTGGGCCCGCGTGGCGCTGCCACGAGGCCTTGCGTGCCACGTCGCATCCACGTGGGTCCTGCGCGAAAAATAAAACCCTTTTTTTGTATTTTTTTAATTTAATTTTAACATTAAAAATCGTAATTTTAATTCAGAAAAATCCGGAAAAAAATCCCTAAAAATAAAAAAATTCATAACTTTTAATATATAACTCCAAATTAATCCAAATTTCTTTCATTTGATCTAAAATTTAATTATCTATCATTTTAAAAGATAAAAATTGATAAATAATGAGAGTTTTAAATTTTATTTCAAAAACATATTTATTTTTAAGGATTTTAAACTTAAGAAAATATAAAAAAATGTTTATAAATCGTTTTCTCTCATTATTTTTACTTTAAAAACAATTATAATCTCAAGTAAAGATGGGTTATTGATCATTTGTCTTTTAAATCATCATATTTAACCCTAATTTAAGGTATTTTGAGATTATAATTACTTTTTCATAGAATGATAGAAAAATACACATAAGTATGATAACATGCATGGAAATGAAATCATTTATACCTTAATATGCATCAAAAATCATATTTTATTATGTTAATATAGCATTTTATCAGACTGGCATCTATTCTCTTGGGCATGTTGTTGGGATCTAAGGCTCAACAAGGTCTCCAAAGTTTCAAGCAAGACATTGATTGCAATGGAAAATGTTGAATAAAATATAAAAAAAAAGTTAAAGCACCAAGAATAGATGATCCAATCATAAGGTGTAGATGATCCCATCATCTAGTAAAGAATAAATTTACACTTATAAAGATCATTTGAAGGAGTTTTTGAAGCATTTTAAGTGTCAACCTCTAGCGATATCCACATAATCATCAAACAATTGGATCTCATTTGGAACACTCATCACCATGAGAGGAAGAGAAGATAGGGGAGAGTTTTCCAATTGGCTCACATGGGCACCCTTGTTATGGTCCTTCTCCCCCTATTTTTAGACTTTAGGAATATTGATTTTTCTTAAAAGCCTTTATATTTTTTGTCTATATCCACTGACACCCATTGACCTTATGTGTGTGACCCTCTAGGTCATCATATTTTTTTACTTAATGACCCTATCAACCTAATAACACATTGGTCTTGCCAATCAATTAACTTATCAACATATAGATTAATTGACTAAGGATCCATTTAACCTGACAGACATGTTGAGTCCCTAGCCTAGTGGGTGTCAAGCTACCCCATGTGCCCTAAGAGATATGGAGTATATCATATCATGAAACATCGCGACCATAGGTTACCATGTACGTATCATCCTTTATCTGCGTGGGACTCATGAATAATTTAGGGTATGCTTAACTTTCAAACCCTAATTGCTCACTCAATTTAGTACTGATGTGAGTAGGAAATCATTAAGAATACCATTTTAGTACTGATGTGAGTAGGAAATGATTAAGAATAATATTTTAGTACTCAATTTTAGTACTTATATGAGTAGGAAATCATTAAGAATATCATTTTAGTACTCAATTTAGTACTGATATTTCCACTACCTTGGCTGAAGGGATCTGAGGCCGATAACTTTCTGAAATTTTGATCAAAACATCAAATGCAGCGGAAAAACCATTGAATCGGACATTCAAAATACCGAGCCACCAAGAACAGATGATCATATCATCTAGTATGTATGAGAAAACATACTTACAAGGATTCCTTGAAGGAGTTCTTGAAGCTATTCAAGTGTCTAGCATCTAGCGGTATCCACACGGTCTCTGGATGGTTGGATCTCCTCTTCAAAGCTCTTCACCAAGAGAGAAAGAGAAGAAAGGAGAGAATTCCCACAAGGCTTGCATGGGCACCTCCAGTTGTGGTCGTTCTCCCCCTTTTATAGACATTTGGAATGAGGTTTTTTCATAAAAACCCTCATAATTATGTCTATATCCACCAACATCCATAAACCTTATGTGTGTGACCCTCTAAGTCCATATATCTCACTAGTTAATAACTCTATAAACCAAATAACACCTTATTGGTCAACCTTAATTAATTATCCACATCCACATATAGATTAATTAATCAAGGATCGATTTAACCTGATCGATAGGTTGAGTTGCCAGCCCGTTGGGTGCCAAGCTACACCACGTACTCTAGGAGATATGGAGTATGTAAGAACTCACTTATGGAACCTTCCCGTCATTGATTACCATGTATGTATAATCCTTCATCCACATTAGACTCATGAATGACTTAGGGTATGGTCAACTGTCAAACCCTAATCAGTCACTCAAGTTAGTATTGATGCGTGTAGAAATCATCGAGAACTCCTTCTTCGATATTTCTACTACCTTGGCCAAGGATTTCATCGCATCACATTCCTTTGAGTCAATCTCCTCAAATACTGAGGGTGGATGATCCCATCTTGACCAGATAATCATCTTCGTGGAATTCATGTCGTATCCAATATATGACGTTTTAGATATCCCGTGGCTAGGGATTCGTAAGTCATAATCAAAACACGATCATCCATCCACAAGATGTCTTTGGTGTCTCAAGTCAAAGGACCACATACACAATCATGACATGAATCAACCTGATTGACAGTTAGGTATAATACCATTCATGGATTCATACGGATCAATTCAGTGAACTCTTTCTCCAAAGAGCACCCACTATCTATCCTTAGTGTCTCCACACCGATGGCTATAGGATCGGTCATACTCATCATATGAGATGGATTAGATAGTGCTATTCTTTCCGGATAATTTGATGTCCTTCTCGAATATCCCACGAATAGGAATGTTTAGAACATATGTTTAAAGACTAGTGATCACTATATTATGATCTCATCATAATTCACTTAGTCATTGCACATGCTCATGGACTTCATTGCAAACATCACACAAGAATAACAATGAATAAATTTCATTTCAATGAACATAAACAAGATACATAGAAGTGTGATTGGCTTATAGGCCACATAATATGCATCATTGGCCAAGTATTTAATCACATGTCATTCCTTGAGTCAATCTCCTGTTATACTGAGGGTAGACGATCCTATCTTGACCACTCAATCAGTTTTAATGACTTCATTTCATATCCAAGTTATGACGTTTTGGAGATCCCATGGCTAGAAATTTTTAAGTCATAGTCAAAACAACATCATCCATCCACAAGAAGTCTTTGTCTCAAGTCTGAGGACCACATACACAAACATAATATGAATTAACTTGAATGAAAATTAGGTATACTATTATTCAAGGATTCATAAGGATCAATTCAATAAAAAATTTCTCCAAAGAGTACCTATTATATATCCTTAGTATCTCTACATTGATGGTCACAAGATCATCCATAATCATCGTATGCGTCAGATCAAATAGGAATATTTAGAACATATATTTAAGACTAGTGATCACTATATTATGATCTCCCCATAATTCACATAGTTATTGCCTATGCTCATGGACTTCATTGAGAACACAAGAATGACAATGAATAAAAGTTCATTTCAACAAATATCAACGAAAGATGAAAAGGTGATTGGATTACAGTCCCATAATTTCATCACATATTTCTTTGAAGAAAATTCTAAAAATAATTCTAAGCCAAGTTTTTTTTAAGAATCCCTAGGTCTATTTATAGGCCTAGGAAGAGAGAAAAATATTGACATAAGAAATCAAAAAAATATGGGAATGTGAAAAATTGATCCAAATGATTCCTCATAATTGGAGAAATTTGGGTTCCAATACCTAGTATGACAAAGACGTCAAAGTATGGTCGCAATCATGGCCGTATCCTCTAGTGATGAGGCCTAAAACACATGCTCCAATGGTGGGGTGTATATCCCATTTTTTATGATTCTTGATGGAACATGTTCGTTTGCAGTTACCCTAAATGTATAAACCTTCATCTGCATGACAATACCAAACGGCTTAGGGCATGACAACTATCAAAACCTAATTAATCATTCTAAGTGAAATTAGTGTAATCTAAATCATCACAACACTCATTTGCTAATATTTCTCTTTTTACCTTGGCCAAGGATTTTAATTAAATATTTCCTACATTATGTGTCCTCTTAGTACCAAGGCCATACAGTCCCATCTTGACCTCTTAATCAACTTTGTGGAGATCTTGATGTATCTAAGCTTTAACAGCGTGAGCCTTATGAACAAAGAATCATGGGTCAAAGAAAAATATACACACCCCTCCAAAACATATCTTTAGTATCCTAGGTCTAAGGACCACTTATACAACTCTAACCTCCATAACATTATCCCCTTATCATCTCACATATCCTTAGATTTTATTATAAATATTTAATATGTTTATTATTAAATATGATGGGATCTGATGTTTGATAGGCTCTCAAAATTTTGATCAAAACATAAAATAAAGGAAAAAACATTGAAGTGGCCATTTAAAGTATCAAGACATCAAGAGTAATTGATCATATCATCTAGTATAGATTACAATCCATACAATCCAACTAATGGGTTTCATTGAAAGTGCCCTTGAAGTTGTTAAAGTGTAGAACCTCTAGAAATATCCACACAATCGACAAACGATTGAATATATTATTTAATGCTCTTTACCAAGAGAAAGAGAAGGAAAGAGGTTCTCAAAAGTTAGCATGGGAACCTAGAGTTGTGATTATTTTCCCTTTATCTATAGAATTTGTAAAATTTTATAAAAACCCTCATAATTATGTCTATATCCACCAAGGTTCATTGAACTTATGTGTTTGATCTATTAAGTCCATATATCTATCTATTTAATAACTCAACAAACCCAATAAAACTTATTAGTCAACCTTATTAATTATCTAAATTAACATACATATCAATTTAACCTAATTGATAAGTCAAATTGCCATCCCATTGAGTATCAAGTTTCATCACCTAATATGAGGGATATAGAGTGTATAAGAACTCTCATATTACACATGCCTTCATTGATTAATATAAATGCATAATTCTTTCTCCGAATGAGACTTATAAATGATTTCAGATATGGTTAACTATCAAACCATCATAGTTTAGTCAAGTTACTACTGAAGCATGAAAGAAATCATTCACAATATCTTGTTCATTATTTTATCTACCTTAGATAATAATTTCATCGCATATTATTCCTTGAGTCAATATTTTCAAATATTGAGAGCGGACAATCCCATGTTGACCACATAATCACTGTTAAGGACTTCAGGATGTATCTAATCTATGACGTTTTGGAGATCTTGTGGCTAGGGATCCCTAAGCCTTAAACAAAACACAATCATTCATCTACAAGATGTCTTTTGTGCCCAAAGTCTATAAAAACATACTCAAACTGTGTCATCTATCAACTGGATTGATAATTAAGGTATAATATCATTCAAGGATTTATGCTGATCAATTTAGTGAACACTTTTTCCAAAGAGCACCCATAATCTATCCTTAGCGTCTCCATGACAACCTGTAATTTATATTGTTAATAATATGATTATTAATCTAAAGTAAGGCATAAAACACTCCCTCCTAATACATGTTATCATATTTTAGAGTGTATATCTATCATTCTTTACAATTCAAAGTTATAATCTCAAAATACATTATTTTTGGGATAATCATGCATAATAAAATAAAATCTTTTAAAATAGATTATTCAAATTTTATTTGAGATTAAAATTAAGTTTTAATTACAAATAATAAGAAAAATTATTTTTATATACACTCATTTATTTTCCTAGTTTTATTTTCCAAAGAAAATGAGTTTCTTCTTAAGATAAAAATTTATTCTCTTGTTATTTATTAAATTTGACTTTTCAGAATAATATATTATTTAATTTCTGATAAAAAAAATTAGATTAAAAAATAATTATATTTTTTAAGTTATGAATTTTCTAATTTTAAGGGATTCTTCTAGAATTCTTCTAAATTTTTTTGAATTTTTCTGAATTTACTTTAAATTTATTTTAATTTAAAATATTAAAATTAGTTTATTTTGAGCATGATTTTTGTGGCAGCTGACATGGCTAAGTGCGCTTGTGTGTCACCACATGGCGACGTGTGTACACACCATGTGGCGTACCATGTGCGCAGCATTAGAAAGCACAATTAGTAGTTAATCACCCTAATTAAGGCATGAGCTAACCACTAAGGGGGTTCACCCTTTTGTATGCATCATGAATCTTTATTTTATCTAAGATGGGACTTTTTTCTTTTTATCCCTGCAAGTGACATGGCTCACTCAAAATTGTTTGATGGATGGAAAAATTAGATTTAATCATAACCCTTCATTTTTAGTTAAGTCAAGGGGGGTATGTGGCAGCATCTTACTAGGCGACGATTCATTTTATTAAACGGATAAATTCTAGACATTCATCTGAAGAGTTACAACGATCAAGATTTGAAGAGCCACTTTGAGATCTGAAACCTTGGTTCACTATTGAACAGACAAGATTTCGCGATGCTCTCTCTTCAAGCAATCTTGTGGCTTGATCATGACACTTTGATGAATCTGACAGTTGTGACTTAACCATAACGATTCGCCTCTTCAGATTCCATCACAACTATTGATCTCATCGAGGAAAAAATTTGACCGTCATTTGTAATTTCAAAACATTATAAATGCTCTCTCTTCAATGCTAAATGTATTCTTAGATTTTTTTCGATTGATCAAACCTTTTAGACAGCTCAATCCTTCAATATTTTAGTTTCTTCCTCTTCTAGACTCATTTCCACATCTAGGGAGTGCTTGAAATCAAGATTTCGTCAAAGCAACCGGAAGAATTCATTTCTTGAATTCCAAATATCTGTTTTAAAAAATGAGAAATGAAAACCCTAGATTTGGCAATCAATTGGATCATTTTGAGTGCGATTTTGGGTGATATTATGTTTTTTCCTCCTAAAATTTTGTCATTTATCATTTGATTTTAATTTTTAAGCTTAAATTAGATTAATTTTTAGAAATTTTATCAAATTCTCTCTCATCGCAATCAATTTTTTTACCTTGATTTCTCGACAAATACTAATTCAAATTGAGTAATTTTTTATTCCATGAATTCTTCTTGAAGTCTTCTTTCAAAAAAATATTATTTTTCCTTATTTCTTGCCTCAATTTTTCATCCGATTGGATCAAATTTTAAGAACATGTAAAAAAATTTCCTAAATCTTCATGGATTCGACCCTTATTCATCATTATATTAGTCAATTTGTGATAAAATCTTAAAATTAGTGAGTTTGGTATTTAATTTGACATGAATTTGTGTACATTGAATGACCACGTCAATTCGTTCCATCACTCAAAATTGATGGCCATGGGATCAACCATATTATAAGTCATTTTAGATAGTGTTATTCTATTCAGATAATTTTATGTCCTTCTTGAATATCACCTCAATAGGAATGTTTAGAGAATATTGATATGGACATAAAATTTAGTTATAACCACCCATGTATTGCTCTTTTTCAACCCTATTAAACTCTTGAACACACCATCCCCTCTACCATCTCATAACTTGATCTTTGTAGAATATTAGTGCATCGAAAAGAATTTATTTTACAGGAACTATACAAGAGGAAGGGTAGCAAGATCCTCCAAAATGGAAAGTTTAAAAGGCATAATGGGCTGTCCAAAGCAAGCAAATGTGAGCCCAATCAAAAAAAACCCATAGAGGGAGAGAGTGGGGGATTTAAAGTGGGAAAAAGCTCTCCTTTTAAGGGGGCTGCCTATTCTTCTTCTTAGGCGATTTTCCTCGGCCTTGACATCTCTCTTCTTGGGTTCTTTTTCCCTCTTTTTTTTGTACAGGTTTTTGTTCACCGGCGTTCTGCCAGTGGAGAGGATCTAGTGGAAATATTTGCATTTCATTTTGAAGTTAGTTCTTCTCCATCCCCGCAGCATCGTCTTGGTGCTCTTCCTTTTCTATTTTTCTCATCTTCTCTCATGCGCTCATTCTCTCGATCTCTTTTCCAGTTCCTCTCTTGTTCACCCCCTCATTCTCTTGCCTTCGCTCCTCTGCTATCTCCTTGGAATCCTCTCTTTCTAATCTGCTTTTTGCCAATTTCGTCCTTGCTCTCTTTTCTCCTCATGAAGTTTTCTTTCCTCTCCCTGAAAACCTTTCTTCTTCCCTCTCATGATCGCTCTATCTCTCTCCGATTCGTCTTCCGATGGGTTTCTTTCTCACACCCATTTCCTCTCATTCTTCCTTTCTCTCTCTTTCTCGGTCATTCACGCTTTCGCTTGCCTTATCGATCGCTCTCACTCCTTCCTCCCATTCTTTTGGTCCGTTGTTAACGCATCCTTTCATTTCATTCTCTCTTTTTTTTGTCCCTCTCTTTCATGACTTTCTTCTTCCCTCTCTTTCTCTAAAGTTTCTCCGATCTTACTCCCGCACCGTCTCACTCCAAATTTTTTTCTCTATTCCCTTCCTACCCCGTTCTCTGTGAACTAAATTTCTCTCACTCTTGCACTCTCCTTATTCTCCATTGAAACCTGTCTCGCATTCTCTTTCTTCTGCACTCTTCCTAAATTTCCTCTTTCCCCGATCTTCGTCTTCCTTCCCTTTTTCTTTCACTCTGCATGTTGATTCATCTCGCCTTCTCTCTTAATCCACTGCTCTCTCTCTTTCATTTTCTCTTCCTCGTCCACATTTCTGCTCTACTCGCACTCTCGTCTCTTCCGATCTTATTCTAGTGATCTCTTTCTCTATCCCTCTCTCCCTCAAGTTCTACTTTTTATTCTTCTCCAGATCTCTCTTTTCTGACCTCATTTTCAAGTGATGCAAACCTCTCTCTCTCTTGATCTCCCTGTTTTCTCGACTCTCTTCCGTAGTCGATTCCCCTTCCTCGATCAATAAATCCAGGACGCGTCGCCCCCTCGAGTGTGTTTTAGTTTTCTCTCCTCTCCTACGCTCCCAAACTTTCTCTCTCTGTTCTCTTTCTCTATCGCGTTGTGCCCTCGTCCTAGAATTCTTTTCTTCTGCCTATTTTGCTCTCTCTCTCTCCCTTCCGTTTTCATGTTCTTCCCTCCTATTTCTGTAGCAATATCTCCCTCAATCACGAACTCTCTCCCTCATTCACGTTCGCCATCACTCCCTCTTGTCCTTTCCCACTGTCGCATTCCCTTGCTCTGTCACGTCTTCTCACCATCTGATAACATGCAATTTGTAAATGAATTTACATGATGATTAATGCAAATTAATACATTAAATATTTTATTTTTATGCACGTTATCATATTTTAAGTGCATATCTATCATTTTATGTAATTTTAGGTTATGATATAAAAATATAGTATTTTGGGGATGATTATGCATAATTCTCATAAGATAATTTTATCCACATTTATATTTAAAATCATAACTTTATTTTCATGGGTTAACGATAGGAGAACATATTTTATTTACACTCATGTTTTTTTCTAATTTTATTTTCTAAGAGGAATGAGTATATTTCTTGAATCAAAATTAATTTTCTTGTTACTTAAATATTTTGACTTTTTATAATGAGTATATTTTTGACTTTATTTTCTTGTTATTCAATTTCTAATCTAAAAAAATAAATTTGGATTAATTTGGAGTTGTATTTTTAAAGTTATGAATCTTCTAATTTTTAGGAATTTTCTAGAATTTTTCTGAATATATTTAAAGCTATTTTTTATTTTTAAAAGAATAAAAATGAATAGAAAATTTTCTTTTAGTTTCATGAGCTGACGTGGCAGAGCATCGCCATGTGGCGACGCGTGTACGCGACATGTGACGGCGTCTGTGTGTGACACGTGTGTACTTGTGTGCTCGTGTGCGCATGTGGGCGTGTGTGAACGCATGTGTGCACGCGTGTCCGCGTATGAGAGTGATTAGAGGGTTAAGCATCCGATAATGATTTTACGCTAACCCACTAATACGTCATATGTTATATATGTGATATAATCTCAAAATTATTCTGTGTGGGACTATTTATGTTTGTTTTTAGTTATACGTGATGTGGCGCAATGAGAGACGTCCGATCGCGCGGTTAAATGGCGATTGTCAAATTTCGCTTACTCGCAGGGGTACGTGGCAACATCTGATTAGGTGACAATTCGATTTAAAGTGATTTAATCTCAACCGTTGATCTGGGGAGTTATAACGGTCGAGATTAAATGCACCCGATAGACATGTGGATTCATCGCGATTGTCCGATGAAGATCGAACGGACATCATCAATCGACGCCTCTTCATCATGCACGATGTCGCAAAATCTGGACCCTTCATCGTGGATCGGACATACGTGACTTAAAGATGTTAATTCGCCAAGCAACGTTCAATCTGAGCCATTGATCAAATCAAATCAACGCATCTAACGGTTATACCCAAATTTGCCTAATAAAATTGAAATGTTCTTTGATAACATGCTAAATTAACATGATAAAACATGATTATTGATGCATATTAAGGCATAAATGATTTCATTGTCATGTATGTTATCATATTTATGTGTATTTTTCTATCATTCTATGAAAAAGTCATTATAATCTCAAAAATACTTTAAATTAGGGTTAAATATGATGATCTAAAGATAAATAATTTAATAACCCATCTTTACTTGAGATTATAGATGTTTTAAGAGTTAAAATAATGAGAGAAATCATTTTATAAATATTAATTTATATTTTCTTAAGAGAAAACACTTATAGAATAATTATATTTATGAAATAAATATTTAAACTCTCATTATTTATCAATTTTTACCTTTTAGAATGATAAATAATTAAATTTCAGATCAAATGAAAGAAATTTGGATTAATTTGGAGTTATATATTAAAAGTTATGAATTTTCTAATTTTTAGGGATTTTTCCGGATTTTTTTGAATTAATTTTCTGATTTTTAATGTTAAAAATATTTAAAAAAAAAAGAGGAAAAGGGGGCATTTTCTCGCAGGACCCACGTGGATGCGACGTGGCATGCAAGGCCACGTGGCAGCGCCACGCGGGCCCACGGGGCGCCTATGCGGGGGCGATGTGACATGTGCATTATTTATATATATCGTAAGTATATGGGTTATAGTACATATAAGCCTTCCGATTATCAGAAATACGCTAACTCATATATTCAACGTACCTTATATACCCACCTGATTCCTTTAAATTTCTCCGTGTGCGACTAAGTTCCACATGGTTTTTAAGTTCATGACACGTGGCTAAGGGAGAGGCGTCGGATCGACGGCGTGTCCGTGGGTGGATCACATGGACTCAAGGTCCACCAGATCACATCAGCGCACGTGCTTAATTTAAAGGAGTTATAACGGCTCTTATGAAACGCGCGAGGAGCGCATCTCGACCGTCCGATCGCGATCCAAGGGGCGCGATTCAAGGCATTTTATAACGCATATCAAAGGCTTCCTTCGGACGCTCCATCAACGATCCGACGGCTGCGACATTTTTAAAACGGTCCACGATGGACCGTTCCATCGTAACCATCGATCGTTTCGATCGGACGGTTATGCCCAAATACCCTATAAAACAAGGTGTTCTTCTGATTTGTAAGCATTCGATTTAGAAATCAATCAAATTGATCTGTGTAGACACCTCCCTTCTCAAATCTCTTGGTTGCATCCTCTTCTACATCCATTTCCGCATCCACGGAGGGCTTGAAATCGAGATTTCGTTGAGTGGAGAAGGAGAAATCGACGCTTGAATCTCCACATCGCGTTTTCTACGGATTTTTTATTAACGGTGATTAATCGAGCTAATCCAAGCGCAATTTGGGATTAGTGGAAGCGGTTTTTCCTAATCTATCATCCGTTTATGTTTAATTTTAATTTAGATTAGGATTTAAAGTTGAATTTCATCTAAATTTCGTCAATTTTGCGATTTACACTTTCGGAAATCTCCCTATACTTCAAACTTCAATTTCTCCGCGAAATCAAGATCAATTTCGATGATTTTTGATTCCCTAGAAGCGATTGAAGTTATCTTTCATAATATACCATTTTCCCCAATTTCTTCCATCGATTCATCATCCGATTTGATCAATTTAGAAGAAATCATCATAAATTTCCTTATTTCCCTGTGGATTTGACCCTTATTTACCATTATACCCCTCAATTCGAGTTAATTTCATTAAATTCGTAAGTTCGGGATTATTTTTGACACGAGACCGTGTGAAATCAACGACATCGCGGTTTCGTCTCGTCATTCTTTGATGCAAAAATCTATTCTTGGATTTTTGAGCAAATCGAACAGTTTATACACCACAATTTGAGAATCTCTTCAATTATTCATCTTCTAGACTCATTTCCACATCCAAGGAGTGTTTGAAATGAAGAATTTATTAAGAGAATTAGAAGAAATCACATCTTGAATGCTGAACTTCGTTTTTAAAATCGCGGAATGAAAAGCCTTGAATCTAGTGATTAATTGGATCATTTCGAGCGCGACTTCGGGTTAGGTTGAGTGTTTTCATCTTAATTTATCATCTTTTAGCATTAGATTTATATTTTGAATCATATATTAGTTTAATTTTAGTTTTAATTTTGTTTTTCAAATTGTTTTGCGATCGAATTTTTACCTCGATTTCAAATCTCGATTTCTCTACGAATTCTAATACAAATTCAGTGATTTTTTATTACCTGGATTTGTACTGGAGTTATCTTTCTCAATACACTAACATTCCTAATTTCTCACTTCAATTCATCGTCTGATTTGATCAAATTCCAAAGATATCTAAAAATTTTCCCTTATTTCTCCATGGATTCCACCCTTATTCACTACTATACTCTTTAATTAGTGATTTAATCTTTAATTTGGTGAGTTTGAAACTTTTTTTGACACAAGTTTGTGTGTATTCAACAACCGCATGAAATCGTTTCGTCACCATCTTCACAAATCTCTCTCCTCTCCTTCTTTTATTCTATTCCGCTGCACTGCATCCCCCTCTCATGATCTTGATATTTCTCTCTCTTCATTTCGCTCTCTCTCTCTCTCTTCTCGCTCTCTCATAATTCGCAATCTCTCTCTCTATCTCTCTTGATCGTCACATCTTTTCCCTTAACTCTCTACTAATGTTATATTTCCATCTTTGATCCCTCTCTCTTGAATTTTCTCTTACTTTTCTTATGCATTCTCTTCCACCCTCTCGCTCTTCCTTTAGTCAATTCTCTCTCCTGGGTAATCTTTTGATTCATCCTGTTGCTCGTAGTCACTCTTATTCTTCTTTTGTCTCTTGCACTCACTACCTCTCCCTCTGTTTCCCCTCTCTAATTAATTGACCTATCGACTTCCCTCTCTCTCTCTTGTTCTCGCCCTAGAATCCATGTGGATTGACCTAGAAATCTATACATCCTAATTACCCCAGTTGCTTCATAGTTTCCTAGTTTATAAACGGTTAATTTTTCAGGCTTAAAAACACGACCACTTTGAGCTCAAAAAATATGTTTAGAAACTAGTGATTTTTATGTTATGATCTCATCATAATTTGCTTAGTCATTACAGATACTACTGAACCTCATTGTAAAGATCACACAAAAAGGACCATGAATAAATTTTATTTCAATTATTATAAAAGATACTAGGAAGTATGGTTTAGATTATAAACACAAGATATAATCCTTGAATGGTATTGTAGCTTAATTATCAATCACGTTGATTTATATCATAGTTCTAAATGTGATTTGATGTGAGACACGAATAGACATCTTATGAATGGATGAATATGTTTTGACTCCAACTTTTGAAATGTCATAGAGTGGATGTGTCACGGAGTCCTTGAAGGTTGTTGTATAGTCAAGATGGGATCATCCACCCTTAGTATTTTAAGAAATTAACACAATGCATGAGATGCATAAATTTCAACAATTTATTTTACACAGCAGTAGTAACTTGAGTGACTCATTAGGATTGGATAGTCAACCAACCCTAAGTCATTCATGATGCCAATGTAGATGTAGGATAATAATTAGAAGGTAATTGATTAAGACAAGGTCCCATCAAGGTGCGTTAAATTCTTCATCAAGATAAAGGATTATACACCCAAAAAGTTGGCAACTTGACCAATCAATTGTGTTAAATCAATCCTTAATCAATTAATTTATATATTAATTATTTGATTAATAAGGTTGATCAATAAGTGTTATCAACTCAATGGAGTTATTAACTAGACAAATATATGGGGCCTAGAGGGTCACATACATAACATGAATAGATGTTGGTATATATATACATAATTTTGGGGTTTTGTGAAAATTTCACATACCCAATGCCTATAAATAAAGAGAGAATGATCACAATAATAGATACTATGTGGCGTATCAGCCAATCACACTTTCATGTATCTTGTTTATGTTCATTAAAATTAAATTTTTTTCATTGTCATTCTTGTGTGATGTTTGTAATAAAGTCCATGAGCATATGTAATGATTAAGTAAATTAGGATGAGATCATAAGACAGTGATCATTAGTCTTTAAACATATGATATAAACAATCCTATTTGTGGATATTTGAGAAGGACATTGAATTATCCCAAAAGAATAATTAACATTATCGGATCCAACTCATATAATAAATCTGGCTGATCATGAAGCCATTATTTTAGAGACACTTAGGATAGATAATGTGTATTCTTTAGAGAAAGAGTTCACCAAATTGGTCTACATGAATCACTGAATGATATTATGCCTAACTATGAATCAAGATGGTTCATGTCACAGTTGCCGTATGTGGTCCTTGACCTGAAACACCAAAGATAACTTGTGGATGGATGATCATGTTTTGATTATAAATTGTGAGTTCCTAGCCATGGGATCTTTAAAATTTCATGTATTAGATACAACGTGAAGTCCTTGAAGATGATTATGTGGTTAAGATGTGATCTTCTGCCCTTGATATTTGAGGAGATTGACTCTAGAGATGAGATGCAATGAAATCCTTGGCCAAAGCAACAAAAATATCGGAAGAGTTCCCGATGATTTGATCCACGCATTAGTACTAACATAAGTAACCAATTAGGGTTTGATAGTAAACCACGCGTAGATAAAGGATGATATATTCATGCTAATTGATGACTACAAGGTTCCATATGGGAGTTCTTATATACTCTGTATGCCCTAGACTACGTGGTGTACCTTGGCAGCCAACGAGCAAGCAACTCGACTTGTAGATAATTAAATTGATCCTTAATTAATCTATACGTTAGTATACATAACCAATAAAGGTTGACCAGTAAATGACCATACCTAAGTCATTCATGAGTCAATCTCATGGCAACCGATGACAGAACAGTTCTATAAGAGAGTTCCTACATACTCCATATCTCCTAGAGTACATGGTGTAGCTTGGCATCCAACGGGCTGGCAACTCAACTTATCGATTGGGTTAAATCGATCCTTGATTAACTATCTATATCTTGATGCAAATAATTAAATAGGGTTGACCAATAAAGTGTTATTGGGCCGAAAGATTTATTAACTAGTGAAATATATGGACCTAGAGGTCACACACATAAGATCTATGGATACTGGTAGATATAGACATAGTGGTGGCGTACGACCCTCGTCGCCACCAAGGCATGACACTACGGCGCCGAAGGAGCCGACACCCGCGCGCGTCCAGCCCCCTCGACAGGCGAAGATGAAGGATGCCGAGTTTCACTACACCAAGTGAGGACCTCATCTCGCCACGACACATTTCACAGGGGTCGCGCGCGCGTGGAGTTATCTTTCCAGTCTTTTATTTCATTATGAATTTTATTTGCCCGCCCGTGTTTAAGCGGGCCTTTGCATATCTTCTTCTCCCCCTTTTAGGCTTTCGGGTGGGTTCTTCCCTTTTTCGGGATCCCATTCGTTAAGCCCTTCTCTTTGTGGACCTTTTATTTTCTATGATTATGTTAGGTGTGGGTTGTGGGCCTCAAGTGGGCCCTTTCCTCTCTCAGCCCACTATGGGCTCTATAAGAGGGGAAGGGACCCCCCCACAAACCCTAGCCGTCATTTGAAGAAAGAAAGGATCATCATCCCTCTCAAGTGGCTGCTCAAGGAAGACCAAGGAAGGAGACCAACCGCCGCCGCACCTACGCGTGCCGCCGCCGAGACCGCCGCCTCCCCTTGCCTTGTTCACTATTCATCAGTGCAGCCTTCCGCCGCCGCCGCCGCTTGAACGCAGCACCACCATCCCACTGGTTATCCCCTCCACGAGCCCCAACCTCCACTACTCCGTCAACCCCTTCCCCTCCCAGGCCCCGTCCTTCCGCATTCCGTCCGATTTCATCCTGCGCCAGTCCTCCCCTCCTTCCCATCAAATCTCGTTCTGTCCGTCCCATCAAGACGCTGTGAGCTCTTCCCCGTCCTGCATTTCCGAACCTGAATTTTTGATTTCCCGGGGCTACCATTCCCTCTCCGATTCTCTATCGGCCACGATCATCCATCAATCCCCTCCCTTCCCGATTTTCTCATCTTCCGCAACGCCTGCATTTCTTCTTCCCCTCGACCGGAAATCCCGACATCTCCCGTCTCCCTCTACCAGTCGCACGTTACCTCCTGCTCCGCCACACTGTCGCGTCCCATCTCTCCGCACCCCCTTGCCGATTCCCCTTCCTGTTCTCACCCTCACTTCTAGTCTCCTCCCCGCCAACTTCACGTTCGTCCGCAATTCCGAAACCCCCGTGTTCGTCCTCCCACCCTCACACCGCGGCCGTTCCCTCCCTATTTTCCAGCTCTGATGCGAGGCGCCGAATTCAATCCCGATCCGGGATTTCCGGTCTGACGACGTCCCGCATCCCATTCTCCGTCCGACCGCCTCCTCTAACCGTTTTCCCACGTCCAGCCCTGCCACAACATTGTCACTACCGTTCGGCCGTACGATTTCCTTTAATTTCCCATCCCCGAAACGAATACGCGTCCACACCCACCCCCTTCACACCCTTGACTCACTCGACCCCTCAGTCCCGCATGGCAGACCCCTGCCACATCGCCTGAAGCTTCTCTGCGGAGTACAACCCGCGGACGTGAATTAACGGCAGAAGCCCCGCTGTCTGGACTCCGGAATTAAACGACACCCTTTCGCACCTTCTGGCATCGCCGGACCCACGCCCTTCCCTCGACGACTCACGGCCTTACGCCCGCAAGGACGTGGACTGGAAGGTTTCCCGGACTGACTCTACTCGGCACGCCCCAGGGCCTACGGAGGCGACGCGCGAGACGGTACTCTGCTTGTTTGCACCAGTAGCTCATTATACCATACTAGATCACCTTAGACCCTCCCCGCCTCGGCCTCACCTTAGTACTCCGGTGTGAGACCGGTTTCGCACCCGGTCCTGCATCACATAGTTGTGAGGGTTTTTATGAAAATTTTACATACCAAATGTTTGTAAAATAGGGAGACAATGACACAACTCAAGCTGCCCAAGTAAGCCTTGTGGGAATTTTTAGCTTTCTTCTCTTTCTCTCTTGGTGAAGATCTTAGAATAGGATATCCAACCATCCGGAGACCATGTAGATACTGCTAGAGGCTAGAAACTTGAATAGCTTGAAGAACTCCTTCAAGAGAACCTTGTATGTTTTTTATATATAATAGATGCTAGGATCATCTATCATCGGTGCTTCAATGTTTTGATAATCTGATTCAATGTATTTCATTGCATTCAACATTTTGATCAAAATTTTGAAAGGCTTAACAACCTCGAAACCCAACAGCGACGTGGTCATATGACCATGCCCCAATAGTCCGCTCATAGGAGCCCTTTAAAATTTAAATTAAGGCCTTAAGATAATTTCAGAAAAAGGACAAACTTATATAAACTCATTAAATTTATAAGTCTGAAAATCAGAAACGTTTTCAAAAATATGATATTTTAATAGAAATTTTAGTTTCTAAATCATCATGCCTTTGATGAACATAACATAAAAGCAAATAAAAAGGAGAAAGTTGGTTTTTAACTTCAGTTCATTGAAATTTGAATTCTACAAAGAAATAAAAATTTAATTTCAGCTATCCCTATTTTGTTATTCCTGAAATTATCAAAGGTTTGAAATCAAGAATACTCAAGAATATAATTATTATATGTCAAAGTTATCTATTGTATGATACCTCAAACACACAATCTTAAAATTGACTAAATCATGCAAAATGACAACTTACATAAATTGGCCATGATATCGTCAAAATAAATGAAATTCATGATACCATGTCTCATAATGATATAAATTAAGCATGAAATCAAATTCATGTTTTCATTCCTCTCTCAAGACATCCTCAAATTTGAGTGTTCATGGGAGCAGCACATCCATCCAAGAATATAAAATAACCAAATTTTCCCAATTGTATCATTGCATGGTGACATCTTGAGCGTAAAAATGATAGGGCTCAAGTTCAATGAGAATTCAAAGAAGACACCCTAGAGGTCTAGAAGATTGGAGCTATTCTATTTAAGCTTGAAAATCTACTCAAAAAATTCATCTATGCATTAAATTATGGATTATTCTAGTACAAGTTATCCTTTTCACCCCAAATGAAAGAAATGTTTGATTGATTCTCGTACATTTGTTCCCAAGTGACCTTTTCTAGAAGAAGAACTAGCATGAAGGAAGCAATAATCTTTAATTGCCAACTAATGACTATTTGATCCTAATAATGTCATAAGGAATATTGGACCACTGAGGTATAGTAGGGGTTGACTAATGTAAGAAATATGACCTTGAACTCAAGTAATGTCGAAAGCTTGAAACACATAAATTCTAGTTGTAGCCATCAAATACATAATACAGGTTTGAGAGATTATCAATAAATGCACTAAATAGTGTAGATTGAAGTAAGAGGAGCCGTTGGCTAATGAAGCAAATCCGCGCTGTCATTGAAAACACATAAATACACGTCAAAAATTTACCAAACTTGCCAATTTAGAGAAATAATCACGAATTAGTTAGTATAGAGGTGAATAAGGGTCAAATCCATAGAGAATTAAGGTATTTTTTAAGAACTCTTTGAAATTCGATCAAATCAGACAATGAATTGATATGAGAAATAACGGATTTTGATATTTTATAAAGATAACTCAAAATTAAATCCACGAAATAAAAAATCACATAATTTGGATCAAGATTCGTGGAGAAATTGACGAGTGAAAATTAGATAGAAAATTGAATTGCGAAGAGAAGAAAACCCAAATTAAAATTAAAATTGACTTAATCTACAATTCGAAATTGAAATCTAATGTTATAGGAAGAAATATTAGACGCAAAACACAATTTCTAACCCAAGATAGCGCTCTAATTGATCCAATTTCTTGCTAGATCAAAGGCTTTTCATTCTGTGAACTTGAAGATGATCGTTGGCGTTCAAGAATCAATTTCTCCCTATTCTTACAATGAAATCTCACTTTTAAACACTCCCCAAATGCGCAAATGAGTCTAGAAGTGAAGGAAAGCAAGCGATTCAACGATTGTGGTGTCTAGACAGTTTGATTACTCAAAAAACCCAAGAATGCTTTATATCGTCGAAGAACATCTCAATTTATAGAGAGATTTTGGCGTAACCGTTAGATCGGCATTAAATCTTCGATCAACAGCTCTGATGAAACGCATATATGCAAATCGTTACGCTTAAATTGCGTCTGTTGGATCAAGGATGAATAGTCGAGATTTTGCGACGTCGCGCGTGAAGGAGAAACGCCAAGAAACGCTCATCGTCCGATATTGATTTGACGGTGTGGATGCGTTTCAAACGGTTTTAATCTCAGACGTTATAAATTCTTAGATGAATGGTTGAGATTAAACCATTTTAAAAATGATTCGTTGACGAATCAGAAAGCGCTACGTACCCCCCTTACTTAAGTGATGATCAACAATCATGATTAAATCACACGATCAAACACTCCAAATAACGCCACATCACTAGCACATAGAAAAACAGAAAAACTTAATCTCACATGACAAAAATCAAAGAGAATGCATAAGTATATAAGTCTTGGGTATATAATGAGATAGCGAAAATCTTGAAAAGGGTTCTATCTCATTATTCATACACACGAGCGCACATGTACATGTCTGTGACACGTGGCATTCTCATATGTCGCCACGTGGCGCCGCTATTTTGCCCAGGCCATGTGAGCACGCGATAATGAAAGAAATTATTCATTTTAATTCAATATAAATCAAATTGAATTCACCAAAAATTCAGAAAATTTTATAAAAAATCCTTAAAAATTAGAAAATTCTTAACTTTTCAGATGCGATATCAAATTAATCCAAATTTATTTTTTTGGATCAGAAATTAAATTATATATCACAATAATAATTTAAATTTAATAAATAACAAGATAATAAATTTTTATTTAAAAATATACTCATTTCTTTTAGAATTTAAAACTTAGAAAAATAAATAAGTGTATAAAAAGTATTTTCTCTTATTGTTTAACATTAAAACCTAATTATAATCTCAAATAAAAATAGGGATAATCTAATCTAAATATATTTATCTTGATTCATCCTAATTATCCCTAAATTAGTATATTTTGATATTATAACTTAATTTTCATAGAATAATAGATAACCACTAAAAAAATATGATAACATGTATTAGAATAGAATGTTTTATCCCTTAATGTGAATTAATAATCATATATTTTTATGTATAATTTGCATGTTATCATTGGTGGAGGAGAAATTGTGTCACCATCATAGTAGAAGAGTTCTCATAACCCAAGACAAAAATAAGACCAACAAACCAAAGTGAATCAATCATTAAAAGGTTCCTCAAATTAGTATTTTGCTGAAATATCTATATATGCTATGAAGACGTGTAGCTTAGCACCCAACAAGTTGGCAATTCAACTTATCGATTGGGTTAAATTGATAATTAATTAATTTACCTAGATAATGATCAAAATAAATAACATGTTTGACCAATAAGACATTATTAAGTCTATATAGTTACTAACTAGTGAGATATATAGACCTATAGGGTGACACATATAGTTGCCAGACAAGCCTTGAGCAAAGGGTTCAGGTAGGCTAAAGATAATGGAGACACAAGAAAGCTTAGAGGTTGACCAGCTCGCAATACAAAAAAATTAACTTTGCCCATAGATCTGGGAAGTAACATAAAGGTGTGATAAGCATAAAATCATCATTTTTGAAAGCGCAAATTCACTTATCAAAAATTGTATTCAACTCTTTATATTAAATATTAAAATTTAGAATAGTGACAAGTGAAAGTAGAATCCACAGTGAGGACAGATAAAAGATTAAAATGAAAGAATATTTTTTTATATATTATTTTTATTAATAAAGTGAAATGATCAACGAAAGTGGGGAATGTATACAAAAGATGTGATGAATTGATCAAATGCTATTGAACTCTTATTATAGATCAAGAATCCTTGATCCTAATATAAAGTCTCGCAATAAAAAACATACTTCAGTGATGCTTTATGATCAAATATATCTTCAAGAGCCCATGCATGCCGGCTGGACTTTGCATCTTGCATCCAACTCAAGGAATGAATAAAACAGAGAATGAAACTCACAACAAATGATCAAGATAAATGACCAAAACCCTTTGATCAAGATAAACATGGTCATTTTTCTTTGACATAGTCATTATCATTTTTAGCCCTTCTCGTAGTTGTAATCCGCCATTTCAGCCACAAGTTAATGTGGGAGAATAGTTTTCATCAAAACAGCTAGGACTGAATGTAGATAATCAAAATCTGGGCAGCCTCTTTTCCCCTCACCTTCAGTAGAGGACATGAGAGGAGTCTTTGTGAGAACTTGTAAGACATTGGCAGCGGCGAGTCCCGGATGTTTAACTTTTCTTTAACTTCAGAAGAAATCATTTTTCCCCGCAGGGGAAATACTGCGTCTTCTTCCTAGGGCAGGATTATCTTGATGGGACAACACGCCAGAAACCTTGACCTGTATATATGTCCATGTATCTGTTGCTTTACATGCTATGACCAAAAAAAACTTAATATTGAGCAGACTACTGTCCTAAAAAATCAATGAAAATATTTAGAATGAGCCTACCCAAACATTTTATCTACAAGAGACAACGGATGACTAGCTACAATTGCATGATGATCATGATGATGGTGAATCGCTGACTGATCCATCATTAACCGTTGATGAGCTAGACCCTGAATAAGTATCTGAGGTCCTCCAGAGTCAGTCGTGACTGGTGGCTGCCTGACCCATCCTCTCCAAAGGCAGACGCCACCATCTCTCTCTTCTTCTCCTGCACAAAAGAATGGAGAAACATGAATTTGAAACCTACAAAAAGTCATTCCACTTCTTTACAAAAATTAAAGAAAAGCACGAGTGCATGCAAAAGTCAATGTGCCATAGCAACATACTTCTTTTGCACTTTAGATTCCAATTCCATGTATGAGAGGAAAAAATTTGAGGCTCAGAAAAAGTTCAGGGGGCTCCTCAGTCTATTTTTATAGCATTCAAATTCCTTTAAGAAAACAGCTCAAGTCAAAGAAAAAACTCAACAGGACTCGATTTAATTTCTTTTAAGATAGACATGGTTTTTTTTTTTAAGAAGAAGAAGATTGACATGGTTTTGGGCACCATAGAAAAAAAAACTTGAATCAAATAGCTTGTCCCCAAGAAAAATCAACATGAACAGTAAATCAACTTCTTTTAGAGTATAACATGTAAAAATGATAAAATGGAAAAACCTGAAGGGCTAGTATACGATCCTCAACAGTGTTCTCTACGGTCAACCTAGAAACAGTCACAGGCCTAGTCTGGCCAATTCTGTGCGCTCGATCAATGGCCTGATCCTCAGTCGTCGGGTTCCACCACAGGTCCAGGAGCAAGACATGGCAGGCAGCCACCATGTTCAGTCCTAGGCTAGCAGCCTTCAAAGACATTATCATAACTGTAACCTGCATTCCCCCGAAAAACAAAAAACAAATTAAAAAAGAGAAAAGCATAGATACAGGGCGAGGTATTAAATAAAGATATACCTCTGGCAGGGTGTTGAAATCTTTGACTGCTTTGTCCCTGGCGGCAACTGACATTGTTCCATCCAATCTTCTGTAGTGTATGGATGAACTCTTCAACTTGTTCTCTAGTAAGTCCAGCATTCTCGTCCACTGGGAAAAGATGATTGCCTTTTCCTTCTTCATAATTTCTGACTTCTTAGTATCACAATTTATATCATCATTCTCATCATTCAACGATGATATGGAAGAATCAGAGTATGTGGGCAGCGACTGGAGGATTTCAATGGTGGCCCTGATCTTGGATGACTCACAGGGCAAATTGACTACCAGCGGATCAGACATGTCCATCGTCTCAGGGTGACCAGAAAGACAAGTTTTGAGAGTAGACTTGGAAAACACGGAAGCTGCCGTAATCTTGGTCTTGCATTTTGTTGAGGGGCAATTGTCTTCATCCCCGTTGAGGTTTTCTGATATGCACTGGTTACAGAACACGTGGCCACAGATAGTGACAACGGAGTCCTCAGGTGGGTCCTACAAGAATAATTGCACACAGGCTATCAAAATCCTGCCCAGTAATGTCACTCACGCTATAACAGATCATGCACCACGTGAAAAGGAGACATTGGCAATCCTGGGGACATGGCCATACTTTGCAGTAAATTAGGTTAGAGGAAAATATTTCACAGTGTTAAACTAATGTTTCTAGTCTTTCTCCTCATCTACTCTATTCCACATGTACAATTGGGCCATGTGTTATAAATGGCCCAATCCCTTTCTTTTAGCCGTTGCCCCTGAGTTAGCTGTTGGGGCAACGGCTATATGACAGTTGCCCCCAACGGCTATCTTGGGCAGGCCTTTGCCTATAAAGCAAGGCCCCCCCCAACCAGATAAAGCAAGTAGTCTTCCCCCATTTTCTTCCATCAAAAAGGTTCAATAAAATCCCCTCATTTCTCATTTGTCTCCAAGGCCCCATTTGCCCAATCTGTTTCCAAAGTTAGAATTCTCTTCATTCTCTACACATAGCATCACATAAAAAGCAGCATATGTTAGATAAACAAAGTGAGCATCTAAATGAATTAACAAGTTTTTTTGAGGAAATAAACAAATATAATGATATTTTAATTCAATAGAACATATGAAATTCGAAAAATGAATTGTTTCAAGATGATACAACTCAAGGTTTGATTGTTGTCGAGAATATGATTATCGTTTCCTTTTTTTATATAAAATTTGGAAAAGGATCATTAAGAGACAAATACCATGAATACAGATGCAATCAGATGTTATTTATGCAGGTATTGAATGAATGTCTAAAATCCTTCATTATCATAAAACCCAAATCACTGAAAAATGGTTTTGAGTGAAAGCTAACTCATAAAATCAAAAAAAAAATACTATACTAAGAGAAAAAAGCAGGATGTTCTTGGATTCAAAAGCATACGATACCTACATTACAAAGGGTGCATAGAGCCAGAGAGCTCTCAAGACAGTTAAGAAGATGCAACTGCTTCTCTCTGGGGATTTTCTTTGCTGTCTCAATGGAGGACTTCCAACTGGAGGAAGAATCATATCCTCTGACCAAGAGTGGGTGATCACATGCCTGCCGAAGCCGCAAGAGCATCAGCAGAATGTTCACGTAGTTTTGTTTGACTGTCCCAGCATCGGCATAACCCTAAAACAAAGGAAAACAAAAATGAAACAAAATAAATATACAGTTCATAATTTCTATCTCTTTCTGATATAAAATTTAGATTCATGGAAGAATTCATTGAATGTGCAATGAAGACCAAACCCATCAATTTCCCAGAAGGAATTAATGAAGAATTCAAGCACTCAAACTCTTAGAGTATTATCATATCTTAAAATGAGTGGTCATGAATTTCACCAGAGGTCATCCTATCTTAAAATGAGCTGGAGGCAGCAACACGGTACCTTGAACTTCTCACGCGATTCAGCTTCCAGCTTGGAATAGAAATCCCGTTCCTCTTTTGAGAAGTCAACCTTTTTCAGCTTTATCGTTCTTGGAGGTAAGTTAATGATTGGTTTTCCATCAAGAAGCGTCCCTAGCAAAGACATTGGGAAGGCGTATTAAATCTCATGAAAAAACATCGTGACATGAGCTCATAATCCAGCTAAGCTTTGTACATAAATATAAGTGTATAAAAAGCCACATGTATCATAAATGATCTAATAATTACATCTTTTATTCAGAAAGGTAGTCACCACAGATTACAGACTGGTTTTTTTACCTTTTGTGCGGCGAAGCATTACTGTTTTGAGAACAGCCTGGAGCTTTCGGTATCCAACATGTGGATTCTTGTTAATGGGAAACTTTATCCTGGAGCAAAAACGAGGGGTAAGCAGCAAAAAGGTTCATATCTGAGGAATCTGAAGTAGCTGTATAGATCGTCAATGGCATTCTGAATTGGCGTACCACTCAGACACCACCTTCTCTTGGCTCGAAGGCCCCAACATGCCCGAGCAACTTGAGTTCTGTGATTCTTAATGGTCTGGGCTTCATCCAAAATCACCCTGAACCAACTCACTTTTCCAAGAGGACGAGCAGAAGAGTGCAGTGCACCATCTTCCATCTTTAAACCCTTTCTCTTACTTGAAGAGTTTTTTTCTTCTTCTCCACCAGAACAATGTTCATTGAGAAACCCTCCGTTTTTTTCACATCACCTTCATTGACATTTAATTTTGCCACTGGAACCTCCATGCTCACAATAGAGTATGTCGTAAGCACAACATCATATTTTTGCTAGCTCTGTCTGGGTTCTTTGTTCTGTTGCTCCCATGGTATACGAGAAATGAAAGATTTGCTTTGATAGTGACTTTATGTTTGAGTTCATCAGCCCATTGACGGAGAACACTAGTAGGACAGACAACTAATGTTCCAGCGGCTGGTCTACCCTGTTGGAATGTGCTTTGAGTGCTTTCACTAGTCTGGGTACTTAGATTCTTCCGCTTTAATCCAACTGGCTTCAATAACTCGTCATCTTCATCTAAAGTCAAAGGCTGAATTTCAGTTTTGACTGGAGTGGTACTAGTTTTAGAAGTTGGAGATCGTTCCATTAAGATGAGTGCAATGGTGGAAACTGTCTTGCCCAATCCCTAGAATAATGACAAAGGCCATTCAGAAAAAATTTCAAGGACAAATAAACTAGCTAACCACAGAGTTTGACAAGATTAATGTTAACCTGGTCATCTGCCAAAATTCCTCCGGAGCAATAACTGCTGAGAGTCTCCTTTTGGACCATCCAGGATAAAGCTATACGCTGGTCACAAATTATGGTAAACACCAAGTTCCAGATATCAAAATGACAGGGGAAGCAAGAAACTCAGGTCAAAAGCAATTACCTGGTGTCTCAACAACGGAACTGTCAAAACCCCTTCTGGAGGGTTAGTTTCCAACTTTGGCTGGGCCAGATCCTGACAAAGACATCAAATGTGAAATGTGATGTGACCAGGCCTTAATAGGATATAGAGTGATATTCGAGGTGATATTCAGCGCTAGGTTAAGAGGGAGAAGAGAGTGAAAAGAAGAGACAAACCAATGAGGAAAACAGAAAATGAAATCAATGTGATGATTCTGTTACACGTTTCAGAACAATATGCTCCTGAATAGATTCTGGAGGGCCCTTAACTAGAGAAGCTACAGTCCAAGCACATTAATTTTTTTTTTATGAAAAGGGGGAAGGGCACCCCGAAACAGTGCCCCCCGAAAAGTCCAAGCACGTTAATGGGCCTGACTTGCGGCTCCCAAGCAGTCACAGGCCTGTGGAACTGGACAATAAGAAATAAGAAGAAGAACACAAGCTCCTGCAGATGCAGGATAGTGAAGGAGACTGGAAGCTTCTTAAAGCTATCTCTCCCATCTCTCTTTCTGAATCTCTGTTCAGTCCCATCCAAAGTGAAGGAGACTGAAAGCATCTCCTACCCTTCTCGTCTCTAGTGAACTCTGCCAGTTTGGAATCTTATGGGACCTTCCGAGAGGATAGTATTATTTGGTTCACACCAGCCTTTTGTAAGTTCAGGCATTAAGAGTTGAGTTGGAGGATAATAGAAAGAGAAAAATGAGGGAACTCATACTATGGAAAAAAGTTCCAATGAGTGGAATATTAAATGCTTTGTCGTGAAAGATAGAAAGGGGAAAGTGGTTCTATCGGAATGGGCCAAAGGAGGGATAGGATCTCCAGTTCAACTATATCACCCACTAAATATCCATATTTTCTGGGTACTCTATTTGTGCCATAATGTTTTATAAGGACCTTGACAACATTGAAGATCCACTTCCATCAAGATTGAACCGATGTTCCTGCCACCTTGCCAAATCATATATAATGAAATTGGCAAAAAATAATGACAATGAAATGCTACCCTCACAGCATCCATCTGAACTCATCACACAAGAATAATGTTTGAAGTATGAACTACGTAAAAAAGATAATTTTTAGAAACAGAAGTAAACAGGAAGAACAAGCAAGGACCTGAAGTGCAATTTTAAACGCCAATTTGTCGTCATTTGACTGAAGTACTGAGGAAGTTGTTCGAGGCTGATAAGCAGAACTTACGCCATATCGTGGTGGTACAACTTGTGACACTACCTGGCTTACTGGGGTGTTGGTATTAGTAAAATCATCAATGATGCAGACATCAGGATCCTCATCCACACTAGAATGGTGAGGCCAGAGAGTAGTCAATAGTTCATCCTTTCTTTCACTGTCATTATAAACTCTCAGTTTTTTATTATGAATGAATTGGCAAGAGGCAGGCAAAGAACTTTGATATAAAGTGGGAAAACTCATTGGCAAAGAATCTCTAGCCTGCAAATATTGAACAGGCATTCTCTCAATATTCTTCATCCCGCTGCATGACATTTCTGATAAAGATGAATCAGAGATAGATTCAAGCAAGGACCCTGAGAATGTTTCGTTCTGTAGCCACTGTTTGCGACCCAAATTTTCTGGATTACCATTTAAGTCTATCACATGTTTGTCCTCACAAGAAGCCAATGGCTGGGACAGCTGGGTGGGCAAAGAAGGTTCGGAGCTTGGACAGCTCTCAGAAGAAAAACTGCCAAAATAGTCAGTAAAACCCACGTTTACTGGTGAATCATCCAAGGAATCATTCCAAGTCCATTCTTCATCCCGATCATTGTCAAACTCTATATTCAACAGACTGGCAGAAATCTGACCATCAGATGAATATGACGTGCTCTGACATAAATCCTCAAATTGTGCGTCTGCATTCAATGAATCAGTTGTGTGAAAACTGCCATACGCATCCATTGGCATAAAATGAGAATTGGTAGGTAACGAATTCATCATCTCAGAGCACGGAACTCTAGAGTAGTCCAAGAGATTTTCTCGGGGGCTTTTCAGTTCCTCGGCTGGCAAGAAAGTCATAAATGGAGCTCCGTAAACTACAATGTCCAAAAAAGGAAAGTATTAGTTTCAATGACTTTCAACTGGAATCCCAATAAATCAGGACAAGATTTCGTTCAGGGCAAGTGATTACCATCTTCAGGTAGAGAAGGCTGGCAGCTCCCATCAATTCTTTTGTCATGGAGACCACGTTCAGAGATTTTCTGAAAGTTCATGAAGGTGAATTAAAAACAAAGGCCAATTCAGAAGAAACGGTTAATCCTCCTAGCTTCCAGGGGGAAATTTTCCCTACTAGCTATAGATGATGGAGCAAGTAGCATTTATGAATAATTAAATTGATAGAATCAAGAGTCCATTGGAGAATCCAGACAGGGTAGGAACTCAGCAAGGAAATCAAGCATTAAGTATTGATCTCAAAAGGCAGGATAGATGTTCAAGATCGGAACTTTAAATTTTCATCACCAACGTGCAAGCAAAAAGGAAGAATGTCAAATCACCAATAAAATATACGAAAGTCAAGCAGTAATTTACAAATATTATGATCAGAATATACAGAATCCTACAATCTGGAATTCCTGAATTCAACATCTGGGATATCAGATGACAAAATAACTGACCGAGCACCATGAGATATTTAACAGCAAGGTCTAATCTCAAGCCACAGAGCAAAAGTAGATAACAAGGTTTCGTGAATGACATTTTCCCATCCCCGCAATTCCCAATCTCCCGAGAGAACTACGATTTAATTCTTTATTGGAAGAGGTAGAGAATAAAAGCGGCGGAATCCTTACAGAGGAATCGGGATTATCGTCGAGCATAGCAAGCAAGGAGTTCAATTCAATGGAGAGGTGGTCGTCCCCGATATCGGCGAGACCCATGTCGCTCTCGGCGCCAGCCTCCGCTGCCAGAGTACCTTCTCGCAGCATTGGCCCCCGTCTCGCAAAATTAGGGCATCCTTCGAGATGCCATCACCGACGCCTAGGGTTTTCCTGATGGAAAAATCTTGCGCGGCGTCGGAGAATTAGACAACCGACGCTCGGGATCCGTGCAACGCGGCGGTGAGGAGAAAGAAGGAGGTATCTAGAAGCACAGATTCCTTCGCCGCGTCCCGCTGTCTATTCTCCTCTCTTCAACTGCCGAGTGCCCGCGCGTTCGTGGAAAGTTACAGACTAAGAGAGAGAAAAAAAATTCAAAGAGGGGGAGAGAAAAGATGATTTATCGCTGACGGCACTATGGCGCCGTCGAAAGCGCGTGTGGCCCAAGTAATCAAATGTTGCCACGTGTTCAACGATGACTGGTTTTGCGTTCTTTGAACCATGCGGTACAGAGCGTAAAGTCAACCGCCTAACTCTCTCTCTAGAGGAAGAAGAAAAGCTTCTAAAGAAAGATGAAGCACTCTAGAGAGACAAGGGGATTCTCGAGCGACTCGTGAGACTCTGTTCCCTCCTCTTTCTCTCTCCTCGCCGTCCCGCTCAGGTAACACCCGGCACCTCCGACTTGAGAACGAAATCTCGAGGCGGCGCCTCTGCAGAGAGAAGACGCTGGATCATCTTCGGCTTCTGTTCTCGACATTGACGACGGCAGTTTATCGTCTGCGTTTTCTTTGGAGAGAGAATACACCGGAGTATCTCGAGCTGGCTTTCTAGAGAGAGAAGACGGCGGATTACCGTGGGCTGCTCTTGTAGAAAGAGAAGACGCCGGGTAACCTCTTGCTGCTCCTGTAGAGAGAGGAGGGCGTCTGCAGCGGTGGAGGTTCTTGCCGGGCGGGGACCACTCGGGTTGTCGTCTTCCAGTTGGGCGGCGCTGACGACGGCGGGAAGTGGCGGCGGAGTCGGCTTCCTCGCCGGAAACGGCGGTGGTGGAGACGGAGACGCTTTCGCTGGCGGCGCTGTTCAGCTCCGACGTTTCAGAGGTCTCGGCCTTCTTCTCCGGCGAGCTGACTGCTACCGATGTTTTAGCGGATTCCGTGAGGACTTCCTTGACGATTGCCTCGTCTTCTCTCTCTGGACGAGCGCCGCCGATAGTGGCGTCAGATGGCGGGTTCTTCTCGCTAGGGTTCTTCTTGCTCAGGCAGCTGCCCATCTTCTGATAGAGGTAGAAGAAATGGAACGAACAGGGTCGTACGATGGCTAGGTTTAGAGCGCGAAAGCGGTGACAGACTGACAAACTGAGGTTGAATCTTGGATAAGAGCGAGAGGAGGAGAGAGATGAGAGACCAGTCAACAGTGACAGACTCGCAGACGTGTGATTGTCTTAGAGAGAAAAAGAGAGGCGATTAGACGAGAGAGAGAGAGATCTCCGCGGAATAGAAGGGTGGTACACAGAAGGAGAAAAGAAGTGAAAGCAGTGGGGCCTGGCCACCGACTGAAACTCGCGGCGGTGGCGGGTGCGGAGTAGCAGCGGCGGGATCGGAGGAGCAGCTCCTCTGCGTGTCCTCTTTTCGCGAGCTCTCACGTGAAGTCAACCTCGGGTTATATTTTCCCCTTCTTTTCTGCCATGCCGGGGGAGAAAGTAGACGCGGCGCCGCCTGAGGCGGCGGTAGAGGGACGAGTGATGTAAGGAAGAGAGAGAGAGGGAGAGAGTAAAGCGGGACCGCATCTCTCTCTCATCATTTCTTCTACTTTCAAGGCCCAAAAGCAGATGATCTAATCCGTTCAATTCAAATTAAAAATATTAATTAACAGTAAACAAAAATGAATTCCTTTGATTACAAATTTGCCGCTTAGAAAATGAATAACTACTGATTTGCTCTACAAATTTCTCGATCAAAAAGCATAAAAAACTACAAACGTATGTGAAATGATATTTATGATTGCTCGTTAATTGAATAAATATGTGAATGGAGTTGTGATAGTGTGTAAATAATTTAATATAATGCAATCACTCATTAAATTTCTTAATTGCTTAATCTTCATGAAGAAAATGAGGAAATTACCATAATTTTTAGATTACCTTCATGAATATGAAAGGGGTTATTTCTCATCACATTGACAAAACTTGAGAGATAATCTAGTATTTCAATCATTTAATGCACGATTACATGAAATTTTTGTTTATATTTATTGTGTATCCCCGATGTACTCCCAGATTGATCGTTTACTTTGACTTGTCCATAGAAAGAAATTTTGTTCTCGTCGTGATTTTGTTGAAGATCAACACGAATGAGCATAGTGAAAATAACCAATGACTTATTTATTTACTTCAATTTATTTAGTAGTCACTTATCAAGTCGTTCTTCTGTAAGGTGATTGATCAAGACATCAGTATTAAACCAAATTTTGTGTGGATTCAACCTCCCCTCATCATTATAAGTGGTTGAGTAAATAATTTTATTTGATGAGCAAAATACGTTTTTCAATGAACAAAGCTTTTGGAATGATTAGCTACAAGATTTCAGGAGTTAGACTTTTCAATATGTATCTCTTGCCACCTTTCAATATGAATTTGTGAGGTTATGCGTCATTATGCTACTTATTGATGTCTATCACTTCTTTGCAATAAAAATCCTATGAATCTGATTCTATGTGAGTTATAGGATCCAACACAAACTACCTCTATTAGCATAGGACCCAACTAGGCTAGCCCATTAGAGGAACTTAGTCCCACATGGGACATATCTTTGTTTCCATCATCTTCTCAAATATATATATATATATATATATATATATATATATATATATATATATATATATATATATATATATATATATTGATGATTATAATATATTATCAATCAACAATAGTGAAAAGCTTTAATGTTTTCATAGTTTTAGAGGAAAATATACTTTACCCTAAGAGCTAGGGTCCTTGTATCCTCTAGCACTACTATCTATGAGGGTTAGAGGTATCACTACCCTCCCTCTCTCCTCTCTCCTCTCTCCTTGAGCCTCTGATAACATGCAATTATATGATTATTGATACAAATTAAGGCATAAAATATTTCATTCTTATGCATGTTATCATGTTTTGAGTATATATATATATATATCATTCTATGAAATTTGAAGTTATAATATCAAAATGTACTATTGTAGGGATAATCATGCATAATTAAGAGAAATATTTAAAGATTACATTATTCTCATCTATATTTGAGATGATAATTAGGTTTTAATTTTAAATAATAAGAGAAAATACTTCTTCTACACTCATTTATTTTTCTAACTTTATTTTTTTAAAAGAAATGAGTGTATTTTTTAAATAAAAAGTTATTCTCTAGTTAGTTCTTAAATTTCACTTTTTAAAACAATATATTTTTAATGTCTTATCAAATGATATAAAATTAGATTAATTTGAAGTTACATTTTGAAAGATATGAATTTTCTAATTTTTAGGGATTTTTATAAAAAAAATTTGATTTTTTATGAATTTATTTAGATTTATCTTGAATTAAAAAAATTAAAAAATCAAATTATAAATTGCACTAACGTGGCAGCTGACGTGGCAAGGCCTCGCCACATCGAGAATTGAGTATGCGCCACGTGCCGACATATGTATGCATATGTATAGGCACTATGTGCGCATGTGAGCGTGTGTGCATGCGTATCTGTAATTAGTGGGTTACGCATCCTTTTCAGGATATAAGCTAAACATATTCATAAACATACCTTATCGTCAAATTGCTCTTATTTTTGTCATGTGGGATTATTTTGTTTGTTTTTATGCGCAGGTAATGTGGCAAAATTTGGAGCGTGAGATCGTGTGAATTAAATCGCGATCGTCGATCTTCACTTAAGTGAGGGGGTACGAGACACACTCTTATTCGGCGACGATTCATTTTAAAATGTTTTAATCTCAGCCGTTGATCTGAAAAGTTATAATGGTTGAGATTAAATACGCCCGATGGACTTCGATGGACGTGTGGCGACATCTCAAACGTCAATTTATGATCAGACGCACACGTCGCGCGACGCTTCTTCTTCACGTGCTACGTGGCAAAATGTAGGCACTCCATCTTCGATTGAACATACGTGACTTAATGGTAATGATTTGCATCCAAGTGTCTCATCGTAGCCGTTGATTGAAGATGAAGAGCCAAATCTAACGGTCACGCCCAAATTTGTCTATTTGTACACATGTTCCTCGACGAAAAATGTATTCAAGGGTGTTTCAAGAAATCAAACTATTTATACATCTCAATCCTTGAATCTCTTGCTTTCTTCATCTTCTAGATCAATTTTTCCATCCAAGGAGTCTTTGAAAGTGATATTTTGTGAATAGAATAGGGAGAATTGGCTTCTTGAATGCCAACAATCGTCTTCGAAATCGCGGAATGAAAAGCCTTTGATCTGGTAATCAATTGAATCATTTTGAGCGTTATCTCAGGTTAGACTTCATGTTTTCCTCCTAATCTTTCTTCCTATAGCATTAGATTTAAATTTAGAATTTTAGATTAGGTTAATTTTAGATTATATTTCAGTTTTCTCTATCCTCGTGTTCAGAAATTTTATCTGATTTTCACTTATTGATTTCTCCACGAATCTTGATCCAAATTGAGTGATTTTTGATTTCGTGGATTCTTATTGAATTTATCTTTCTAAATTTTTCAAAATCCCTAATTTCTCACCTCAATTCATCATATGAGTTCATTAAATTTGAAGGAATACCTTGAAAATACCTTAATTCTCCATGGATTCGACCCTTATTCACCACTAAACTATCTAATTCGTAATTATTTCTCAAAGTTGATGAGTTTGAAATTATTTTTTAGACGTCTCTGCGTGTATTTAATGACCTCGCGGATTCATCTCGCCAGCCTCTACTCACGAAAACCATTGCCTTCACCCCTAATGGATGTCTTAGTCCCGTCTCCCCTGATAAAATGTAAATACACTTGTAATTCATTGATTATTAGTGCATTTGAGAGCATAATTTATACATTTATGATGCATGTTATCACATTTTTAGTGCGATTTCATAATTTTAAGGCATTTATCTTAAAATCTCAAAGTGATATATTTTGAAGCTAATTTTACACAATACATGAGTTTGAATTTTTAAATATTAAAATTCTTATGATATTAGTGTCATTTTATAAGAGATTTTTAAGATGTACATCAAAATAATAGAGAAAACACTTTAAAAAGCTTTTCAAATTATCTAGTTTTATTTGTTAGAGTGAACTTAGTGTGTTTTGGAGGTAAACATTTTATTCTCTTGTTATTTCTTAAATAAAATGACATATTATGATATATTATTTCACTTATAATATAACGATGAAATTTGGATTAAAAAAAGAGTTATGTCTTTATAGATACAAATTTTTTAAGTTTTATAGATTTTTAGAAATTTTTTAACTTTATTTGGATTTATTTAAGTAAAAATCAACATAAGGGGGAACCCACTATGGGTGATTGATGCTGTGAAGTTGACATTGCAGCACAAGCCTATGAGGTGACAAGTGCTAGCACCTAAGGGTGTCATGTGGCACACAAGTGGCATATATGTGGTGCTTGCATATGGGGAGTTTAAGTTTTAATTACTTATTTATAGAGCCCAATGCATTATGCTCAATTTGCATAATTTCCACAAACACTAAGATCTATAATTTTTCTAGCCACCAAGGTGGGACTAAAATAGAAAACTTTGTATCTCAAGTGATTTGGCCGCAACTTGAGCATTGGATCATTTTAATCAAGGAAGATTAAATCGGGGCCCTCCACTTTCACTTATTTGGCCGCATTGTATTAAACAAGGATTTGCTTCATAAGTAGAGACTAATCTAGGCTATCCATCAAGGGAGTTTTAATGGTCTAGAATTTTCATGCTTGATGAACTCCTAGACTCCTAGAAGTGGCGCGACCTATTATTTGAGAGCACTTGTTACATGACGCTTCATATACACAAATTAATGTGACAAAATCCAAGCACTCTAATTCAAATTTGATCGCCATAACATAACAAAGTTGGTTCACTTCTCTTCATTTAATCTTGGCCATTGATTGCACTTAAGGAGGCAATCTGACGGTTATGCCCAAATTCATGCCTAATTAAACTCTCTCTTTGACCATAGAGACATTCTAAAAAATTCTTTATCAATAAAGCCTTTGGACCATTTTTTTTCCTTGATGTATAAGTATTATATGCTCAATTTCACATCTTTTGAGCATATAAAGTCAATATTTTGTTGAAAGAATTTTGAGAAGTCATTACATGAATTTTGAATTTTCACCTAGAACACATCGGTGCAAAAAGCATTGACCTTACAATTAATTGGATCATTTTCATAATTATTTGGGTTGAGTTATATTTTCATTCATCTTTCATCATCCAATGGTAGATTTCATTTTAGAATGGTAGGTTAAGAGAATTTTAGTTTTAATCATTACTTTCTCTCCCATCACAAATTATTTTTTATTTCTAACTTCTCTCTTTGATTTTTCCTTGCATTTAAATTTGATTATCATGATTTTTTATTCGTTCAAAATATCTTTGGGTTTTCCTTTTCAATCTATATTTTACCCTAAATTCTCCACCAATTCATCATCCAATCTAATCAATTTCTAAAATCTCTCAAATCACCCCTAATTCTCCATGGATTTGACCTTTCCTACAGTTATACGTAATTAATCTTGATTAAATTTATGTTTCAATGAGTTTGGACTTAATTTTTATGTGTGACATGTGTTCTCATTGACGGAACGTTTTCGTGCGTCGTTAAATCACAAAAAACGCCGTTCAAATAAAATTTATAAAACCCGAACTCACAAAGATAAGATATAAAATCAAGTAATGTGTAAGTATCGGGTCGATCCACAAAGAGCAAGGTTGACTTTAATTGCAGAGTTGACTTAGTCAAACTTAGGTTTAAAAAGAGTTTTAAATAAGAGAAAATAAGATATAAGGAATGGAAATGATATAAATAGACTAGATAAGAAGTTTTAAGAATTTAATTCTCGGATTTGACAAAGAAAAGTCAAAAGTCAAAGTCAAAGTGTTGACTTTGACCCACAGTAGGTGTTCTATAAAATCAGAGAATCAAATAGTATCATAAGATTACGAAAATTATATATTCCAAAACTAGAAAGAAAATGGAATTTATTGGTACATAATTCGTGATTTTTGGATAAGAATTGGATTTACTATGAATTATTAAAAATCAAATATTAGAAAAATCCCCAAAATGAACACCCCAGAGGAAATCTTCCAATTGACCTGTCAAATGAAATCCAAATCTTGAAATTTATATGTCAATGTAAAGCTAAGAACCAGAGGAATCTAACAAGACCAAAATTATCAAATTCTGATTTGTGAATTTAAATTAATTGACCCCAAAAGTCAATGTTTGACTTTTGATAAAAGATGAATAGTCCTCGGTCAAACGTCAAATTGGAGGGTCAAATGAACACGAAATTTCATGAATTTTCTATCCACGAAAAGCTGAGGAAAAGAGGAATCCACTGAAACCAGAATCAAGTGATTTGAAATTAGAATCAGGGAGATATTTTATTTTCAAAATCAGCAATTTTTTAGACTTGAATTTGGGGGAGATGAAGAACACTAAGAACTAATTTGCAAAATTAAACTTCTAAATCTAATAAAAACTTAAATTACCTCTTGATAATCTATGAAATCTCACTACTAACCTGATTGCTGCAAGAATGGGGCTTCAATTCTCGTGGATTGAAGCAAATTTGTTCGGATTCTTGCTCGTGGACATTCGGAATTCAAGGGAAAAATCCGATGAAATCAAGGAGAAATTTGTGATCAATCCTGCTCCAATTGCTTCGCAATCGAGTCTAAACGCAGGGGGATCACGATGAACTAAAGATCTTCCTCAAAATTTGCTTAATTCCTTCTCGAATCGATCAAAAGTTAAGTTTAGAAAGAGAGAGAACATCTATTTATAGAGAAGTTTGTGCGAAATTGGTGGATTGTGGCCCACGGCGCGGATTTCACTCTGTGTGATTTCAGCCGTCGGATCGCGCGAAATTTGTGGCTCGTGACGCGGATTTCACTCCGTGTAATTTCAGCCGTCAGATCGCGCGTAATCGGTGGGATCATGGCCCATGACGCGGATTCCCCTCCGTGTGATTTCAGCCGTCCAATTGCACGATTTAATCCCGACCGTCCGATTGCACGATTTAATTCCGACCGTCCGATATCACTGTTCACGCCACGTAGGCACCACGTAGGCATCCATGTGGGCTTGAGTGGCCCCGCCATGTGTCTGCATTGTGCCACGTCACCTCCATGGGTCCCGCATGATTAACTAAATCTTATTTCTTAAGCAATCTTCTTAATCACATTTTCATCTTGAAATTATCTTTCAAAACATGCACTAAAGTCAAAGTAATTTAATAAAATGGATCAACTTCTATTAATTTTAACTTTGCAAAAGATTAATTATCAATTAAGCATAAAATTATCCCTAATTTATGCATAAATATCGAATTTAGTGAAATGACATACCAATGGAGAAAATTCCTACAAATTATGATAACATGCATCATATTCACATAAAATAGGCATGAATATGAGTTAATTGTGATAAGAAATTCAGTTATAAATGCATGTTATCACACCCCCCAACTTAAATCATTGCTACTCCCTTAGCAATGGAAAGAGAAAAATATGTAATAGGACTAACAAGCTTAGAAAACTATGGTTTAAACATTGATAAAATCTGACATGAATGTTATACCTTAAATGATGCCAAAAAGAAATTAATGTACTAGAAACTTAAGATCAAGGCATTCCTCCCGCAAACACTTTAATCCACCAAAGAAACTAAGAATGCTCTTGCTCTACATACTATTAGAAATATACATAATTAAAAATTTATCATAGCAAACCAATCGTCGCTTCCTCCTTGCACTATGGACATGAATGATAAGGGCACAAGAAGTAGAAACAAGCATCATCCTTTTATACATAGTGGCTATAAAATAGAGTCGGCTAAAACACATGGGAGGTAGCTTACCATTCTAGTTCTACTTTTTTTTAATTTGTTCTTTCTTTCATCCTAATTCTATTTTTTTGTATTTTTCTTTCTTTCTAATTCTACTTTATTCATCCTAATTCTACTTGCTGCAAGCCTTTTTGAAGAAGGAGATTAGATAATTCAGAATTTGAAATTTTCAAGGCTTTTTATGCAACTTTATTGAAAAACAACATAATTCATTTCATGGTGCTCATCCTACCCATGTGTCGTCCTTAGTAAATATGCAGCTTATTCCCCTGAAGAGGTTTTGGTATCTCTATAGATCAGGGAGCTTCACTATGTCAATAATATTAGTGCCAACAAAGGATGATGCAAGCTACGACTTGCTATGAAAAGCGGAAGGATGTGCGTGCAAAGAGTCATTAACTCAAAGTTTAGAAAGAAGAATGAGTGGATGAGAAGTATAGATAGTTTTAAAAAATCATATTATGAGCTTGAGTACATCCTTAGTTTGGATTTTATGGCTCCCCAAAGGAATACCTAGATCCCTAATTCCATCGACTCTACCATCTCCTCAACATAACACTTAAGGTTGCTCTTCCCACAACTTTCTAAACAAATGGGGGTATTAATGGATGCTATGCTTTTCTATTTCATGTGTTTTTGAAAATATCATGTTGTTGTTCACATTTTTAAAAATCAGATCATGCATAGAATACTAAATGAAGAAATGCAAAATTTTTGAAAAATTTGGAGTTTTCTAGAAAACTCCCCCCCATGCTCATTCCTTTTATTGTCCTCAATAAAACTCAACATGCTCATGGAAAATGTGATGACAATCAATATACATGGCATGCAACATTATTAAAAGCAAAAGAAGCATAAGAGGGAATATAAAAACTTAGCGGGAATTTGCATCGGTTGCATTCTTCTCTTCATTTTTGGAGTTGCGTTTGGAGCTGAATTTCTTCTTTTTATGTTCCCTTCTCCATAGTACCTAAGAAACTTATAAAGAAGAAACAACAAAAATCAAAGCAAAAAGCAAATATAAAATTAAAAATAAATGCTAAAACAAGAATAAAAGGAGAGAGCAAATGCAAAAATAAAATAAAGATGGGTTGCCTCCCAACAAGCGCTAAGTTTTATGTCTTTAGCTAGACGTAACTCACTCTCGCGACTAACTAGTGGCTGAGATCTCAAGGGATTGCAGCTCTTCACTATGAGGAGGGGGAGGTCCTTCTTCACCAATGTATGGCTTCAACCTATGTCCATTTACCTTGAAGGAATTTTGGGTCTTGGGATCTAAAATCAAGACCGATCCATTGTCATACACTTCAAGGATCTCATATGGAATATCCCACCTTGAGAGCAATTTCCCTGGAAAGAGTCTATGACGAGAATTATAAAACCATACCTTGTCATGAACATGAAAAGATTTCCTATTAATGTGCTTGTCATGATAGGCCTTATTTTTGGCTTTATAAATCTCCGCATTTTGATAGGACTCATTCCGGAGTTCTTGGAGCTCTTGAAGTTGTAGAAGTCTTTCTTTTCCAATTTGATCAAGAGATAGATTGAGCTTTTTAATGGCCCAATATTCTCTATGCTCAACTCAATGGGGAGGTGGCAAGGCTTGCCATAAATGAGCCTAAAAGGAGACATCCGAATGGGTGTCTTGAATGCGGTGCGGTAGGCCCATAGAGCATCGGGTAGCTTCGCTGCCCAATCTCTTCCATCCGTGCGAATGATCTTCTTCAATATGTTCTTGACTTTTCTATTGCTAACTTCTACTTGGCCATTTACTTGGGGGTGATACTGGGTCGTGACGCGATGGTGAACTCCATATTTCTTAAGTAAACTCCTGAAATGAGAATTAGTAAAGTGAGATCCACCATCACTAATAATAGCTTTATGACAACCGAATCGAGAAAACATATTGTTAACAATGAACTTATTAACCACTTGATGAACATTTTGATGGATATTATGTGGCCTATAAGCCAATCACACTTCAATGTATCTTGTTCATTGAAATGAAATTTATTCATTGTCATTCTTGTGTGATGTTTGTAATGAAGTCCATGAGCATGTGCAATGACTATGTGAATTATGATGAGATCATAATATAGTGATCACTAGTCTTTAAACATATGTTCTAAATATCCCTATTCATGAGATATTCGAGAAGGACATCGAATTATCTGAAAAGAATAGCACTATCTAATCCAACTCATATGATGAGTATGGCTGATCCTATAGCCATCGGTGTGGAGACACTAAGGATAGATAGTGGGTGCTCTTTGGAGAAAGAGTTCACTGAATTGATCCGTATGAATCCCTGAATAGTAATATACCTAAATTGTTAATCAGGTTGATTCATGTCACGGTTGTGTACGTGGTCCTTTGACCTGAGACACCAAAGACATCTTGTGGATGGATGATCGTGTTTTGACTATGACTTGCGACCCCCTAGCCACGGGATCTCCAAAACGTCATAGATTGGATACGACATGAAGTCTGCGAAGGTGATTGAGTGGTCAAGATGGGATCATCCACCCTCAGTATATGAGGAGATCGACTCAAGGAATGAGATGCGATTAAATCCTTGGCCAAGGTAGTGAAAATATTAGAGAAGTTGTTCTCAATGATTTCCTACTCGCATCAGTACTAAATTGAGTGACCGATTAGGGTTTGACAATTAACCATACCTTAAGTCATTCATGAGTCTCGTGTGGATGAAGGATTATACGTACACGGTAACCAATGACGGCAAGGTTCCATGAAGGAGTTCTAATATACTCCATATCTCCTAGAGCACGTGGTGTAGCTTGGCACCCACCGGGCTGGCGACTCAACCTGTCGATTGGGTTAAATCGATTCTTAGTCAATTAATCTATATGTTGATATAGTTAATTAATAAGGAGGACCAATAAGTATTATTGGGTTGGTGGAGTCATTAACTGGCGAGATATATGGACATAGAGGGTCACACACATCAGGTCAATGGACGTCGGTGGATATAGACATAATAATAAGGGTTTTTGTGAAAAGTTCACATTCCCAAAGTCTATAAATAGGGGGAGAACGTCCATAATAGTGGTGCCCATGCAAGCCTAGTGGAACTTCTCCTCCCTCTTCTCTTCCTCTCGTGGTGACGAGTGTTCAAGAGGAGATCCGATCGTCTGTAGACTGTGTGGATACCGCTAGAGGCCGGACGCTTGAACGGTTGAAGAACTCTTTCAAATGATCCAAGTAAGTATGAATTTTATTCTATACTAGATGATAGGATCACCTATAATGGATCATGAGATCATCCAATCTTGGTGCTTCCACGATGTTGAATGTTTTGATTCAACACCTTCCGCTGCAATCATTATTTTGGACAAAGATTTGGAGAGCTTTTCAAGCCTCAGATCCCAGCACATTTTTCCTCGTGGGTATCGCCTCGACCCATTTGGACACATAGTCTACCGCTACAAGAATATCCTCCTTGCCCTTTGACGATGGAAATGGTCCCATAAAATCAATCCCCCAAAGATAAAAAATTTCTACCTCAAGGATGGTTTGCAAGGGCATTTCATTTCGCTTTGAGATGTTCAATACGGATTGACACTTTAGACACTCCTTGCAATACTTGATCGCATCCTTGAATAGAGTTGACCTATAGAAGCCACTTTGTAGCACTTTCGCTCCCGTCTTCCTCGACGCAAAATGTCCTCCACATAAAGATGAGTGACACATCTCTAGAATATGCTCTTGTTCCTCCTCCTGAACTCATCGCCGAATAATCAGATCAGCCCCTACATGGAATAATTGGGGTTCTTCCCAAAAATAATGTCTAACATCATACGCAAATTTCTTCTTTTGATGCGTGTTCCAATAATCGGGGATAGATTTTGTGACTAAGTAATTAACAATATGTTCAAACCAAGGTACCTTAGTCACAACGGCGAGGAGCTGCTCATCGGGAAATGTATCACAAATCTCACCTGAAGATGTAGTGTGGAGTTGAGAAAGATGATCAGCCACCAAGTTCTCACTTCCCTTCTTGTCCTTGAACTCCAAATAGAATTCTTAAAGGAGGAGAACCCATCTAATCAGTCGCGGTTTGGCCTTTTTCTTGGACAGCAAGTACTTCAATGCGGCATGGTCCGTGTAGACAATGATCTTGCTGCCCAAGATATAAGGCCTAAACTTCTCCAAAGCAAAGACAACCGCCAACAACTCCTTCTCCGTAGTCGTGTAGTTAAGTTGAGCGTCGGCTAGCATCTTGCTCGCATAACATATGCCAGTCGGCTTTTTGTCGATTCGTTGCCCCAAAATCGCGCCCATTGCAAAATTAGAAGCATCACACATAATCTCAAAAGGTAAGTCCCAATTAGGACTTTGTAAAATAGGTGCTTCCACTAAAGCTTGCTTCAGCTGCATAAAGGTGTGCTTCCCTTCTTCCTCAATGATAAAGTCTTTTTCCTTCCAAAGAAGAGATGTCAGTGGTTTTGAGACCTTAGCAAAATCCTGAATAAAGCGACGATAAAAACCGACATGCCCTAGGAAACTTCTAAGTTCCCTTATCGACTTAGGGAGTGCAAGGTCTCGGATTACCTCAACCTTGGCCTTGTCCACTTCCAAACCTTTGATTGAAACTAAATGTCCAAGCACTATACCTTCTCGCACCATGAAGTGGGTCTTCTCCCAACTAAGAACTAGGCGTTTCTTAACGCAAACGTTGAGGATTTGCGTTAAGTGCTCCAAGCACGCATCAAAACTAGGGCCGAAAATTGAAAAGTCGTCCATGAAGATCTTCATGCTCTCTCCTATAAAATCAGAGAAGATGGCCATCATGCACCTCTGAAATGTGGCAGGGGCGTTACATAATACAAATGGCATGCGCTGAAATGCATATGTGCCGAATGGACATGTAAACGTCGTCTTCTCCTGATCATCGGGGTGTATAGCTAGCTGATTATACCCCGAGTAGTCGTCTAGGAAGCAATAAAATCCTTGACCTGAAAGCTTGTCAAGAATTTGGTCAATAAATGGCAAGGGGAAATGGTCCTTCTTCGTCGCTGCGTTAATCTTCCGATAGTCTATGCAAACTCTCCACTTCGTCGGAAGACGCGTCTGAAGTTCTTCGCCCTTGTCATTTGTCGTCACGGTGATCCCCCCCTTCTTGGGGATGACATGCACCGGACTGACCCATGGACTGTCGGAGATGGGATATATGATACCTGTATTAAGCCATTTAAGGATTTCATCCTTAACGGCATCCCATACCTTAGGGTTGAGCCGTCTTTGTGCCTCTCTAGAGGGACGAGAGTCCTCTAGGAAAATGTGATGTGTGCACAAAGAGGGATCAATTCCCTTAAGGTCCGACAAGTTCCATCAGATTGCTTCCTTCCTCGCTCGCAAGACCGCCAATAGTCTCTCCTCCTGGTCGTGATCTAGATGTGAGGATATAATAATGGGATTAGCACTATGATGATCAAGAAAAGCATACTTCTGCGTCGAAGGTAGTGGTTTTAACTCAGGTGCCGTCTCGCCAGAGGGAAATGGATCATCCTCGCGCTCCTCAAAGCTCATGTCCTCTATAGCCGCCATCGTCTCCTCAATACAACTCGAGATCTCCGGATCCTCGTAGATGTCGACGACGCCTACCTCATCGGACTCGTGTGAAGGATGTCGCATCAACTTGTTGATGCTCACCTTCATCGTGCTATCTCTAACTTGAAAAATAACTTCCCCCTTGCCCCAATTGGCGATCACTTTCGCGGTAGCTAAAAATGGTCTCCCTAGTATGATGGGAGAGTCGGTGAGGTCCTTCATGGATTTCATATCCACGATAATGAAGTCTACCGGAAAGTAAAAGTTTTCGACCTTAACAATCACATCCTCCACCACGCCGTGAGGTCGTCACACAGATCCATCCGCTAAGCTCAACTCGATAAATAATGGTTGCAACTCGCCAAGTGGACGAACGTCATATACTCCCTTCGGGAGAATATTCACACTAGCCCCCGTGTCGAGGAGAGATCGAGTGAAAGTCCTACCCCCTATCTCACAACTAATCATGGGAGCTCCCGGATCACGTCGCTTACGAGGAAGCGTACTCAGCGTGATGGAACTAATGGTCTCACTCATATGGATACGTTTCGGCTTCCTCGTAGGGGTGCAAAGTCCTTTCAGGAACTTTGCATAGGATGGAATATGCTGGATGGCATCTATTAAGGGGACGGTGATAGTAACCTACCTAAAAGCCTCTAATAAGGTGTCATCACTATCACTCGTAGGGACTCTAAGCCGGCTCAAAAGCTGAGGATATGGCACCGGAGTTTTGTAAACCTCGGGATTGGGCTCTGCCCTACTCTCCTCATCGGGTGCCTCCTCATCCTCGGAGTCTTCCTCCGGAATAATCGTGGGAGATGGACGATCGTCCTTCTCCTCAAGCGGGTCCTTGCGGCGCTTGTGGTCCGTATGAGGATCCACTAAGACCTTGCCGCTACGTAGGCCCGATATGGCGTGTGCCTCCTCCGATGCACCATCAATGCAAACTTCTTTCACATTGTGGGTGCGGCTCGACGATGCTTGACCTGCATTCCTGGGATTGGCCAAAGGTTGGGAAGGTAATTGATCAATAAACTCAACACGCTTACCCTTCCTTTGCTCGGTGGAAGCATCGGAGCACTGGGCTTTAGCCCCTTCGACTCGGTCGAGTCGGTCGCTAACCTCATTCAGTTTACTCATCATTTGTGCTAATGCACTCATGACAAGGTCAACTGAAGGTGCCAGAGGTGGAACAGCCGGTGGCAGTGTGACCGCTCGGGGAATACCTGGGGCGAAAGATGTCGGCCTCGAGTTCCCCATATGCTGCGGCGCGGATCCGTAAGGCTGATGATATGTCATGTGCTGCCCGCTCCACTACTGCGCATAAGTAGGGTTATGAAAACTAGAATAACCCTGATTCGGGTAGGTTGACCTACCCGCCTGGCTCAAACCTAGATATGTAGTAGGGTTTGGCCGAAATAGAAACTGTCCTTGGACTACCATCACGGGGCAATCCAGCTCTACGTGCTCAAAACTAGAGCAATGCAAACACGGCGAGACATCAACATGTGAAACTGGCGCGAGGCCATAAGAACCCGGTCGGATCTTAAGCGAATCCATGATCAAGTTCTGGGCTTCTGTCAGTTTCTCAATCTTATCTAAAAGCATACCTATCTCTGCCGCCTTCACGTCCAACATCCCTCTCTTAGCGGGAGCGCTCCGTCCTCCAAAGGATTTAGCCGCATGATGATGGCTATTCTCCGCCACCAACTCGATCAACTCAAAGGCTTCATCCTCGTACTTGCTCATGAGCATGCCTCCACTAGCGGCATCGAGCAAGTACCTGTTAGGTGCACCTAAACCATCATAAAAAATCTGAGTAATCTCATGTTTAGGTATACCATGATGCGGACACTGTCTCAGGAGATCTCTAAGTCTCTCCCAAGCCTCATAGAAAACCTCACCCGACCCTTATGAGAACTCGCGTATGGCGTGTCTCATGGCACTAGTCTTACCTACCGAGTATTACTTACCTAAAAATGTGTCTTGCATATCTCTCCATGAATCAAACTCGCGGCCCAAGGTGAAAAACCACTCCTTTGCCCTTTCCTTAAGCGTGAAAGGGAAGAAGCGCATCTTGGCCGTCTCAGAGGGGACATTGTGGAATTGGTTGAATTCGCACACCTGGCTGAACTCGTCCACATGTTGATACAGGTCCTCCGATGGTAGTCCATGAAAAGTGGGCAAAAGGCCAAGAATATGTGAGTCAATTTTAAAATTCGCACCTTGTTGTAGAGGCGCATTGACTCGCGTAATTTGCCTTTCGACGACCGGTCTCGCGTAATCGCTAAGACATCGTCTCACTATCTCGGCAGGAAGAGGGGCGTCTATCGGCTCTCCTCGCCCTGGTGTGGCGATGGCTGGAAGGGACTCACTAGAGGCCTCTGATGGAGCTCTAGATGAGGCAAATAAATCATCATACAAGGGATTATTCCTTGTATGCCTCGCGGGTCGCTGACGTGTCATTTTCGTGCGTCGTTAAATCAAAAAGATGATGGTCAAAAAAAATTTATAAAATCGAACTCGCAAAGATAAGATATAAAAATCAATTATTGTGTAAGTATCGGGTCGATCCACAGAGAGCAGGGTTGACTTTAATCGCAGAGTTGACTTGGTCAAACTTAGGTTTAAAGGGAGTTTTAAATAAGAGAAAACAAGATGAAAGGAATGGAAATAATATAAATAAGCTAAATAAGAAGTTTTAAGAATTGAAATCTCGGATTTGACAGAGAAAAGTCAAAAGTCAAAGTCAAAGCATTGACTTTGACAACCAGTAGGTGTTCTGCAAAATTAGAGAATCAAACAGAGTCAGAAGATTACGAAAAATAGATATTTGGAAACTAGAGAGAAAATGGAATTTATTGATATATATTTCGTAATTGTTGGATAAGAAATGGATTTATTATGAATTATTGAAAATCAAACTATCAAAAATCCCTGAAATTAACACCTCGGAGGAAATCTTCAAATTGAATAACCAAATGAAATCCAAATCTTGCAATTTCTATGTCAATGGAAAGATAAGAACCAGAGAAATCTAAAAAGACCAAAATTATCAAATTCTGCTTTCTAAATCAAAAGTAATTGACCCTGAAAGTCAACATTTGACTTCCGATGAAAGATGAACAGTCCTTGGTCAAACGTCAAATTGGAGGGTCAAATGAACTCGGAATTTGATGAATTTGCTATACACGAAAAGCTGATGAAAAGAGAAATCCAATGCAACAAAAATAAGTGATTTGGAATTATAATCAAAGAGATATCCTATTTTCAAAATCAGCAACTTTTCGAACGGAAATTTTGGGAAAATGAAGAACACTATGAACTAATTGGCAAAATTAAACTTCTAAATCTAATAAAAACTCACATTACGTCCTGATAATCGATTGAATCTCACTACTAACCCGATTGCCGCAAGAATAGGGCTTAAATTCTTGTGGATTGAAGTGAATTTGCTCGGATTCTTCCTCGCGGACGTTCGGAATTTAAGGAGAAAATTCGATGAAATCAAGGAGAAATTCGCGATCAATACCACTCCAATTGCTTCGCAATCGAGTCTAAACGCGGGGGGATCACGATAAACTAGAGATCTTTCTCGAAATTTGCTTAATTCCTTCACGAATCGATCAAAAGTTAAGAGAAAAGAAGGGGGAAATACATGCTTTTAAAGGGGAAAATTGGCCCGATTTTTAGGCGGTTTGATGCGATCGTGGAGACGGATTGATGGCCACGATCGTTCATGGAGGCGGCTTGATCCGTTGATGACGATCGTGGCTTCAATTTCGTGGCAAATCAGCCTTAATTTCCGCTTCAAAAAGACCCACGATCGGGCCAGGATCGTGGTCTTGGTCAGTCGTCGATCGTCCTCCGATTGACTGGAGGCGATTCCATCACGCAAACTTCCCGATCGCGGCTCGATCGCGCCGCGATCGCGGTTCGATCGGACCGCGATCGTGGAGTTCTTCCACGAAGCCTCTGAATCGTCCGATGAGGCTCCAGTTGGATGAACGATCGCGATTCACCGATCCCGTGCGCCACGATCATGATGCGAGTCCACCGCGAGCCGTCCGATCGCGATCGTCTCTCGATGAAGATCAGCCGTCCGATCGCGATCAACTCAAGGCCTTCGATTGATGCCGATCGGGATCTTCTCAGGATGCCACGTGGCATGCGGTAAGTCGTTCGATCAAACTTCACTTATCCTCTTTTTGCAGCACGTGCGTTGATGGAGGATCGCGTGGACTCGGGTCCACGTGATCAATGGTTTGAGCTTGGATCCGACGCTCGCCGTGCGTCCACGTCACCTGCAAAAGGTAAGACGTGTGGGACATAGTCCCACACGGAAAAAATAATGGGATATGACGCGGTTAAATAGGGGAGTGGATTCCCCTATTAACTTTCGTCACTATCCCTCATTACCGAACCTACACGTGGCACCCCACACGGGCGCCCACGTGGCCGCGTGGCCTCCCTACCACGTGGCCGCGCCACTAAGCGCCTCCTGTGCAAGCCACCAGGGCTCTACCACGTGGCCTCAGTGCCGCGTCACACCCCGAGGCGGTCCCGCGCGCCACGTCAGCCGCCGCCACGTCACCCTACAGGTAAAACCCCTTTTTGCTATATTTTTAATGAAAATACTTAATAAAAAAATCAAATAAAAATTCAGAAATTCCTAAAATGTTCAGAAATTCATATTTCTCAAAATATAACTCCTTTTAATCTCAATTTTCTCCATTGGATCACAAATTTCTTCCTTTTTAATATTATGCCATTGAAAATATACTTTCAAAGAAGAATTTAAAATGAATTAAAAATCACTTACTCCTTTCTTAAGAATTCTCCTTACTTATAATTTCATCTTGAAATTGTCATGCTCTAAAGTCAAAAGCAATGCAGAAAGAGATTAATTTCTATTAATTTTAACTTTACAAAAGACTAATCATCCATCAAGCATGAAATTATCCTAATTTATGCATAAATATCAAATTTAGTGAAATGATATACCAGTGGAGAAAATTCCTAAAAAGTATGATAACATGCATCATATTCATATAAAATAAGCATGAATATGAGTTAATTAGGATAATAATTCAAGTTATAAATGCATGTTATCAGTCGCTGACCCTGTCGTCCTCCTCGGTTCCTATGATTCCTATTCATATCTAAAGCCAAAAGATCACAGAACAACAAGTATATATATATATATATATATATATATATATATATATATATATATATATATATATATATATATATATATATATATATATATATATAAGAAAGTCGAAAAGGGTGAGACGAAAGAGGATGATGTCCAAATGACAAATGCTTCACCTAATCCACCAAAAAGATAGATCAAGCTACATGATAGGCTCAAAGTCGTCGTGTGTTTAAGCCCTACAAATTTACTATTTATAAACTAGGAAACTATGAAACAAATGGGATGATTGGGATGTATAGGTTTCCTAGGTCGATCCACAGGGACTTTAGGGCGAGAGAATGTCAATGTAAGCGGTGAGAAAGGAGATTGGCATAGAATTAAGTCATATCAATAAGGAAGACAATTAGAAGATATGAAAAATAGAGAAATATTAAAGTTTGGATAAGACTTAGGAAAGATGATGTGTGATAAGATGTAATAAAAATAAAAATAGGAAAAGGGAAATTAGAGGAAAGATGGGGAGAATAAATATAGAATGACAGAGAGAAAGAACAGAATTAGATAGAGGAACGTGATGAGAGAGAGAGCGGGATTAGGGAGTTAATGTAAAGTATGAGAGAGTAAAGAGAGAGAAAAGAGAGAGGGAAGTGCAATGGCGATATCGGAAAATAGGGAGAAGAGACGGGATTGACGGCAACTCAGAAGGAAATTAGGAGGGAGAAGCAAGATTGCGGCATTAAAGAGGAATTAGGAGACGGGATTGACGGTGAAGAGGAAAAGAGAGAGGATGAATCGCAAAACTAAAGAGGAATTAATTCTATTAGCGGCGACTGAGAATAGAGGAGAGAGAAAACGTAGAGAAAACGGAAGAGGAATCAAAGGAGACTGATGGGGAGAGAGAGCGCTGGAGAGAACTTGGATCGGCAAGGAAGAATGAGATCGCGAGAGGGAAATTTCGGGGAAGATCGAGAGAGCGAGAGAGATAGAAAACGGCAATTCGGGGGGAGATGGAATTTTCCAGATGAGAGGCAGAAGAGAGAGAGAAGCGAGATGGGTATGGCGTCGTCGTGTAAGCGAAATGTGAAGACGTGAGAAAGTGAGAGAGACCGTGTGGGAGAGAGAGAGAGAGGATAACGCAGGAGAGAGAAATCACGATTACGAGAGAGAGGATGACGGAAGAGAGGACGATAGAACGAGAGAGAGAAGGATGAATCGCAAAACTAAAGAGGAATTAATTCTGTTAGCGGCGACTGAGAATAGAGGAGAGAGAAAACGTAGAGAAAACGGAAGAGGAATCAAAGGAGACTGATGGGGAGAGAGAGCGCTGGAGAGAACTTGGATCGGCAAGGAAGAATGAGATCGCGAGAGGGAAATTTCTGGGAAGATAAAGAGAGAGAGAGAGAGAGAGAGAGAGAGAGGGAAAGAAGAAAATGAGAAAGAGCAAGAAAGCCAGAGGGTGAAAGAGAAGAATTAACGGGAAGATGGAGAAGATGATGTGCAAGAAAGAGATTTCGCGGCAGAACAAAAGAAAGAGAGAAATCGGGAGAGTTTGGAAGAGAGAGAGTGAGTACGGGAGATATCCGGAGGAAAGAAAAAAAATAAGATCGCTAGAGAGATTAAGAGAAGAAATAGAAGAGAGTGAAAGGAAGATGCGGCGGAAGAGAGAAGAATCGGAAAGTTGGACGTTATGGAGGAAATGGCGGAAGAGTGAGAGCGAGAGAATGAGGAGGAGAGCAAGAGAGGAACCGAAAAGAGAAAAATCAGAAGAAAGAGGGAGATAAGGACGATTGGGAGAGCGAAATTTGAGAAAGAGAAAATCGCAGGAGAGAGAGAGAGAGAGAGATCGCGAAAAAAAATAATTTGAGATGCAGAGGGATCGAGAGGAAGAAGGAGAATGCCTGAAAGATCGAGAGGGATCGAGGGGAAGAAGCAGAAACGGAGAGGATGCTAAGATCGGGATCGGTAGAGAATGTGGAAGAGGGAGAGAGAATGAAAACAAACAACATCAATAACCTGAGAATATTCACTACATCTTCCCGACGGGAAGAACGCTAGCCAAAAAAAAAAAAAAAATTACAAGAACCCTAAGAGAGAAGAGTAGCAGCGAAGGAGGAAGAAGGAGCAACCTAAAAAAAAGAGAGCAGAAGAAGCGCCAAAAAAAAGCGGAAGAAGAAGATTCCGAGAGAGCTTTTTCCCTTTTTATGCTCCCGAGTCTTCACTTCGGGTGGGCTCATATTTCCTTTCACTGGGCTTGCAATTGCTTGCCTTGGACAGCCCATTAAGCACTTCCATTTGTGAGGATCTTACTGCCCTTCCTCTTGTATACTTCATTTCCTTGCTTTGGACAGCCCATTATACCTTCTATTTTGGAGGGTCTTGTTACTCATTCCTCTTGTATAGTTCCTGAAAATCAGAAAAGCAAAAGGCATGTAGAATAAACTCTTTTTGATGCACTAGTAGTGTACAATATCAAGTGATAAAGTGGTAGAGGACATGGTGTATTCAGAGTTTAATGAAGTTAATTAAGAGCAATAAATGGGTGGTTATAAGTACATTTCATGTTGTTATCACACCCCCCAACTTAAGGATTGCTAGTCCCTAGCAATGATTAGATAAAGAAAAATATTAAGCCTAACTAAGTAGTAAAGATATCTCTGCCATCATTCACTCCACCAACCTACACTTCAAGTGGGTGGGGAATAGGCATTGGGTTAGATTCCTCCTAAGCACCGAATATTTGCCACAATGAGGTGTAGAGTCTCATCCATTAACCATGTGTCCTATGAAAGGTTTCAGCTGAGATTCCATAATTCTTTTTGAATACTCATCCCCCTCGTCCCCCTTTTCTGTCCAAAAGGTACGCAAGGCCTTGGTCATTGCTATAAGGATTGGGGTAGGCAGATAATGAATGATTACAATGATGCCTTGAGGCTTGATTTACAATGCATGAGGTTCACATAACTTGCCTTTGAGGTTTTCCTTGAATATTAAGACTTTAGCATTGAAGCTTTGAACTTTACATTTTTGATGCTAGCTTTGCACTTTGAAAAACTTTGAAATTCATACTTTTTCTACCCCGCTCTTTTATCCTTGCTCCTTTTTTTGAGGAGCTTCATAATTTTTCAGGTACCTTGGACTTACAAGATAATATACCTCTAAGACTCTTGGGGGTGAGGGTCTTTAGCATCTCAAGACTTCTGAAATCTCAGATCTCCCTAACAGTTGACAAATACCCTTAAGGTTAATAGACTCATTGAATCTAATCTTAGGAGGATATGAGTATAAATAATCACTGCCACTTCCCTACAAAGGAAATCTTGAGCTTCTACACTGAAGTGGAGTTTCGGAGAGGATGACTGAGATAGCAATCTACTAAGATAGGTTTGTGGTGCTAATCTACTTTAATTCATGCATTTAAAATTTTCAATTTCATGCATATGCTAGCTACAACTCAACTACAGCTATCTCCCCCTTTCTTTTAAGGCATTGTCCTCAATGACAGGTATATATAAAAGCATGGAAAGATGTCACCTGAACATTCGAAAGGTCATGAGGATGAACTGCAGATTTGAGCCTTCTTTTATGCTTTTCCTTTCCTTGCGTTCTTGACCACCTTCCACTTTCTACTTGCTGATTTTTCTTTCATGTGATTTTTCTCACTTAGCTCAAGGATTAAGCAATATTTGAATCCTCAAGGAGTCAAGGAAATGAGATTAGATGCTTTTGAAGGGAGAGAGGTGTATATGTTAGGGGAACGTAATGTGGATATAATTATCAATAAAAAATAAAATAGAGAGGGTCAAATATGATATGTAAGTGGTTCTAAATATATATCTATGATACATATTACGTGGCCTTTAAGCCAAATCATATTAACATCTCTAATTTATATTTATTGCAATAAAATTCATCTATTGTGATTCTTGAGCGATGCTTGTAAAGAAGTCCAAAAGCATATCCAATTGCTAAGGGAATTATTGTGAGATCATAATATAACAACCACTAGTCTTTAAAAATATTTAATAAATATTCTTTTTTGAGAAACATTCAAGAAGGAAATTAAATATTCATTATAAATAATATTATCGAATTCAACTCATACGACGAGTATGACTAATCATACGACCATCGGTATAAAGACATCGTGAATAGATAGCAGGTGCTCTTTGTAGAAAGAATTCCCTGAATTAATTAGTATCAAATTTATGACATTTAAGAGATCTTATGACTAAGAACTCATAAGTCATAATCAAAACACGGTCATTTATCTACAATATGTCTTTGGTGTCTCACGTTAAATGACCATATACACAACCCATACATGAATCAACGTAATTGAATATTAGGTATTCAAGGATTCATCCAGATCAATTCAGAAAATTCTTTCTATAAATAGCACCCACTATCTATCATTGTTATCTCCACACCAAAGGCTAACGAAGTGAATCCGCAAGGTCATTAAAAACACGTGGATAAGTGTCCAAACTCACCAATTTTAAGAAATTATAATGAATTAAGGAGTATAGAGGTGAATAAGGGTCTAATCTACAGAGAATTAAGGTATTTTCAAGAACTCTTTGAAATTCAATTGAATCTTAAGATGAAATGAGGTGATAAATTAAGGATTTTGATATTTTTAGGAAGATAACTTGAAATCAAATCCACATAATCAAAAATCACAGAATTTGGATCAAGATTCGCGGGGAAATCAATGAGCAAAAAATGAGATAGAAAATTGGATCGCCAAGAGAGAGAAAACTGAAATTAAAATTAAAATCGACTTAATCCATAATTCAAAATTAAAATCTAATGTTATAAGAATAAAGATTAGGACAAAAACACAATTTCTACCCCAAGATATTGCTAAAATTGATCTAATTTCTCGCTGGATCAAAGTCTTTTCATTCCGCAAATTTGAAGACAATCGTTGACATTAAAGGATCGATTTCTCTCTATTCTCTTAGAAAAAACTCACTTTCAAACACTCCTTGGACGCGGAAATGAGTATAGATGCAAAGGGAAGAAAGAGATTCAAATATAGTGGTGTCTAAAGAATACAATTACTCAAAATATCTAGGAATACTGTACATCGTCGAAGAACATCTCAATTTATAGGGAGTTTCGGGCGCAATCATCGGATTGACATTTAATCTTCGATCAACGGCTATTATGAAACGCATAAATGGGAATCATTTTCCTTAAATGACATTCATTTGATCGAGGATGGACCGTCGAGATTTCGCCACATCACATGTGAAGGAAAAACGCCGAGAAACGATCGCCGCCTAATCTTTGATCTGACGTTATGGATGTGTTTCAAATGGTTTTAATCTCAGCTGTTATAACTCTTTAGATGAAAGACTGAGATTAAACCATTTTAAAAATGATTTTTTGACGAATCAGAATGTGCCGCGTACCCCCGTTACTTTAGTGACGATTGACGATCACGATTAAATCGTGCGATCGGACGCTCCACTTGCCACCACGTCACCTGCGCACAAAAACAGAAAAACATAATCCCACATGATGAAAATGAAAGAGAATGTGTGAGTATATAAGCCCTGTGTACATAATGAGATAGCAAAAATCTTGAAAAGGGTGCTATCTCATTATTCATACCTGAGTGATATGTGGCACACGCGCACACACACAGACACACGCGCACACACACACAAACACGCACGCACATGTACACGTGTGTGATATGTGGCGTTCTCATACGCCGCCACGTGGTGCCACTATTTGATCTGCGCTATGTCAACTGCCACGTTAGCACGCGATAATAAAAATAATTTTTTATTCATTTTAATTCAAAATAAATCAAATTAAATTTAGAAAAATTCTAGAAAAATCCCTAAAAATTATAAAATTTATAAATTTTAAAATACAACTCCAAATTAATCCAAATTTATTTTTGTAGATTAGAAATTAAATTATCTATCATTCTAAAAGTCAAATTCAATAAATAACAAGAGAATAAATTTTTATTTAAAAATGCACTCATTTCTTTTAGAATTTAAAACTTAGAAAAATAAATTAATGTATAAAAAGTATTTTTCTATTATTATTTAACATTAAAACTTAATTATAATCTCAAATAAAAATGGGGATAATCTAATCTAAAAATATTTGTCTTAATTTATAATTATTATCCCTAAATTAGTGCATTTTGAGAGTATAACTTAATTTTGATAGAATGATATGTAAACACTACAAAATATGATAATATGCATTAGAATTTAATGTTTTATGCTTTAATTTTTATTAATAATCATATATTTTCATGTATAATTTGCATGTTATCAAAGGCCACACGATCAACCATATTTGTAGCATGAATCAGACTAGATAGTATTATTATTTATGGATATATTGATGTCCTTCTTGAATATCCCTCAAATAGGAATGTTTAGGGCATATATTCAAAAATTAGTGATCATTAACTTATGATCTCATTATAATAGACTTTTATTGCACATTATCATGAACTTCATTGTAAACATCACACAATAATGAAAATGAACAAATTTTATTACAATGAATATAAAAAAAATATGGAAGTATGATTTGGTTTATAGGCTGCATAATATTCATCATAAAGTCTATAGTCAGGTAGAGATAAACATAATTCTAATTCATTTTTAAAATTCACATACTTATCGTCTATTAATAAGGGGAGAATGATCATAACTCAAGGTAGATGTGTAAACTTTGTAAGACCTTTCTCTTTTATTTGTTTCCCTCTATGAAGAGAATTGAAGATGAGATCCAATCATTAATCGATCTTAAGCATTGGGATTGTATGTTGATAAGCCTTTTCAAAATTTTGATCAAAACATTGGGTCCAATTAATCAATTAATGAATGATTGACTTAACCAATCAATAGGTTGAGTTGTTTGCCCGTTGGGTGCCAAGCTACACCATGTACTCTAGGAGATGTAAAGTGTATAAGAACTCTCGTATAGAACTTTATCATCATCGGTTACCATGCATATATAATCTTTCATCCACACGAGACTCGTGAATGTCTTAGGGTATAGTTAATTGTCAAATCCTAATCAATACTCAAGTTAGTACTAAAGCATATAGGTAATCATCGAGATCTTATCTCTAATATTTTGACTACCTTGGCCAAGGATTTTATCGCATCTCATTCCTTGAGTCAATATCTTCAAATAACTAGGACGGGCGATCCCATTTTGACCAGACATTCATCTTCGAAGACTTATGTCATATCCAATATATGACATTTTTAAGATCCTATGGCTAGGGATTTTTAAGTCATAATCAAAACACGGTTAGACATTCATAGTATATCTCTAGTGTCTTAAGTTAAAGCACTATATACACAACCTTGACTTTAATTGACCTAATTAAAAGTTAGGTATAATACTATTCAGGGATTCTTATGGATCAATTTAGTAAAATCTTTCTCTAAAGATCACCTACTATCTATCCTTAGTGTCTCCACACCAATGACTACATAATCAGTCATTCTCATCATATGAATCAAATCAGATGGTGCTATTATTTCCAAAAAAAATCGATTTACTTCTTGAATATCGCACAAATAGAATGTTTAAAACATATGTTTAAAGATTACTGATTATTATATTATGATCTCATCAAAATTCATTTAGCCATTGTATATACTCTTGGACTTCATTACAAACATCATACAAGAATGATAACGAATAAATTTCATTTCAGTAGACATAAATGAGATATATGAAAGTGTGATTGGATTATAGGACACAGAATATCCATCATTATGGATACCATGCGGGGTTAGACCTTTAAAAACTTCAAAAACTCTTTCAATGAACGCTTTAAGTATGGAGTTTTATTTGTACTAAATGAATTAATTCTTAGTGCCTCAATGTTTTGAATGTCTAATTTAATGTCTTCCACTACATTTGATATTTTAATTAAAAATTTTTAGAGCGTATCAAGCATAATAACCCATCAAAAGGGTCAAACGAATTACATGCTCACTGTAAATTAAGATGAATTCAATATAATTAATGAGAATTAGTAATAGAGTTAACTATCAAGAGATTTTTTTTTTTGATCAAAAATTGAATAATGAAATGGGATGAGAATTTAGAGAATAACATAAATCAAAGATCTTTCCAACAAATCAAAAATCACAAAAACCATACACAAATCAAATAAACAATTCAAAGAGAGAAGATAGAGAGATAAAACCACGAATTAGGAGTAATAAAGTGGAAAAATTACATAAAATTCTATAAATCTATTCAATGTTGTCTAATCAGAGCGAGTGATCGACATAGCTAAAAGTTTGATTTTATGAAATTTTTAACATATTGAGAATTGAATCAGCGATTTTTATGGAAATTTTTGACCTGAGGATTGATCAAGATTTTTGTACTAATAATCTATTAGACTTTGCTCAAGAAATATTCATATTTATCGAGTAACCTCGTTGTTAGAATGGCCCACCAATCCCATGTTATGATGAACTGCCCAACCCATGATGAGATGGCACAATAAGGGCCCATGCCACTATCGCATGTTCTCTATTACTCCACTATTCCATGTTCTCCACAACCCAGGGTCCCATATTCTCATTTCCTTCTTCTCTAAATCACCTAATGTAATTTTTCATGTTTGTTAATGCAATGCCAGGACTTTTCTCTTTCACACATGGCTATCATTCACAAATATTTTTTGGTGGGTCACAAATCTTGATGAGCCATAAATTGATATGCTACACATTTGGCGGCTAGGGGTTTTACTCAATTTTGACAATATTGATTGCTAAGTATCTTTTTGTCCAGTGGCATGAATGAAATCCACTATATTTCTATTCTTTATTTTGGTTAACCAAGTAAGCTGTTCTCCCAAATAATTTTTTTACTCAATTTTTGCTCAATTTTGGTTAACCAAGTGGGGTTTTACTCAATTTTTGCTCAAAATCTATGCTCCAACTTTACGGGGACTTTCAACTAAACAAGGTTATGTTTATCTATTAAATTTTCGTTGTCGGACCCTTTTTTTTATATGCCTCTTATTGGGCTTAATCTAATGGGCTTAATTATTCCATTGTGTGCCAACTCGTGCATGAGATTCACACGTGTTGTCTTGGATACTCTGCGTCTACTTAAAATACATAGATGATGTACGAAATAACCGGGTACTCTCTGAAATTCAATTATTGACCCGACACCCCCTTTTTTTAAAAAAAGTATCTTCGGAAAATGTCTCCCAGCGTTCTACCTTTGGGCCGTTAAAGGACAGATATCCAAGGAAACAGGGATGAGGGTTTTTATGAAATAACGGGGAATCTTCTGGGCTCCGCTCCCGAGAAAGTGGACCACGTTTGATGTTTGCCTGGTCAGTCACGGTTGGTCTATTCCCTTCTTCTACTTCAGTACGCGGCAGTGAAGAGCGTCAGCTCGCCGACACTCCACTTGACAACAAATTGTGGTTTGGGGGTTGTCTTCTGTACTCGTCCGAGGAAGCATTCCATTTCCTAATTCCTCTTCCCGCTGAACAATTCGAAGTTTCATGAGCGTATTCACCCCCCGATGGAGACGGCCAGGCGCGGATACAAGCTCCGTATCCTTCTTTTTCTCTGCTCTCTTCTTCTGTGTCATCTTCTTTAGCCGGCTTCTATTCCGAATTTGAATCTGGTGGGAGCTGAATTTGACGGGAGTCTCAGGCGTTTTCTGCGATTCTTCGATCTTTCCTGGACGGGTTATTCTCTCGTGTCTGGTTCTTTTCGGGATCGCAGAAGAGTGCTGTATATTCTGGCATGCAATTCGCTCCCTGTCCATCCGCCTGTGTTCTAATGTAGTCTTACAGCGTGAGAGTGAAAGAGACAAATTCGTGGATTGACCATTATCCAACTTTTTCAGATGAATTTGAGTTGGGGATCATAATAAAAACTCATATCTGGTTAATTACTCCAATTTCTAGTTGATTTCATGAATTTTCCTGCAATTCCGTTATCGACTAATGTTCTCAGTACAAAGATCCTCATTACGATGAATAAATAATTATCGATCAATTTTGAACTCCTTGACGGATAATTTAAAGAGGAATTTGTGGCGCATGAATCGGATGTCAACTGTTTGAACATTGGGAAAAAATCAAGCAGATTATTCATTACTGGCGGTGTAGACCGCAAAGTCAATCTCTGGACAATTGGTCAAACAAGTTCTCTATTGGTATATTCAATGCCAATTTCAACTGTGTATCTGTTTAAGTTTCATAATTTATGACAGTTGCTTTTAATACGCTGCATTTCCCCCCTTCTTTCAGAGCCTCTTGGGACATACAAGTTCGATAGAGTCGGTAACGTTTGATTCAGCTGAGGTTTTGGTCCTCGCAGGAGCATACAGTGGCGCTGTAAAGTTATGGGATATTGAAGAGGGTAAAAGTAAGTGCCTAACTAAGATCAAGGATCAAATTTATTGTCTTTGGTGCCCCCATTCACTTCTATTGAAATCTATCCATTAGTAGTGTCAACCCCGTTGGTGACCATCAATTAACTGTGGAGTTCATGTCAGGAAGCAGTTCCCTAAAACCCTGAAACACCCAACACCCAAGTGTAAAAATCTTTTAGAGAAAGTTCCAGTCATTTATCACACAGTCCTTAACCCATTATGGGGTCTCATTAGAGTTAAATTAGAAATACTAGGGAGTATGTGGGTTACTCTTAGAGAAATAAAGGTTACAAAATCCTGAAAAATACATGATATAACAGGATAATATTCAATGCAGATCACACGCGTTAACTATGTCTTTTGTTCTAATGGTTATCTATTTTCATGTGAATGCAGTCGTTCGTACTTTAACTGGACACAGAGGAAGTTGTGATTCGGTTGAGTTTCATCCATTTGGTGAATTCTTTGCATCCGGTTCTTCGGATAATGATCTGAAGATATGGGACATCCGACGAAAAGGATGTATACATACATACAAGGGCCACTCAGGCGCCATTAAGACCGTCAAGTTCACTCCAGATGGCCGATGGGTTGTTTCTGGGGGAGAAGATAACATTGTTAAGGTGATGATTATTCTTGAGATTAATGATTTAGTATCTATTGGACTAACTAATTTTCCGGTGCTTTCCAGTTGTGGGATCTGACTGCAGGGAAGCAATTGCACGAGTTTAAAGCGCATTCTGGGGCAATTCGAAGCATTAACTTTCATCCTCATGAATTCCTTCTTGCCACTGGTATCCTTCCTGAAATTTCTATCTGATTTTATTATTACTGCTATTAAATTCTTTGTTTTTAACCTATGCATTATATATGAATAATATCTGTTGTTTGATGTTTTTCAATGTTCCTCGATCTTGTTAGGCTCAGCCGATCGAACTGTAAAATTCTGGGACCTTGAAACATTTGAAATGATTGGGACTGCTGCTCCTGAGGTTTGAGTCCCTCATGATCCTTTAATCTATTGCATTCTAAATATTTCATTTACAACTGGATTCCTGATCAATGCTTCATTTTATATTTGATGGCAAAGATGACTGGTGTGCGATCAATGATCTTTCACCCTGATGGAAAGACCTTATTTTGTGGGTTGGATGAGACTTTGAAGGTGGATACAAATATCTTTTGCCATTGTTACTGTTTTCACAGGGATTTGAAGTCTTACACTTTCTAGGTATTCTCGTGGGAGCCTTTGAGATGTCATGATGCAGTGGACCTAAAGTGGTCCATATTGGGTGACATTAGCATTTATGAAGGAAAGCTTTTGGGCTGCTCTTACCATCAGAGTTCTGCTGCCATATGGGTGGCCGATATATCGGTATAACTTCTTTTACTCTATCTTTGGTCCGTGATGTGAATTTTGAACCCCTCATTTTTATGTGTCCACAAAGGAGCCTTAAGGGGATGATAGTGGCAGAAGCCAACTAATAGGGACCTTTATGCAAACGCCCCTAAATGGACACCATATAGAGGGATCAGAGATTGAGCATCTGTGATTGAGTCGTAGGTACAAGATCGAGGATTCACTTGATCAGTTGGTCAAACCCAGGGATTACATTTGCCGACTGCATGTAAGATTTTGAAAGATTCCAATGGACCAGGTTGACAATGCTAGTCATCACGTTTCAGATAGAGGATCAAAGGAGAGGTTTACTGAATGTTTTGGAGAGAATATAGGGTGCGGGTGTTTTGATTTAATGGTTTTGAGAGAAAGAACCAAACTCAATGCCATGGCTACAACATGCTCAGTGGAGATGAAGAACCGTGGTGTCTTTTAATCCATTATTTTGTTAAAAATAAACTAAATAACTATCAAAATATGAAACATGTCAGGTTTAAGGGGGACCTTACAGGACAATAATTTATGGGACGATTGTGGTAAGGAATCCAATCCGTGAAGCCTAACTATAAATATGTAGATGCTGACATTAGAGAGGCCATTGGGATTGGGAGCATCTTTCTGTGAGGGGTTTATGGGAGAATACCAGTTCTTGCTTTCCAAACATAGAACTCTCTATCATAATGTATATTCCAGAGACATAATTAACGGTTTTACAATTACTTTACTGGTCAGCTTATTTCACCTTACACCATCGGTCAAAGCCAGAATTTTCATCTTGATTTACAACCTAAGACGAGTACAGCAGAGAGAAAAACAGATGATGTTCGTGAGGAAGTCAAGGAGACGATAAAAAGTGTCTATATCACATGTAAGTGATGTATGTTTTTACATTTTTCCTAATATCATTAACCTAATCATTTTAAAATCTTTTATGTTTCACATCAAAAGCAAGTGACGACAGTAAAGGTGCTTCACAGTTTATAAAACACGTTGAGACCTTAAGCATGAGTCCAAGAAAGTTGAGTGCATTTTCAGGCAGAAGTGACACAACAAGTTCACCTTTGAAATCTGATGTCAAAGTAGTTCTGAAGGAATCTCTCCCAAGATCAAAATCAGTAAAAGAGCTCAAATCCATAGAGAGAGAAGGCATCTCTGGAGATTCAAAGAAGATCAGTTTGAGTCAAAAGTCAAAAGTGGGAAGTCAACGCTCTTCAAACACAAAGGTCTCCTTCAGCAGTCGGATTGTTATGCCAGTGGTGATCGCAAAAGAAAGGGAGAGTTCGCATATGGCCAAAACAACTGCTTCTGGCAAGGAAATGTATAGCAGTGAAGCTACCTTTCTGGGAAATCTTTCATCAACGAGTAATCTACAGAGGAGATTTTCGCAAGTTAGTAATAGCACTTTAATCCAGAACAAGGAACCGGGTTCAGTTGCCACGCCAGATTCAGGCATTCATTCTGCTCGTGCGGGAAGTGAGGAACTTTTATGTGCAGACGAAAAGGGACGCACTGGGATCCTATCTGATGTTGAGAAATTAGGAAGGATCTTGTCCCCAGAGAAATGCTCCCTATCTGTGGATGACAAAGGTTTGATAGTTTCAAATTTTGATTGAAAATGGTATATTTCATAATTTCGTCTTGGCTATCTCTTTCACTAGGTAATGAATCTTCCAGTTCATCTACTTATCAAACTCAAGATTCCCTGAAGAACTTCAAAGGAGGTGACAAGTTTTTTCTTATACATGTTCTTCAGAAAGTGGCATTTCTGAAAAATTAAATCCTTTGATTTAATATCTCATTCTTCAGTAGGGGTTCAGCACGGAAGAACACGGTCATTAGTGGAGAGTTGGGAGAAAATCAGAGCGAACCCTTCTCCCCTCATTCAGATTTCAGAGATTCCTCCATCCGAAAGTAATGCAATGCTGCCCACCATGGTATTCACCTTGTGTTCTTTTCATATCTTTTATTTTTTTAGTGGAAATTGAGTAAATTAATTGATTTGTAATTTTGATCCAGGGGGGAACAGATCTGGTGTCTAACACAGAATCAAGATCCTATGATGACGGCTCCTCTGATGCTCTTCTTCAGAACCATGATTCCTTGATTAATACTTTAAAGTCCAGGTTGATGAAGTTGCAGGTAAGTGGATATCTCTTTTGGTTGACAGTTCTCTCCAACTGTGTAAATGATTTCTAATCTTATTGTGGCAGATGGTGAGACACTTGTGGACAAAAAGTGGAGTGGAGGGGGCATTTACATCCATTGTGAAGTTACCTGACAATGCCGTTCGTGTTCTCTTGTCACCTAGCTAAGAAGAGAGAGATAAACAGAGAGAGAGAGAGAGAGAGAATGTTTTTTTGAAAATTTTTTTGTGGTTTGGTGCAGGTTCAGGTAGATGTGGTTAGCATTCTTACGGAGAAGGTTGATATCTTCACTCTGGATCTTTTCTCCCTGCTGTTGCCCCTCCTTGCTGCTTTACTCAACTGCAAAACTGAAAGGTTGGGCCTACCTGCTCGTCTTCTCTCTCTGCCCCTCCCTTTTTCCCTTTCTCTCTTTACCCACCTACCTATCTATATCTCTTCCTCCCTCCTTCTCCCCTACCTTTATCTGTCTCTCTCTACTCACCTACCTATCCACCTCTGTGTTCCCTCTTTCCACCAACCTTTCTCTCTGTCTCATTCTCACACTGCCTACCTAACTCTATGTCTCTTTCTATCTCTACCTACGTATGTATCTCCCTCGTTTTCTCCCCCTCGCCTCTCCCTCTCTCTCTGAGAAAATTATTCTTTCTGGAAAATCCTAAAGTTCCTCTCCCTTGCATAGACAGGCATGATTTGTTGGAGTCTTTTAAGAAAAAGTCTACATCTCTTTCCGGTGCCTTTTCTAAAAAAATCTCATCTCCAGTCCCTTTTGTCCAAAAGTCTACCTTTGACAATCCAAAACCATTCCTCTTTATTTAAAGTACCTTATTCTCTCTTTTCCATTGATCTGGTCAATAGGCACATTGACATTTCTCTGGAAATGCTAGTGAAGCTGGTCAGAGTGTTTGGCAGCATGATACGAATGACGGCTTTGTCGCCCCTGCCTGTGGGGGTTGATCTCTATGCAGAAGAGAGGTAGGACTTTCATTTTTCATCCACTGCATTGCCAACCAACGCGCCGACTTAGTGTCTCAGGGGTTTGTTTGACTTTCTGCAGGCAAAAATGTTGTCGGTTGTGCTTGGACCAGCTGGAGAAGATCAAACAAGAGCTCCCTTCTCTGATTAAGTGAGCGGGATTTTTCTTCTCTTTCTTCCATTCACTTTCATAATTTTTTACCGTTGAATTGTGGTGTTGACTTTGTGCTGACTTATGTTTAGGAAGGGCGGTTCGATAGCAAGGAGATCAGTGGAGTTGAACATGGCACTACAGCAGGATTGATGGTCGTTTTACACAGTGCAGATACTCAATTTTTTATTGGGGGGGACGGTGTACATATTCTTGCAGGCCATTGGACTAGAATTCAATGGATACTTTGGGCCCTAATTTTGTAAACGAGGGCTGTCTCCTGCTGTATATTTCTTAGTCTCTTCTTTCCCACGGCTTTCAGCTTAGCTCTCTTTCATAAATGCCAACGGAGACATGATTTCTTACATAGTGAAAGCTCTCTATCTCTCTCTTTGAATAAATTGAGAGCAATTTTCTCTCTCGGAATGATTGTGAGTTTTTTTCCTTCCTCTGATCATCCTTCTCTTTGAATCTTTATGTATGATGTGCATGAGATGTGAGTATATCACCTGTAGATTTCACCCAATGTTAATAAATAGGTTAATGGTAGGTCAATCTATACAAATTTTAATGTAGATATTCCCAAGATGGTATCAGTCACTTCCACACATGCTCAAATATTCTTGTTGAAACCCAAGTGCTCCAGACAAAACTCCTATTTTGTAGACAAAGAGAGGACAAACAGAGAAAAGGGGGGGGGGAGAGAGAGAGAGAGATGAGAAAGAATAGGCAAGAGAATTATATCTCATTTTCCCTCAGGAAGATAGCATAGTTCAGTGAGTAGAGAGAACTAATTTTCCTATCTTGAGTTGCCAAATTATGATTGATCAGAATTGATTGGGTCATGATAACCAAATAGATTAAGTTAAAAGTGCATATTGTATTTGAAATTTTGATCAATCGTGATTGAGCATATCTCATCTCTAAATCAACAAGAGTTAAATATAGAAAAGGATCTACTTATATATGTTGACAAACTGCAAAAAGTAAGTAGAAGGTAACTGAAATTTGACGGTGTAACTATTAATCGGGAATCACTTTACTTTTTTCAATCATAATAAAATACCATTATGATGATGAGTATGACGATAACCATTTCAAGATTTTTATCACCTTTTTGATTCCAAAAGTCTATTTTTGATAAATAGACTTGATGATGAAAATTTGATTATATTTTTTAAATAATTTGTATAAAAATTTATTATTTTTAAGTGTGTCGTAGTAATTTTTTCTTGAGATGACATGATTCAAATTTGTGATTTTTTAAGCCCAAAGGTGGTCTTAGTTGACTAGAAATTTTTCAATGGATTTGATGTGCTTATCAGCCACCACATTATATTTTCCCCCTTATTCATGTTCATTGGTTTACATGATTGCAAAAATGTTCTATGAGTAGAATACACCAAACCATAGTTTATAAGAATACCCAAAATAATGTATACATAATCTATAAAGTTTATTTGTTCTCAAAACCAAATTTCTAATGTTTATGATGCTATATTAGACGTGGAGAAGAGAGGAAACCCTAAAACAAATTGAATTGCATCAAGAGAGAGGGCATGCTACATTGGTTTATTTATAGGAGAGAAGGACCAAGAAGAAGAGGATTCTAGAAGGAGAGGCCCTTAATGGGTGACCAAGATGAGCTGGATAATATCATCTAATACTCCCCCTCAAACTCAAGCATACCCATAACAGCTTGCCAAAGAGAGAACATGCACCAATTGCTGGTAGAGATGCCTGAAGGCACTAATATGGGCGCACTTGAGGGTGCTATCAAGGGTGCCTATAAGTGTTGACAAGGGCACATAGAGGCGTTGGCAAAGGCACACAAAGGAGCTAACAAGGGCATACAAAGGTGCTTTCAAGGGCACATGGAGGTGCT